>JANHMN010000001.1:242346619-242388889 GCA_030674055.1 Rhabdomys pumilio | reverse complement strand
TCTCTCTCTCTCTCTCTCTCTCTCTCTCTCTCTCTCTCTCTCTCTCTCACACACACACACACACACACATATACACACACTTCATTGAAACTAGAATAAAATGCTTTATGGTCAGAAAGATAGAAAGATGAAATGTTTTGTGGTTTTGTGTGTGTGTGTGTGTGTGTGTGTGTGTGTGTGTGTGTGTGTGTGTACAACTTTGAGCATCATATGGTCTTGCAGCCCTGAAGCGGCCCTGCCTTGGTCCATGCCATGAACCTTGTAGCTCAGTTTTGACTTTGTCATTTATGTCTTCACATTGACCTGCCCAGGCCTAGTTTGTCAGAATCTCAGTGATCTCAGAATCAGGGTGTTGGAGGCACGATTCTCATGTGATTGGTAGCCAGAGGTGCTACATGATAAAGGCTGAAAATGTAGGATTTGGATGCAGGATCCTTAGTTTTGAATCCTGCATCTTTTGTGCTTCTCACTATGAAATGAAATTGCTTCAAGGTTCTGTTTTGAGCACTCCATAAGATATTATGTATAGCTATACCTACAAGTGATTTGTCAATAGTGAACGTCTGATCCTTCTTTTCTCTCCCTTTCAATAGCTTGTTGTTAAGGCAGTCACCACATCACCTTCTCCTGGGGATAATATATATTTTAAGGGTTCCAGGGTGGTTTTAATTAAAAAATTAAAGTGCTAGCAAATAAGGAAAAGAATGAAAGACTTTGAACATACTCGTGTGTGTGTGTGTGTGTGTGTGTGTGTGTGCATTTCTGTGCCTGTGTGTGTATAGGTGTGTGTATGTGTGTCACCACATGTGTGTATGCATGTATGTGCAATTGTATGTTTGTATTTGGAATCTTTTCTTTCCCTTCTTTCTTTCCCCACATTTTCTCAGGAGGGACAAGACACAAACTGAATAGAAGTGGAGCAAGTTGGCTTCCAGACTATACCAACCTGGGCAGGGGCTGTTGAGTTAGTACAGATTCTGCTGTTGGCAAAACGTTGTCAACAGAGACCCAGACATGATCGGCTTTTATTTTGGTAGCGATTTTTGGTACCTTACATTTGAGAGTACTCTATAGTCTTTTCCATTTCTGCATCTAGAGAATCCGTTCACCATGCTGTGTGTGGCAGTCACCAGACCATGGATCATAAAGCCCTTTGCATTTATTGATTCTCAGGAGGACTTTAGTAAGGGATGGGTTATTTTATTCAGCAGATTGAGGAGGGACAGAAAGGCCTCAATGATTTTCTCCTTATACTGTGTAGAGTCCTTTCCCCATTTGCCTTGGGAGTGGAGACTTTGCAAATGTAAGTCACTCACACAATTAATTTAACTTGCATAGGATTAACAGAAGAATTAGCTGCAAACTTGTCAAACTCAGTCATTCTCTCCACCCAAATCTAAAATCAGGTTTCTTCTGAATACATTTGGCAGCATCCCAGAAGGGTAAAGATTGTTCAGTGATGAGATAGCTGGCAGTGGAAGGGTAAGTCATCATGGCTTCTGAACCTTTTGCCTGTAACTGTGTGGAAGAGCAAGTGATGTCCCTGGTGTCTCACTTCTGCTTTGCTAATTGCTCTTGTGGGGACTCAGGTTCGCCACACCCTCCCCACGTTTAGAATTGCTCCCCCTCGAAACTCTTCAGGAAGCGTTTTACCTCTTCCTGCCTTGGCATCTGCTCACACAGGTGTGTTCATCTAACAATGCCTGGTAGAAAACAAGAACTGGTCCTTAGAGATAGGACTGAACCCATCACAGCAAGCTGATCATCTTCAAAACCACAGCTGCCATTTCTGAAGTGGCAGTTATGATTTTTTGTCTCTTTTGTGAAGTGAATAATCAAAGCAAAACTGTTATTGGGGCACTTTAATGGAAGTTGTCTTATGCAATTGTTTTTTTTTTTAATTTTTAATTTTTTACTTTTCTTTCTTTCTTTCTTCCTTTCTTTCTTTCTTTTTTTTTTTTGGAGACAGGGTTTCTCTGTGTAGCCCTGGCTGTCCTGGAACTCACTCTGTAGACCAGGCTGGTCTTGAACTCAGAAATCTGCCTGCCTCTGCCTCCCAAGTGCTGGGATTAAAGGCCTGTGCCACCACTGCCTGGCGCAATTGTTTAAAAAAACAATAGAAATGATAAAGATTAGAATTAAAGGTGTGGCAAAAAGATAAAACAGACAAAAGAAAGTAGATGTAGCTAGATTAATTTATTTAAAAATTGGTTTAAGGGCAAAATGACTTCTTGAGAGAAAACATGTTTGATGACCAGAGTCAATGTGACAATTCTAAATTTGGATACCCCTACTAATACAACTTCAAAATTTACAAAGGAAAACTATAAAATTGTGAAGTGATATAAATAAATCACAGTTGAAGATTCTAACCTACTTGTCTTCATAATAACAGCATTAATAAAGAGAAAGTCTGGGCAATATGCCCAAAGATTTGATCTAATGATCACATATAGAATCCACACTAACTGTAGGGAACACGTCTTTTAAAATGCATGCTGGTGTGCGTTTGCAATTCTAGCACTAAACTGACACAGGAGAATGGAACTACAGGCCAGCCTTGACCTTGCCTCAAGAGCAAAGAATGAAGGAAAGAAAGGAAAAGAAGAAGAAGAAATGGGTGTATCAAACAGGCAAATAACTGATAAGATAACAAATGCTATATTTTTGTGAAGAAACTTCGTGTGTGTGTGTGTGTGTGTGTGTGTGTGTGTGTGTGTGTGAGAGAGAGAGAGAGAGAGACAGACAGACAGACAGACAGACAGACAGAGAGAGGGCTGAATGTTGGTAGTAAACCATATTTCATTTCAAAATATTTGTTTATGTATTTACATCCCAAATGTTTCCCCCTTGTAACGCGCGTGGTATCCCTGCCCGCAGGAACTCACACGAACAAGTGGGGAATCCTTTCGTGGTGATTTTATTCTTTTAACCTGAGTGGGGGAGACAGAAGAGTAAGATAGAGGAAGAACCGAAGTACAGAGACGGTTACCCGAAAGAGGGCCGGCGCATGTAGCGTTCCGTTTTTTATACCCCGTGGGCGTAATCAATCATGGTTGGCTACTCGCTCAAACTCCCAGGTTCCTTTGCACTATACATGCGCAGTTCAATGGCGTGACGCCGGGAAGCAGGCGTGCCCTAAGACCCTGTGCCCACAGCGATTATGTTCGGCAAGGACCGCCCTCTACACCCCCTCCTGGTTCCCCCTCCTCTTTGTCTCTGAGAAGGTAACCCTCTTGTATCCCCCCCACCTTCGGACATCAAGCCTCTGAAGACACATTCTCTCCCACTGAGGCCAGATGTGGCAGTCCTCTGCTACATATGTGTAAGGGGCTTCAGACCAGCCAGTGTGTGTTCTTTGGTTGATGGCTCAGTGTCTGGGAACTCCTAAGAGTCCAGGTTAGTTGACACTGTTGGTCTCCTTGTGGGATTGCCATCTCCTTGAGGGTCTTCAATCTTTCCCCTAACTCTTTCACAGGGGTCTCTGAACTCTGTCCAGTGTATATCTGCATCTGTCTCAGTCAGCTGCTTGTTGAGCCTCTCAGAGGACTGCTATCCTAGGCTCCTGTCTGCAAGCACAACATAGCATCATTAGTAGTGTGTGAAATTTGTGCTTGCCTGCCCATGGGATAGGTCTCAAAATGGGCTGGTCACTGGTCAGCCTCTCCTTCAGTATCTGCTCCATCTTTAAGGAAGGCCCAAGTGACAATGTTCAAATCCCACTTAGAAGGGGGAACAAAATAGTCATGGGAGGCAGAAGGGAGGAGAGACCTGGATAGGTGAGGGGAGAGCTAGCGGATAAGAGGAGTAGTTAGGATCAGGCATGGGGAGAGACAGGAGAGAGTCCCAGAGGGCCAGGAGAATAAAGGGAAATCTGCAGCTGCCAGGGATTGGGGATGGAGGGATTCTCTAGGAAGTCCCACAGACCTGGGATGAGGGAGGCTCTCAGGAGTCAACACAGGTAACCTTAGCAAAAAGTCCCAACATTTGGGATATAGAACCTGAAGAGACAACCTCCAGTAGCCTGATAGGACCTCCAGTGGAGTGATGGGGACACCAACCCACCTACAAGACTTTTGACCAAAAATTGGTTCTTTCTAAAAGAAATGCAGGGACAAAGATGGAGCCATGGAAACTTTTAATAGGTGAAGCCAGCAGGAAGTGTTGGGGAACTTGAAGAGGGGTTTTGAAAGGCATAACTCAGCCTCAGCTCTAGTCTAGTTTCTGCAGCAGTGGTATGTGGAGATCTGTTACACAATCCCACTGCATGGACTCCCCACCATGATGGACGAAAGTCCCCTGAAACCATGAGCCAAAACAAGGTCTTCTGACCTTAAGCTGCTGTTGTCAGGTTTGTCAGAACAAGAAGAAAAGTTACAGAGGTAAAGGAGAATAGATGTGAGGGGATGCAGGCAGACAAAAAAGTGGTATCTTTGAAAGGATTTGGCAGGGGAAGATGTGAGACATGGTGAAGTTGAGATTGATTCCTTCCCTGTTCTACTGAGAAGTCTATTCATTCATACCTCCCCCCTCCCCAAGACAGAGCAGTGCCAGCTGCAGCATCCTCTGCTCGTGTGTTTGAACATTAAATTGTAATTCCAATAGTTACCTTATCTGATATTCAACCTATTGTGAGTTTCTCAAATTATCTTAGTTTATCGTTCTTTGACACATCTTAGTTTCAACATTTTCTACATGAGAGGTGGCAATAAGAACTTTAAACAGTGTTTTATTTGGTGGATATGTTTCTGTAAGTCCATGATGTTGCTGAATTAAAAATTACTATTTTCTCATTGTAAAATAATACCTATGTACCCAAAACACACACACACACACACACACACACACACACACACACACACATACACACACACACACACACACACACACACACACACACACACACACACAGAGAGAGAGAGAGAGAGAGAGAGAGAGAGACTTAGAAGGAAAAGTAGGAATGATATACTATCTTGATCCACAAAGATTGCTAGAGATAACATATTTATTGCTGTTATTTCTTTTAGCTTGTTCCCCATTCACAGATTTATTCTGTATAATGAGATACAGTTACATGAATAGGCCATTCAACATTCTTGAACTGCTAAACTTTATAGCATCTCTAATCTTTTGCTATAATTGCTCTTGCCTGGGCTTATTAACTTGAGATAGGTTTGTAAAAGTGGGGTGGATAGGGCAAAGCCAATACAGAATGGTTTTGGTTGAGCAGTACTTTGGCTAAACATGGGTGTTCTGGTCATGTGTGGGTTCCAGCCTGGGTCTGCCAGGCTTAGTTGTATGACTTTTAGTAAGTAACTGACTGACCAAGTTTTAGTTTTCTAATTTGTAATATATATATATATATATCAGAGTATCTACCTCATAGGGCTGTAAAAAGATTAAATAACTCACTTTGTGTTATTCAGGCTATTATCTGTAGTGATAATAACCTCAATCATGATCAAAATCTAGTTGGAGAGAAAAGGGTTTATCTGGTTTACATATCCCTAGTTTCCAAGTCACAGTCCTTTGAGAAAAGCCAAAGCAGGACCTCAAACAGGACAGTAATGGGAGGTAGGAGCTGACGCAGAAGCCATGGAAGGCTGCTGTGTATTGGCATGCTTCTTGTGGCTTGATAAGTACCTAGGACCACCAGCTCAGGGTGGCACCAACCACAGTGGGCCGGGCCTTTACCACTGGTAAAAAAAAGCTCTCTACAGGCATGGCTACAGTCCAGTTTCATGGAGGCATTTCTCAACTGAGGCTCCCTCCTCTTGGATCACTATAGCTTGTGTCAAGTTGACATAAAACTAGCCAGCACATTCATGGAGGTCTCTCAGCATATTGTTTAATTTAATAAATATGAACAACTTCCATGAATAATGTATCAATTTATAAAAGCAAGTTCTATTTTATTTTTAATCTAGCGCCTGTAATATTTAGTAAAAATATTCACACTTTAAAAAATTTTAGTTAGTTTTTGGATAACAAAAATTTAGTTGACCAATACAAATTACATATATTTGTTATGTACAATCTAGGATGTAGGATGGCTCCATCAACCAAATTACTGCATGTGTTATTTGAGATACTTATTTTGGGTGAGAACACTTAAAATATAATTTCTCAGTGAGTTGAAGCCTATAATATATACATTATTATTAGTTATAGTCACCATGCTGTAAATAGATCTTGAGTTTATTGGTTTATCTTAAGACTTCTAATTCTTCATCAACATCATCTCGATCATGTCATCATCATCAGTGTGTGTGTGTGTGTGTGTGTGTGTGTGTGTGTGTGTGTGTGTGTGTGTGATGTTTGATATGTATGTGAGTGTACAGGTTAGCATGCATGAAGACAAGAACATAACTTATGGGAGCCTATTCTATCCTTCCACCATGGGTTTTAGGGCCCAAACTCATGATACCAGGCTTCTCTGGCAAGTGCTTTTATGCATAGAACATCTTGCTTGCCCCTTCCTCCAATCTAATGACATTTTGTATCCTTTGACCAATATCTTTCTCACCCTCAACCCTCAACGTCTCTGATAGCAACTATTCTCTTCTCAACATTTATGAATTCAACTATTCTTAATCCCACATGCAAACGAGATCACATAGAATTCATTTTCTTTGTAGCTGATTTGTGTCAATTAACATGATGCCCTCCATCTTTATTCATGTTGTAAAGGATCTTTCTTTCTGTTTATTTCTCCGCCCCCCACCCCGGGTGAAATTTCCCAGTCTATCTAGACCACATGGTGGGTTTTCAGAAAATTGAAGACAACTCCTGTTTATGTCATCCCTGTTCAAGTTAGTCATTATATCTTAATGTTTGAAATCTGTAAATAATCAAACTTTTGTGATTTTTCTTTTAGGCTAAATATTCCAGCTATGAAGGTGAACATGTTGGTTACAAACCACCCTCTAGAAAGCATTCATTTTATCCTTCACTGGGCATCTCTAACTAGTGGACTCTGTAGAAGCCCGTGTGTTTGATGAAGGCATTTTAAGTTGATGTGACTGGTGTTGAAACATCTATTCCTCAAAAGGATTTCCCCAACTCTAACCTGCTTTACTCTCTATTTGATATGAACCCACTAGAACTAAACAGAGCTCTAAGTTGGCTCTGAATAGAAGTGATATTTAGATCTATGGAATCTGCGGCTCTCAAATGCAACCCTTAGGATTCCTGTAATTTCCCAGTGCAGAGAATCGGCATTCTTGTAACTTTTCCTGAATGCCAAAGGATTTCACAATAGCAAGTAAATTATCTCGAGCTCTGAGAGTGTCTGACATTTTAATGCTCTGCCTCAAACTCAGTTCCAGCCCAGGGATGATTTCTGGCCTATGGATTGGCTTTTTTGTGGCAATCACAGAAACTGGAGCTCTAATCTTACATGATAATTTCTTTTGATTTGAGGTTAAACTTTAGAGGAGTGGAAAGAGGAACTGAGCCAAGTTAGTTTACCTCATCTATATTTTTTATGTAGACAAATCGCTCTTATTAATTTTTTTTCAGTTACCTAATTAGATGTTATTCTTTACTTAAAAAAACTCCAGAATTTAAATAATTTAAACACTTGTTTCTTGTGTGAATTGTTCCATAGCACTTTGCATTTTATATGTCTCTAGAAGCTCTGCAGTAACCTGCTGGAACTGGACTACATTGGCTCGACACAGACAACTGTTACATTTTTACACATCTTGTGAACTGGTTGAGGTCATGCTGGCAGCATGAATTATCCACAATGAGGAAATTTATGTCATGGAAATCAGTCAACACTATAAATCAGGTACTTTCCCCAGCTTCCACCTCCTCCCCGAAGGGGGTCAGTAAGCATTTATCAGCAGACCCCTTCTTTTCAGACATTTCTAAATGGCAGTAGAAAATGTAACCTACCTGATTAAAGTTCAATATACTTTATTTGAGACAGAATGGAAGGTTAGGTACCAGGTAGAGCTTATTCTACCAGTGGCTGTCTGTGAAATGCTGTCATTTGCTAAAACATAGTCATTTAAAACATGACAGATAAATTGAATGTGGGGAGAAAAGATACCCCAAATAGAAGACACATATTACTGTAAATGTAGAAAAACAGACAAGAGAATAGAAAGCTGAAGGGGAAAAGAATCCTTTTGAATAAAAGACAGGAAGAGACTCTGCTGAACAAAGTTGACATTAGTATTCAATTTGAACCTTACCTATAGGTTGAAAAAGACACCAGCATGAAACAGTTTTGAAAATGGTCAACATGTCAACTTGGTGAAGTAATGTCTTCCATCCAAGGTGACATTTCTTGGGCGGAAAGTGGCAGCAAAAGCGACAGCAGCTGAAAAACAGCACATCGTGCCCTTGGTGTTTTGAAATACACTTAGAAAAGAGTATTATGGAATGGGGATCTTGTTATTTAGTCATCAAGTCAAGCCTTCTGTGGCTGAAAGAGCCAACACTTGGACAGCAGCATAAACTGGAGTCAGTAGAGACAAAGTGGCATCTATGACCACATGCACTAAAGCTCACTCCACTTCTAAGCCAACAATGAAAGAATTTGACTGGCAAACAATACAACAAAAGCTAAATGTTCCTCTTGTCTACAGTGATGTATTTCCCATTATGAGAAGGTTAAAAGGAAAGAATGTGATTTCTAATATTGTTGACCAAACAAGACAAAGAGAGCTGGAGCTCAGGCAGGCCTCCCAGCATCTCTTGTCCTTTCTGGCTTTGATGGGGTTCTGGGATACCTGTCTTCGTAGCTGTCAATTAGAGAAACCATAGGCTTGGGGTTGCTCCCATCCCTAATATTTAATTCCATTTTCATCAGCGGTTCTAGCTGCTCTCCTTTGTGTTCTTTAAGTCAATAGCTTCCCACAGTCGCTAACACCAGGGTAAAACTTCTCAAGACTATTCAATAGCATTGCTGCCCTTGGAGAAAGGATTTCTGAGCATTGGATGGAGCCCACTTTTCTTCCCTCTTTTATGTTTCCATTCCTTACCGCAGCCACATGATTTCTTTCTCAGGGACTTGTAGAATTTATCTAGAAAATCACCAGTTTTCTGAGTAGTCATCTTATAAGGAAGTGTTGAATTTCGCATCTGTCTTGTATCCACGTACAGGCACACCTTTCTCATGAAGCAGTGCATGGGTTCAAGCAAGGCCAGGGCCTGTGCTCTGGTGATCTGGACATATCATCCAGTGTGGACATTTCATTTTCTAGGAAATAAAACAGCTTCTTCAAAAATTCAGTATCTGGGCTGAACATGTCACAGTTGGAAGAGTGCTTGCCCACCACACACGAAACCAGGAATTTAATTTCCAGCACTACGTAAACCAAGTGTCGTGGTGCACAGTGGAGAAGACTGATCAAAAGTCCCAGGTCATTTCAGCTACATAGTGAGTTCAAGGCCAGCCTAGGCTAGAGATCCTTTCTTTTAAAAACAAAGGTACATCTGAGGAAAAAGACTCAGATATCCGCCTTTTGACAACTTTCTCTACAAGTATCTTCCTATAAACCCCTATGTCGTATTTCCGTGGGAGAATTCTGGTAAGACCTTGTCCCATACTCTTCACTATCAACAGCATAGTTTGCATGCTGTGCTGGCATTGTTCAACAAGCTGGAGAGAACGACTGTCCATGCCCATCAATCACTCTCTGGGATGATGTAAATATTCTATATGTGTCAAACAGAATAGCATCTGCCTTAGCTATTGAGCACTTGAAGTGTGACTAATGCAACTGGAAACCAAAACGTTAAAGTCCATTGAAATATAAATAGCCTCAGATGGGAAGGGCCCACGGCATTGCATGTGGCGTCTCAATCTCTGTAAAGTCTGCACTTAGAAGTACTGTTGTCACACTTTTGTGAGGTAATATTCCCCAAACGAGGAGGGATCACCTTGGCCCTACTGTAATTATACAAAGTCAGTTGAAATTTCACATAACACCAAAGAACTGAATTTAAAAGGGGTTCGAAAGTTTGTGACATGTTTTTTCCCCCAGAGTTGAGGACTGAACCCAGGACCTTGTGCTTGCTAGGTAAACACTCTACCACTGAGCTAAATCTCTAACCATTCTGTGCTGTAGTTACCTATCCCACAAGAATGTTAACTATTCTTAATTAAGATGATATTTGTATCATCTCATCCTAAAACCATCAGTTAGCACTTCTGCATGCTCTCTAATGAAATAGTGTAAGAATAAAATAATAGGGTCCACTAAAACACCATGAAGTCTGTCAGTGCCATATAATTGCATTTTTCAGTACTAAGATCAGTAGCCAGTCAACTTCGTTGACTGTTGACTAAACTGGACCCTCTACTTCAGATCTGCCTTCATTCATTTCAGTCTTCATTCCTAGTCTCATTCTGATTATAACGAACAAAGGTAGAAAGTCCTCTCTAAAGGGACCAAGTAAAGAGAGAAGAAGCCCATGTTATTACTATTGAAGGTTGCAACTGCTTCCTCCGTGGGGGTGCACTGAGGCTTCCCTATGCTGGTCATAAGCTTGTGGCTTCTGCTTTTTTTCTGAAAGTAGCATTTTTCCTCTTTAGTAGATAGTGGCATGTCATCCCGTACTCACAGATCCTTCTAAGGAAACTTTTTGCCCATGTGAGGAAACTGTCTCAGATGGCTCAACTTGGCCTTTATGATTTTCACCCCTAATTCCAGCTGCTTATTTCAGATCTGTGAGCCCAAGGTCTGGACCATATGGCCTGCGATGATGAGCTTTACCGACTTGATTGTCTTTTACAGTAAAGTGTGAAGTACCACAATAAGAAGGACACCAGCAGCACAGATTGAAAGATTGCTTAGGGAAAGTCACAGAGAGGTGGTGTGTTTCTCAGAGTTGTGAAGAAGCCAAGAGGGGAGGATGAGAAGCAGGAACTGTGACCAAGCAGACACAGGGAAAGAACAGAACTTTCTTTCTCTGGTAAGACCATGTCCCATACCCTTCATTATCAACAGCACAGCTTGCATGCTATGCTGGACTAGCATAAAGGAGAACTCACTCTGTATCTACTGGGGAATGGTAGGGACTCAAAATGAGTAGCAGAGCCATGTTGATGAAGAGAAGCCTTAAGAGGAGAAGCCATGGACACTTGCTGATGCAGCCTTCATTTGTAAGAGGGAATCTGAATGATGGTGGGCTCCACAAGCTTGGCTCTGGCTTTCCAGTTTTGGGGGAGCCTAGCTATTGACCTAACTGGACCCCCTACTTCAGATCTGTGCCATCATTTTCAGAGAAGCACAGCTAGTATTACATGCAGAAAAATCTACTTATGAAGATTCTAGTAGTTTAGAATGTAACTACTGCATAGTGTCACACACTACGCGTTGTATCTCTATCACCTGTCACTCACATACAGGCGTTTATATTAAGGCACTGGCTTATGTAATTTGTGAAGAATAGGAAGTCTGAAATTTGTAGGACTTGAACATTTAAATTCAGACAAGAGTTGATGGCTCTCTCTCTTTTCCTTTCCACCTCTCTGACAGAATTTCATTCTGTAGCCCAGGTTGGCCTGCTACTCTCTATGGTCTATCGGATGGCCTCCAACTCATCCTGCTTCTCCTGTCTCAGTTTCCTAGGCTCTGGAATTTTGGGAGTGTACCTCTACAGTCAGCTCTACATTGTCATTTGACCAAAAAATTTGGCATCATAGCCCAGCAAAGTTGAAATATAAAATTAACTGTAATAGGATCCTTACTAAAGCATCCTATAAATTATGGGAAATTTGTTCTCTGTAGCGAAGTGTATTCAGGATAAAGAAGGGGTGAGAGCCCAGAAAACTGACTTAAAGCTTGCATTTTTAATCAAGCATTTACATAATTTTGTCTTTTTTCTATATTTATTGATTTATTTCTTTATTCAGGGACATGTACTGAAAACCTCTCAGGTGATAGCTGTGACATTATCTTCTGGGAAACAGTAATTTAAGCATACAATAATGTATTTAGTGTTTTAAATTAAATATGGCTATTATAGAACATACTATAATATATGCATTATATTTTAAATGGGACCTGTTACACTTAATATGCCTTAATAAATTTACAGAATATTTACACATAAAAAATCAAAATAAAATGTAGCAGTACATAAAATGAAGGCCCAGGGAAAACAAATATTGTGGGAACAGGTGGGCTCAGGGAAAGCATTTAGGAGGCAACACTGAGATTTGAAGGAGAGAGCAGATGGAATAAGAAGATGCACAGGGTGAAGGTGAGACCGACAGGCACTAAGTGCAGAGCAAAGGAGGACAAACATATCCTTTTCAGTCAGCCAGAAGTTCCCACTTACGTTTCCTGTGGACAAGTGACCTGTACTTCTCTTCTGCTTGTCCCTCCATCCCTCTGTCCCTCCCTGCATCTTCCTCTTCTTCCCCTCTCTCTCTCTCTCTCTCTCTCTCTCTCTCTCTCTCTCTCTCTCTCTCTGTACCCCTCATATTCACTACATTCCCATTCACTTATAAAAAACATCTATTCTATGTTCTTTATTAAGATAATTAAAAAATATAATTTATCTTGATAGTCCAAACCTCACAACCCAAGTTACTTCTATCAGAGACCAAAACACCGAATTACAGGTTTTAACAGGGGGCATTTTCTGTTCTTTCAAATCATTATCATTTGATGATGGTGTTTTCAATTATTAACAGTTTTCCTCTTTCTGAATAGATAATCATGAACGGTTGTGACTAAGAGCAGGTAGGCAGAGGAAGAGCTTAAAGACGTCTCAAACCTGAGCCAGGCAGTGGATTCTGCAATTGAGCGTGGGGAAAACAGCTGCCATAAACAGCTCCTGCTGGCAGCTGGCAATTAGAAAGGGGAAATCTTGGAGTTCATTTGATCAGAACAGTGGGCCATCTGGAGGGCCAAAAGGTAAGACTGAGAATTGTGATGAATATTGCAAAGAGAGGATGTGCACAAGAGTGTGTGTGCAGTTGGCATGCAATGACTTGGGGATAGTGTGTGTCACGAGTGAATATTAATACAGAACAAGAGGGGCTATTAGCTTAAGTAGTTATGAAAAACATTGATCTTTGAATTATGTATTAAAATTTAAAAGGAACTGTAATTATGTTTGAGACATGATTCAGCAGAAATCCATTAGTAAAGATATTTGTACATATATCTCAACAGTCTATGTGACATAAACAATTTCTATTTTTCTATCTATTATCTATCTATCTATCTATCTATCTATCTATCTATCTATCTATCTATCATCTATCTAATTTATCTACACCCTGGGGTGATGTACAATGATAGGAACAGTAATAATTTGCTTGACTGTAACTGTACAGTAAAGAATAATTCACAAGTTCATAAGATTTTAATAAGGTCTTTGCACATTCATATTTGTTAGACTCCAAGGGTAGCATGACTTTTTCCTATAAGGTGCCTTTTGTACTCTGGAGCTACAGTTTCCTTTGTGTGTATGTTTGCACTGTGTGTGTTCAGTCCATATGTGTGGATATATGTTTATGTAGGCCACTCAACCTCTGGTTCTTCAGGCACTGTGCACCTTGCTTTTTGTCAAAGGATTGCTATGAACTTGTAGCTTGCTGAGGACTGAACGATGGCTGGCTAGCAGACAGTGGTCTACCTGGCCCTTCATTCTCAGTGCAGGGATTATAAGTATGCACCAATATGTTTCACTCAGGTCCCTTGGCTTACGTAAGAAAATACATTGCATTGCAGCTACAATTTATTAGCAATGTGAAAGACCAAAGTAATCATATTTCTGTTTCATAAAATGTATATAGCAGAGGAGTTCATTTATATAACAATAATTGGAAAAGTATAAGGTCTCATAACAATATAAGGGATATAGTGGTCATTTATTCATTTATTCAGGGCATGTACTGTGGACCCCTGAAAAAACACAGTTATATGCATGAGCATTTGCTGCTTGCTAGAACTAAGCATTAATAAACCTGAAGGAAGAATCTCTCTTTCTCTGGTGTCTCTAGAAGAAGTTAAAGACAACTGGAAGATTCTTGTAAGTTTTCACGTTACCACTTAGTGAGTGTGTGACTTCAAGTGTGCAGAGAATGGAAAGTAGCATTACCTTCTGGGGTGGTGACTCAGGGTGGCTTTGACAATCAAACGTAGTCGGTTGAAAAATGTACAAAATGCTGCCCAGCTGTAACCCTCCTACGGATAAACAACAGAAAGACAAGGGCCATTTAAAAATCAAATGATGGAATAGTCTCCAAAGGAAGGGCAGAGATGAACAGTGAAAGAGAAGAATGCTGGAGAGATATTAGCAAAGTGAGAAGTGAATCAACTTGCCACATCACAAGTATCTTCAGGTTTTACCAAAAATGATAAGTTAAAGTGTTAGGAAGTGTTGTAGGCATATTCCCTGCAAATTTTGGGTAAAATACAACAACAACAACAAAAAAACCAACTTTCATTTTTATATTCAAATTTAGAATCTAAATTTTAATCCAATTCTAAGGTATATTTCTATCTTTAAAAAATATTTTAAATATCCAAGAAACACTTGCCTTTTCTATAAACACAACTTGAATTTAAAGGGAGACCCTGGGGTTACAAGGTGTTCGGTACGGGTAAGGGAGGGCAGTCTGTGTTTGTGGTGGGGAGAGAGGAAAATAAAAGCAAGAGACAATGATATACATGCATAAAAGTACCGACCAAACTCATTACTCTACATGCTGGCTAAAATCAAAGATAAAGAAGTGATTAAGTCCTAGAGATACAGGGACAAAGATGGAGCAGAGACTGAGAAAAGTGCCAGCGAATAACTGGCCCAATTTGAGACCTATCCCATGGGCAAGCACCAATCCCTGATATGATAGATACTCTGTTATGCTTGCAGACAGGAGCTTAGCATAAGTGTCCCCTGAGAGGCTCCACCCAGCAGCTGATTGAAACAGATGCAGAGACCCACAGCCAAACACTGGATGGAGCTCAGGTACCCGTATGGAAGAGTTGGGGGAAGGCCCTGAAGGAGATGAGAACCCCACATAAGGACCAACAGAGTCAACTAACCTGAACTCTTGTGGGGCTCCCAGACTGAATCACCAAAGAGTATATACTTGCTGGACCTATGCTCCTGGCACATATGTAGCAGATATGCAGCTTAGTCTTCACTAAGACCCCTCAACAATTGGAGCAGGGGCTGTCCCTAAAGCTGTTGCCTGCCTGTGGATCCTGTTCCCCTAACTGGGCTGCCTTGTCTGACCTCAGTGAGAGAAGATTTACCTAGTCCTACAGTGACAGATGTGCCAGGGTTGGGGGATACCTTGGAGGGGAGGCTCCACTCTCCTAGAGGAGGAGAGAGGAGAGGGGGTGTCAGCGATTGGAATATAACATGAATAAATAAATATGTTAATGGGGGTTGGGGAAGACAGATAGTCCTGGAGGTGGGGATATATGAGAGGAAAAAAAAAAAAGAAGTGATTACGTTTTTTTTTTATTGGATATTTTATTTACATTTCAGATGTTATCCCCTTTAAAATTCTATTCAGCTTTGAAAGAAGAAACAAAATATCCTCATCCAGCCTGCTTCTAAACTTTATTCTGAGCCTGTCTTTTCAGTGGCTTTTGTCAAAAAATCTTGGCTTTGAATTTGGAGAAAGGGCAGCTGCTGTTGCAGAAGAGGGGTTTACACCTGAATGACAAGATTTCTAGCTGTGCCTGGGAGCACATACTCTGGCTAAGACCTGGCACCCACACTTCAGGTTCTAAGGGATGAGTCGTGCCAGCTGATATAGTCACCTCAATGGTTTTGTGGGAGGGAGTCAGGAAATGCTTTATTGACACAAGGACACAGGAAGAGGAAAATAGCAAACTCTGACCAAGGTTTGTGTCTCCAAAGCAAACATCCAAACTTTCTTTTGAATTCTTGTGATTTTCCCAGGCATAGTTTTAGTTGAAAATTCAATCGTGTTCCAAGACTGAAAGGGGAATTTTGCTGCTTCTGGACAACGAGTAACATATTAAGAGGCAAAATAACTTAATTATTTTAAACTCTGGCATATAGAGAAGGTACCATTTTGGTCAACAATATGAATTAGCATCATGCTGAATTTGAAACATTTATTTTTATTTTTTAAATTATTATTCTTTAAACTTTTTTTTAACAGTCCAGTTGTCATCTCCTCCCAGTCTGCTCTCTGACTGTTCCTCATCCCATACCTCCTACCTTCTGGCTCCAAGAGGATATCATTCCTGCCCCCCATCCCACCAGACCTCCCTACTGCCTGGGGCCTTAGGTCTCTTGAAGGTTAGGTACGTCTTTCCTCACTGAGGCCAGACCAGGCAGTCCTCTACTGTACATGTTTCTGGGGCCTCACATCAGCTGGTGTATGCTGCCTGGTTGGTGGCTCACTGTCTGAGACATCTCAGGGGTCCAGGTCAGTTGAGACTGCTGGTCTTCCTATGGGGTCACTCTCCTCATCAGCTTCTTACAGCTTTCCCCTAATTCAAACACAGGGGTCCCTGGCTTCGGTTCATTGGTTGGGTGTAAGTATCTGCATCTGACCCTTTCAGCTGCTTGTTGGGCTTCTTGGAGGGCAGCCATGCTAGGTTTCTGTCTCTAAGCACACCATAACATTAGTAATAGTGTCAGGCCTTGGGGCCTCCCCTTGAGCTGGATCCCACTTTGGGCCTGTCACTGGACCTTCTTTTCCTCAGGCTCCTCTCCATTTCCATCCCTGCAGTTCTTTTAAACAGGAACAATTCTGGGTCAGAGTTTTTAACTGTGGGACGGCAACCCCATCCCTCCACTTGATGCCCTGTCTTTCTACTGGAGGTGGACTCTACAAGTTCCCTCTCCTCACTGTAGGGCATCTCATCTACAGTCCCTCCCTTTCATAACATTAAAATTTGTTTGTAATTGTGTTTATATTTTTTCTCATTTCTTCTTTGGCATTCGGTACTTCCTATTCTGTTTTTCTTGATTGAAACTCTTCTACTCTGATTTAGTCTCAAATCTCAAAAATGTTTGCTCAGATAAAACCTTTGATATTTTGGGTATGTTTTTAAAAGATTTGTTTTCTTTGGGAATGAATAATTTTAAAGGTAAAAGATGTCAAGTCATAGTCCCACTTTCTACACGAGTCATCTTATGACCAACTCCTTTAAGCGTGAAGAATTTCTCTTCAGAGTAAAAGCTTAGAGGAATAGAGGGACCAGGTCTAGAGAAATCACAGTGGAGGATTATCTACAGGGGAGCTACTTATCTGCAATTTATTGTGCAGTCCAGAATAAAGGTAGATAAAGGTTCCTAGACTGTCACCTGGGGGAGGGAAAGGACAAGTGGATGTTTAGTGCTTGTGCCTCTTCTAACATATCTTACCAGAGAAAGATTTTCCTGGTCAAATTATCATTGCTAAATTTATCTCCAGAGAGACTGCTATTTAATCAAGTGTTGCACCGTTTCACTCTGGTATATCAAAGAGAAGAATCACTTGGTGCGATAGGTTTCATTATTTCTTATGAACAACTTCAGAAGTAATTCATGAAATATTTTGGTCAACGGAGTATTCCAGAGTAAGTCTGAGAGTCTCGGCTGTCAAATTAAGATGGGGGTTACACAGCTCTGCAATGCTTTGCTGTGACTCTGTCAAGCTGAATACCATCTCCTGTTATTCATTCCAGAGACGGTGACAGAACAAATAGTGCTGTGTGTGGTTTTTTATTTTATTTTATTTTAGTTCAGTTTTTTAGTGCTGTTCTTATGATCAGCGTTAACACTTTGAAGTCAGGAAATTTTCTTCTGGAAACATTGAAAACATCCAGTTAATTCCTGAAAAATCAGATGAGGTGGTTTCACATATAATTAATAAATCTACACGTAATGTATTTTGTTCTGATTTTAATTGTATATGATTTTGAAGTTGCATTGTCTGTGGTTTTTGTTTGTTTGTTTGTTTGCCCAGACTCTCCAAGTGATTTTAAAGCTGATAGAAAAACATACTCATTTCTCCACTCGCCAAACTTCAATGTGAGGAAAACTGTAGAATTTAGGTCTGGCTCTAACTCCCAGTTCATGTTCCCAGGAATAAGGCTCAGACTCAAAATACATTTACAAATACCTAGGTCATATATCTAGGCTCTTCTCTGACTAGATCCTAACTTAAAATAATTCATTGTGTCATGTGCTTGGTTATCTATGTTCAGGTACCATGCATCCATCTCTCTTCATCTTCCTGGATGAGTCTCCCACACCTGGCTTTATCCCAGAATCCTTTGGCCTTCAGGATGTTCCTCCTGCCATGGCATAGGTTTTTTAATTGACAGGCGATTCATCAATACAAAACATAAGATAATCTCTCTACAGAAAACATATGATATGCATTTATATTGTTAGAGATAAACTGATTTACAGTATCTGATATATAGAAGGTAAGTTATTTGTGTGCACATCCTCTTCTGTCCTTATTGTTTGACATAATTTATTAATTGGAACTCATCTCAGGTGACAACAACAAGCCTGACTTTGTTAAGTTCTCTGAGTCGTTTATTATTAAGGTATTGTGTTATATTTAAAACTTTTTATAGCTATTAGAAATCCCAATTTCTGTGTACAACATATGAAGCTGGGCTAAATAAAAATTGATTTTAAATTAAAGGAAGAAAGAAACCCAGCTCTAGCTTTATTATCTGTTTTTATTATAAGTCAGTAAACTACAGTTGTACATATTTATGGGACAAAAAGTGATATGAAGATTTTATAAGTTGTCAAATAGTATTACTGGGCCAATTAACATACCCATTACCTCAGTTACTTACCTTTTCCCTCTTTCTTTGTGGAGGCAAAATTAGTTTTCTTTTACTCATTTTAAATTAATGCTTGGAGAATTTCAATCAAAATGTGTTTTGATCATCTTCAGTCCCTTCTCCCAACTCTCCAGGATCCACCCCTCCTTCACTGCCAACTCAACTTTCTGTTCTCATTTAAAAATCTCATCAAGTACAAATCTTGGATGGGTGGCCTTCCAGCAGAGTATGGTGAGCCTACCAGGGACTACACTCTTAAGAAAAAAAAAAACTGGTTCTCTTAGCAATGGTCATGGCAACAGCATCTCAGCTAGAGGTGGGACTTTATGCCTACCTTCCTTCTCCATGGTGATATTTTGTCTTGATTGATATCATACAGATCTTATGCCGTCACAACCATTGTGGGTCCTTATGAGCAACTACCCTTGACTCTCCTAATCTTTGAAAATGAGTCCAGGAAATAGTGTTTACTTACGGTCATTCAGCACCTTTGACTCTTACACTCATTCTGGACTATCTTGATCCCCGAGTCTGGGAAGAAAGAGGTATGATAAAGATGTCTTATTTAGAACTAAGCATTCTCTAGACTCATATTCTCTGCATGCTTTCTAGTTATGAGTTTCTGTGATAATTGTCATCAGTTGCAAGTAGAAGCTTGTCTGAAGAGAGTTGAAAGGTGCATTGATTTATGGGTTTAACAATTAGTTACTGGGAGTTAGACAATTACTTACTAAGACATAAGAATGTGTCTATTTAGCAAAATAATAGTAGTGGGTTCTTCCCTAAGACTCATAACCAGTCTACCCACAGGTTCTTGGACCTACAATGGTAGCAGGTATGGCTTTCATTGTGTGGGATTAGCTTAAAATCCAAACTAGAAAGTAGTTTGTTGTCCTCCCTTCAAAAGAGTAATCAGGACAATTGGCCCTTGTCAACTTGACACACCGATATATTAAGATTAAACCACAACCTTTCTTTTTTAGAAGATCTAATATTAATATCAACATCTCATTGTAAAAATACATCATTTAAACTTTTAAAATCTCTTGCATTAGTGCTCCAACTAGGACTTCAAGCACACTATTGAAAAGAAGTGGGGCTGGTGGAAATTCCTGTCTCATTTCTAACTTCAGTGGGATCAGGTTGCCTGTGGTTTTAAAGCCTTTCGCTTCAGGACTGGTTGCATTCTGTAGCTCCTACCTGGCTTCCCCTTTGTTCTATCACCTTTGCTCTGGGAAGTGGGCCGCTTTTCCTGTTCCCACCTGGCTTCCCTGAATCTGTGGATAAACACACACACACACACACACACACACACACACACACACACACACACACAGAGTGTGTTACTTTACAACTTGCCTTCCAGGCACAATTGCTGGGCGTTACTGTCTCATGCCTGGAAAAGCTTACCCTTACCAATTTATTATCTCCATCTCTCCATCTTTCCACTTGCCCTAAACTTCAGTGGCTAGTCCCATCTAGATCCTGCCAAACATCCTTGGCCACCAGTCTGTAGGCTTCTTCAAGATCATTTCACTACTTTCTTCATTTAGGATGCAGTTGTCTGTAGGTTTCTAGAATAGCTTTTTTTTTTTTTTTTATTAATTAATTTATTTTATGTTAGTACACTGTAGCTGTCTTCAGACACCCATATGAGGGCATCAGATCTCATTATGGATGGTTATGAGCCACCATGTGGTTGCTGGGATTTGAACTCATGACCTCTGGAAGAGCAGTCAGTGCTCTTAACCACTGAGCCATCTCACCAGCCCCTAAAATAGTTTTTTATTATGTTGAAGCATGTTTCCTTTAGCTCTACTCTCTCTAGGATTTTTTTTTTTTTATCACGAAAGCACATTGGATTTCATAAAAGGCTTTTTAAAAAAAATTGTCTATTGAGATGATCACATGATTTTTTTAAGTTCATGTATGTAGTTTATTACATTTGTTGACTTGTGTATGTTGACCCGTCCCAGCATCTCAGCAGGTCTGAACTTATTTTGCAAGATTTTTATTGAGGATTTGGAATCTGTGTTCCTCAGGGTAATTTGGCCTGTAGTTTTCTTGTTCTGTTTCTACCTGGTTTCGGGGGTTTGTGGTCCTCCTGTTTCTAATTTTTGGATAGTTTAAGAAAGATGAGCCACCCTTGGGCTAGGACAAGGAAGTAGGCTCAGATACTTTTGTCATCTTGATAAGCCCTTAGAAACAGTGATCACAGGAGTGTTCGTGTGATTGGGTTTATTGCCTTGCTTTTTCTTTGACTATTTGTGTTTATTGTATTGCTTGTTCCTTGACTATTTGCATCTATTGTATTGCTAGACCCTCAACCTAGAACTGACCTTAATACATGTGTGTAATCAAAATGGTATAAAAACATAAAGGAAGAGGGGGATGGGATGGGGGTTCTAGGGAATGGGGAAAGGGGATGACATCTGTATTGTAAATAAAGAAAATATGCAAATAAAATTTTTAAAAAATTTAAAAAATTAATAAAAAAAAGAAAGACGAGCCACACATCTTCTTTGAAAGTGCTACGAATCCATCTGGTACTGGGGTTTTTTTTTTAGTTGAAAGTCTGTTTATTATTTCAATCTCCTTATTTTTATGGGTCTTCTTAGGGCGTTGATGTCTTCTTGATTTACTTTTGGTAAATTGGCTAAAGTTGGAATTTTGTTAATTTTTAAAATAGTTTTGTACTTAATGGAATATATGTTTTAAGGGTATTCTGAGTTTGTTTGATGTCATAATGTTTCCTTGTTCACTTATGGTTTTGTAAATTTGGGTCCTTCCTTTTCATTTGCTGGACCAAGAGTCTGTTGATTTTTTTCATTTCTCAAAGAATTCTTAGCTTTATTGATTCTTTATATTGTTTTCTTAGTTTCTATTTCATTACTTTCTGTTTTGTTTTTTTATTTTGTCTTGCCATTGACTGGATTATGATTTGGTTTGCTCTTGTTTTTCCAAGTTTTTGAGTTTCACTAGTAGGTCATTTATTTGTAATTGTTCTGATTTTTTAATGTAGTCTCCTGGAGCTGTACACTTTCCTCACAGGACTGCTGCCAATGTTTTTCACAGCCTTTATTGTGTTGTGTTTTCAATTTAATTTTGTTCCAGGACATTTTTTATTTATTTCTTCTTTGGCTCGTTCATTATTTCTTAACAAGTTGCTCAGTCTCCACAAATCTCTATGTTTACCAGAGGTTTGTTTGCTGTCAATTTTGTTTTTTTATTGCATTATAGTCAGATAAGATACATGGAGTTATTTCACTATTTTTCAATGTATAAAGATCTGCCTTGTGTCCTATTATGTGGTCTATTTTAGAGAAGCGTTGTGTGTAACACAGATACGATTCATTGGTGTTTGGATGAAATATTCTGTAGATATGCTAAGTTCATATAACATATGCTGTCCATTTGATTTTTATATTCTTCTGCTTATATTTTGTCCAGATGACTTGTCTCTTGGAGAAAATGTTTAATTAAATGTTGATTTCTGTCTAAAAACCTTGGCCCTAAGAGCCCAGTTGGCAGTCTTCTAGTATCTATTGCTAACCACAGTTACTCTCTTGTATTCTTCTCGTTGCAGAGCCCACAGAGTATATGGTTTTGGATACTGAAAGTTGAGAAGTGTTCCAAGAAATAATTGCATAAGATGAGTAAAACTTTCCTTTGTAGAAAAAATTTTCAACAAGCCAGTGATCATTTGTTCAATAATTTTTTTTTCTCCCAACTATACTGCCTCATTCAAAATTTTTCTTTTTAGAGTGTGGAAAATTAAAAAACACCAGTGGATTCTGTGATGGGAAACATCTACCACCCCAACCAACCATAAGTTTATACTTGGTTCAAGCAGGTGGCTCCCCAAAAGCAGTAAGTTAATTGTTCTTTAATTTCAAGATTATTGAATGAAATGAATGAGGACCCAATAGAACTTTCCTTTTTGCTTTTATAAACCAGAGTTAACTTATTACTCCTAACATTGTAGGGTAAATATTTCAAAGACACGTTGAAATTGATAAGTTGAACAAGAACGCCCACTGGGAAGGCTACAAGAGATTGGAATTTCCCTACCAAAGTCTCTGAGATCAAAACATTCTGGGTCCAAAAAGATGGCTTAGTGTATAAACAGCTTTCTTTACTGGCATGGGGACCTGATTTCAGACTACCACTCACATAATATACAGATGCCATAGTGCACGCATGTAAGCATTCTGCTGGGAAGGCAGAGTCAGAGGGGGTTCTCCATGACTCACA
The DNA here is from genome assembly GCA_030674055.1 of Rhabdomys pumilio. Taxonomy (NCBI): domain Eukaryota; kingdom Metazoa; phylum Chordata; class Mammalia; order Rodentia; family Muridae; genus Rhabdomys; species Rhabdomys pumilio. The sequence continues at coordinate 242,365,877 of JANHMN010000001.1, read as the reverse complement.
GGTCAGCCAGCCCATCTGAATTGAGAGAACCTTGCTCAACACTTACATACAGAGCAATTGAGAAAGACACTGGGTTAAAATATTTGCCTCCCAACCTCACTCCCCACCCCGTGCATCCATACGTGCTCCCTATGCCCACACACATAAACATTCTACACATTAGTTGTAGTTGCTAGACACTATTGTACAGTCTGTCTCTGTCTTGCTTCCACCATTTTCTTTTTGGTTCTAGAATTGACACATTTTAATGATCTGGAAAGAACTTTCTAATCTAGTGAAGAAAATATGTCACAGGGAGTTTCTTTCATTTTAGGTTTTATTAGTTCCCTCCCAGGTTCATTTTCTCACCATGCCAAAGGTAAATCTAGGATGGATTCTGTTTTATTAGTGTTGAAATATATATCCCTGAAAATTCAAGTATGGTACCATATGGTCCAATGGGTACTGCTACTAGTAGTGAATTATGCTTTATAACTTTACTTGGCGAAAAAAAAAAAACAACCCTGTTTGTGGACATAAATACAAGATTTAAACTAAGGATGTTTCTCATATCTCTCTTAAATCTTAAAAATGGAGCAATTGAGGAATCAGTTTTCTTTTGCTGATCTGGCTCCATCTTAAATGAGCTGATGCTTCTATCATTCTTTTTTGTGACATACGCTTGGCATCTTTGACCCTTGCTAGAATGACAAGCATCACAGGGCCTTGGTGTATTTATATTCCCTTCAACTTAAACCCTTCCTCTTCTTACATGGTCATCTTCTGTACTTTGTCTTCTTCTTTACCATTGAGATTAGATGCAGACATTAGCTCAGGCACAGTTTCTCTGACAGGAACATTTATCTGTGACCATTGGCTCTCCAGTCCCTAGATCACATGACTTCCTTTTCTTTCACCCACCTCCTTTCCTTTATTCGCCAGTCTACTGAGAGTTTATATCCTACTGCTACAATCTCTTTAGACAGCATCTGCTCGTTCTCCTCATATAATTCATTTCACATCTACTTGGCAAACACTAAGCCTGGAAAAATCCAACTGCCAGTCTTTCGCACCTGAGTTTTGTTTAGAAAATTTCTTCACCAAGTGTACAGATGCCAAGGAAGCTTTAATGGGCTCAGATGGCTCCTTGTCAGTATAGTCATGAGTCACTTCACAGTCTCAGTGTGGAATGGACACCCCACCCTCAGTTTTCTCTGCATTTTGAATCATGAGGCTTTCCATAATTCAGTATCATTTTTAATCAAATAAGACCAGTGTCACACATGTGCTTTTAATTTATTATTATTGTTGTTATTAGTGTGTGTGTGTGTGTGTGTGTGTGTGTGTGTGTGTGTATGCTATAGTAAGCTTGTGGAGATCAGAGGGTAATTTTTGGGAATTGGCTCTTTCTTTCCATAATGAGTCCCAGGAATTGAACTTAGGTGGTCAGGCTTCTTTGGTGGACACTGAACCATCCGATAACCCTATACATGTATATGACTGTACTTTGTGGCTTTGACTCCTCTGCCTACCTCAGATTTGATTATTTCTTTCCCCGTAAGCTTTTAAAAGCAACTGCACTAATATATCACTGACTGTGCAGGCTTATACCTGTTGATTAATAGTCTGACACATTAGAAGACCCACGAGGGGAAGGTGAGGTGCATCTCCTTTCTCAACACCAGTAGAATGCCAGTCACTTATTAACACAGTCTGCGATAGTCCTTGTATGAATCCTACATATGTACTGAAGCAAGACTGTGGAGCTCAACATAGTCCATCTCATTTAATATTCAAAGCAACCCAGTACATTTCAATTATTACTTGCATATAAATGAATAGTGTGGCTTACGGGGATTAAACAACTTGCCAATGTGCACAGAGTTAGAAGTAGTGAGAGTTTGTATTAAAATTCATTTGCCTTACTCTTGGATTCTTACATACTCATCTTAGGTTTTATGATTCCTTGAATTACCTAATTGCTATTTTAGTAGGCATTTCTTGATGAGTTAGTCTTGGCCTTTTAAAGTGTATTTTTATTTCTTCTTTAAGGAATTAACAGTAAATATATACTTTGTCTCTCTAATTGATATCGTCTTTGTCTATCCTAGTGAATTTGTAAATGCCTACATTATTCCTATATTAAGAATTATAACCATTTACCTCAGCCTGGGGAGAGGACTCCATTAAGAGGTCAAGTGATTGCTTTGCAAATGAGCATGAAGACCTGAGTTCAGTCCCCAGTGTCCATGTGATGCGGTGGCATGACTTTACTATCCCAGGGCTGGAGGCAGAAGCTAAAAGAGCAAACAGCCTAGTGTAACTCGTGAGTCCTGTGTTGCAAGGAGAGATCTTGACTCAAAGAACCATCTGGATGGAATAGCCAATGTTGACCCCAAACCTCCACATGTATGTATAGTTACACACACATACTGGCGCATGTGAACATGTGCATTTCACAAAGCCATTTGTACAATACTTGTTATGAATATTTTTCTGGTTGGTGATTCATGTTTTAATTTTCCTTATCTTAAGGCTAAAATAGCAGTCGTCTTCTTTCTGAAAACTAACTTTCATTATTTTTCAGTTTTAAAAAATTTCCCTGATGAATAGAGACTCTATAGGAAGACCAACAGTCAATTAACCTGGACCCTTAAGGGCTTCTAGAGCCTGAAACACCAACCAAAGAGCATACATACAATATCTGTACCTAGGCCTCCCCATTCAAATGTAGCAGATGTGCAGCTTAGTCTTCATGTGGGTCCCCCAACAGCTAGAGCATGGGGTGTCCCTGAGTCTGTTGCCTGATGGTGGGTTCTGCTCCCTAACTAGGCTGTCTTGTAGGGGCTCAGTGGGAGAAGATGTACCTAGTACTCGGATGACTTGAAGTACCAGGGTGGGTTGGTTTCCCTGGGAGGGACCTCCCCCTTCTCAGAGGGGAGTGGGAGAGGGGTGAAGGGAGAGGAAACAAGAGTTGGGGGAGAGCTGTGATTAGGATGTAAAGTGAAGAAGTAAAAAAAAAAATGGAAAAAAATTGCCTTTGTAAGTCAAATGTCCTTGTACAATACAATCTCATGTACTTTGTGATTTTGTTAATAATAATTTTACTTAATATTTACAAGACTTGTGTTAATAGGAGACGCTCAGTAAAAGTTCAAATGTTTCCTCCATACTAGGTTGGTTTCTTTTACTTTCTTTCTTTCTTTGTTTCTTTGTTTCTTTTATTTTTGTGCTATACATTGAGAAATCTTTTTTAAAAACTTCTTACTCATGTAAGATGTTTTGAACATCATAAGTCTTCACATACATTACTAACTCTTTCACTAACCTCCCCTCTCTATTGAAAAGCTTGATTCTTCTTTTATAAATGATGAGGCTTTATGGTACATTTTCAAATCCAACTGTACAAACTCCCTGAAAGCTCCTCCTCCTCTTCCTCCTCTTCCTCCTCTTCCTCCTCTTCCTCCTCCTCCTCCTCCTCCTCCTCCTCCTCCTTCTCCCTCCTCCTTCTCCCTCCTCCTTCTCCTTATTCTTCTCCTTATTCTCCTTCTGTAAATCGCCTTTGCTCCCACCATGTATTTTACTTCTAGGTAACATGTGCTTACATGAAGTATGTAAATTACCAGTGACTTGGAAAGAGCTGAAAGGATCATATTTGCAATGTTCTTACTCAGCAACAGGATTTATCTCATTTTATTTGGGACTCCTTCATAATTGAGAAATTCTCAATATGTCTTCACATCTCTTCAAATTATTCTTTGTTATTACCAGTTCTAACTGTGAAAGAACCATAGGAAATTTGGGCCCAGTGTCCCAGCTGATGGGAGTTGGGTAAGATGTTGGACTTAAAAGTCTAGAGGGAGACAGCTGGATGGTGTTCCAGGTATCTCTGGTTTGTGGCAGAATCCCAGGCAGTAGTGAGTAACAAGGATGTCACAATAGTGTGGGAAAGTTGTTTGGGCCCCACTTGAGTGAGTGGATTTAGGGAAAAGATTCATCTATAGTCAAGAAACATGAAGGGTCCATCAGACACTGAGTTAGAAGGCCAAGTATGCTGTGCTCAGTAAGTGGGTAGAGGAACACTGGGGCAGCTCAGCTCACACCTCCAAATATCATGCAGGCACACAGGAAACTAATCGTTTTATCAGGACAGACAGCTCCTTGTCCGCATTAGTTTGAAGTGGGGGTATATCTGAGAGTGCAAGAATGTAAGGTTGATGCATTTCTATGAATGGCAGTTGGAGGGTGCCATGGGGTTGAATAAAAAACAAACAACCCCCCCAATACAAACAAAATAATTTGGAACCAGCATGCAGACAGTTTATGTGATAAGCCCCTAGAAATAGTGCCTTAATTGTGGGATCAAATTAATGAAAACTGAAAGAAATACAGTGTTCATATTTATCATATATATATATATATATATATATATATATATATATATATAACTTAGATACAATTGAGAGTACTTTTAATTGGAAAAATATCAAGTTTTGTTTTTTTATATGAGGGTTATACTTTATGGGAATTTTAGACATGTATATAGTTCCTTGAGTCACCATTTGTGACCTCCCGACTCGTCAGCATGCTAATCCTTTGATTTAAGTACATTCAAGGAACATAAACTAATTTTTGTATTAGCCTAATCAAAATACAGGAAGGCATATCTTCTGTAATAGCATAATACACTATTATTATCTAAAGCTTAATATATTTGTACCAGTGCTTTAGGCAAATTTAATATGCTAAAAGACAGTTACATTAAAAAATCAATTCGATAGTTATTTGCCTTGCAAAATTTTCATCATATGATTTCCACTTAGAAAAAAAAAGCCCCACAATTTCCTCTAGAGCGTTTAAAATTTGATTTAGTGAACCAAATCAGATTTGACAACATATTTATTCTGATTAATAATCAAGGGTTAGTAGTTAATAGGGATAAATGTACATTTTTTTTTTAAAGGTTAAGCTTATAAATGTTAGTAGAAGCATGGAACTGAGCTCTCTGGCCTTGGCATACTAAGAGGCCAGTTTTGTTAACCTAAAGCTAAAGCAGAAAGTGATGGAATGACATGGATTCCAAAACACGGGAATGCAATTTTGAGCTTCAGTTAATAGAAGTCAAGGGTTCAGAAGATGAATGCCAGGTACTCCACACGGGCCACAAAGGGGCACTTCCTGCCCCTCTAATGGAGAGAACTCATGTAACATTATTAGCTGTGGGGTCTAGTGTGCAGGACAGTCACTAGAGAATAAATAGCGGGTGTTTGGCTTGAAGGAGACAGCAAAGAGATTCTTTCAATTGTGCAATCACCTCTAGAAGAAGACTTCCTTCTCACCCTCCCCCCTTCAGTGCTTTAGGCTTAGAATTCAAGCCCAGGTTATGGAGAGGCAGTTCCTCTCTCTTGCACTGTGAAAGTGTTGAGGGACTTTTCTGGTGTGAGGCAAGAGGTCCAAGCAGAGGCTCCCAAGGTTCCTTCTACTGACTGATGAGTCCAACATGCCAGGGAAGTTATCCAGCTGTGATTGCATACCATTTATTAGGTGTCTAGCACTGATCCAAGGACTGGATAAATACCACCTCATTCTGCCCTTATTTTAATGAACTTCTAGGTTAGATGTTTTCTCCATTTTACTGATGTGGATATGGAGGTGCAGAGGTGTTATTTGCAAAATCACCAGGGTAAGGGCAGGAGACCACAACTGCCTCTCAGCTCTGTCTTAAGGGTTGGCTAGCAGATTACCGGAATCAGGTATATGGCTCTATCCTGGTAAATGATTGAGCTGCTGTCTGAAATGACTTTTATCAATATTATACCAATACTTTAAAATAGTTCTCGAGAAGATTTTTTCTGATTCTTCTGGAATTATGTATGTATATTTTGCCAGAAAATTTTTATTTTATTTTATTTTATTTTATTTTTTTTTGCTATATTGTGACGAGTCATTTTTGGATAGAAATTTAGGTCATTTAAATACTTGTACTTTGTCAGTACAACCTCTGCTTTTTAGCGTTTAAATAAATTTTAAATATTTTACGTTTATTTATTTACATATTTGTGTGTGTCCGTGCACATGTGAGTGTGGAGCTCACACTCGTGTAGACATTTGCGAGCCATATGCATATGGAGGTCAGAGGACAACATTCTAGAACTGCTTGTCTTCTTTTCCCATGTGGACCCTCTGAGGGATTGAACTCAGATCATCAAACTTGCTTGCAATCACCTTTTCCTGCTGAGCCATCTTGCCAGCCCTTGTCATGCATTCTCAGGAAAAATAACACCTCTCAATCCGTTCCTTAATAATCCATGTTTTTTTTTCCCAGTTGCACGGTCTTCCCTTGAGCCACAGTGACTTTCAGGAGCTCCCTGCCCCTGACATTTGAACTCTCTGTCAGAGGTAAGCTTACGAGAGACTATATAGATTATTTAAACACACAATGCTGTTTGTCATTCCTTCTGATCACAGCCTCAAAACTTCATGTGGTAGCCGACAGCTGGGACTTCTATAACAGCCTTCCTAGTGTTTATGTTAGTTGTTCCTGAAGCAGAAAATATGACATACTCTGAATCACCCCAAACAGCTTTCTCCAAACACTTGTTAATCCACCATCTTCCTAAGGTCAACACAATTTATCTTTTCCCCAGTGGCAGGATATATATATTTTTAGTCTGATTCAGACACTATTTTGCTGATACCATCACTTAGCCTGCATCCCTGATTTTCCAAGTGGCATTCAACTGACTTCAGGATACGGACTGATGTTTAGGGGGGAAAAATCACTTCTTCCACGTTTCAACCTTTCCTTTTTAGTAAAATGATCAACTTTGGGTCTGGAGAAGTACTATCTTCAACAAATCTATAACAATTAAAATATGTATATGTATTTATTTAAATGAAATTTGAGAATGTAAACGACAATACAAATTGACAGCTGGAAATAGTACTTGGAAAAGTGGCTTACAGATGATGTGCTCTTGACCAATCTATTGTGTATACAACAGAAACCACATATCAGTCAAAGTAGGCAAGGACAAAGGACTGGATAAAGGGATAAATGGAGAACTGTTGGAGACACAAAAACTGACAAGAGACTATGAAGCTGATGAAGGAGAGATAAAAGTTCAACAGCCAATGGAAAGATAACACACGTATACTGTGTGTGAGGGGCTGTCACCAACCACGAACATCTGTTTAGGGGGTAAATGTTCACTTTTTCATTTTGGACAAGGCTTCTTGGAATGCCCTGAGGATATATGTATTGCTGGTGGTGAGATCAAGGGTTTTGAGCACAGAGCTAGACTGGGAAAGTTCTGGAAAAAGTACTCCCCCAGATACTTTCTGAACTTAGCTTGCTTGGGGAAAGGATTTAGAATCACTCTTGGGAGAAGATATGAGCCATGAGTCAGCAAATGTGATACGGACACTCACTGCTCTCAAGTCTCCTGTGATTAAAAGCAGTGTAGAGTCTCTACAAGTCAGGAATAATCTGAGCTGTACACATGAGAGAACATAAATTCAGGGAGTTGGTAGGGGGACTGTAATGCCCTGTCTTGCAAGTGCGAGGACCAAAGTTTCACTTCCCAGTACCCACATAATAGCCAGATAGGCATGGTCTTCCTGCAATTCCAGCTCTGAAGAGGTAGACATGGGGCATAATTAAGGCTGGTTACTTATCAAGTAAAAAGGTTTATCAAGTAAAAAGGTTAGTTAGCACTAGCTCAGCTTTGGTGAGCATCTCATGGGAGATGATGTCATAATGGTGGGAGCTTGTGTAAGGAGGCGAGAGCTTATGAAAAGACTGATACTCAGGAAGAGAGGCCAGTCCTGATTGCCCAGTAGGCCTCAACTCTTAAAGGTCCTACTACCCCTTACCATTAGCCCAGTAGGGATCAAGCTTCTAGCACATGAGGACTTTAAGGACAAGCATAACTATATAGGACACAGCCTTACATAATTATTCTAAAGAAGCTGTCAATGATGTTAAAGGCAGGACCAAACCCTCGGAGTGATTAAACGGCCTAGCAAGCGGGAAATGTTTGTCAAACCTAGTCTCCTCACTATTGCGAGTTTCCACATTTTCTTCTTAAATTATTATGCTTTATCACGACTAGGTCCTTAACATCATGTCTTATTACCATTGCCTTCTTCCTCGGATGATAACTTAATGATACATTCCTGCAAAGACTAGCAAATTTACTCAACACAAGGGTGGTATATTTGGAGAAAAAGTATAGGGTGTTGGAAAAGAAGTTGCCCAGGATAGAAAAGCAGGTTGTACTTTCAGCTGGCCTTAGATTCTATGGCACTTTGAATCTTTTTATTTTCTTTTTATTTTACTAATATACCTTGGTAATACCATGACATGTGTCCTACTGTAGAGATTAGTGCCTTTAAAAACAGACAGTTATATGGTATAGATCTGATACTTGGCTGAGCATTGGGGAATGAGAAGACAGAATCATGGTTGAAAGAATTTACCTCAGAGATCGTGTCCTCCAACTCCATTGACTGACTGAAGCTGTGCTGAAGTAGAGACGTTAGGATTCCATCCTGTTTAATGTAGTCATAGTTTTTGTAGGATCGGAGCTGTTGTTACTCTTTGTATTTGACCATGAAAATTAAACTATTTTCCCAAACCTAAAAATTCTGTTTTTGCCTTTGAGATAAAGTGCAAGATATTTTGTACCCAACCTAAGCAACTAGCACAATGTCCTCCTTCTGTGGAAGAATCATCAGCACGCGTCACTTCAGTGTCTTCTTCAATGTAGGACCCTAACAGTCCACTTATCATGATATTGTGACTTGTTCACTGTGCTCCATGCTTCCTCATAACCTAAATATCAACATTCTTTCCTTGTCTTGCTTAGTTGCCTATTTGAATCCAGCTTCCTACAATGGGCCCTCTTTGTTTTCTGTCAGTTGAATTGGCCAGCCCGGCTCTTCCTTATAGGCCTTTAAGGATTAGCATATTCTGTGGTGTGCTAGTGTTAGCATCTAGCATGTGAGACCTGTATTTTCTGTTCCATGTTAAAATGACGACCTTTCAGGTATCTAGTCTCTCCCTCTGAGAGTAGGTAGCTTCACATTGGGATGGCATGCTGCTCATTTTCATATTTCCAGGACCTTGTAGAGGACACACAGTTAATTCTCAATGAACATTTATGAAACCTATGGAACTACTAAAAGGATCTTCAAAAATATATTTTTAAATATCTAAGTTACAGTGTATGGGGTTGCTCCGGCCATGAGAGCAGTGGGCTGGGTGACAGGTTTGTCTGTCTGTCTGTCTGTCTGTCTGTCTGCTGCTGGTGGTGATCCTACTCAGGAAGCCTGTTTCCTTTTCTCTCTCCTTTTTTGTTTATGTAAAACATAGGCCTGCACTACCTGCTCGTGAATTCCCACCAGTGGCAGCTGTTGGTATGGCAATTAAAGAACTTTTATTTGATTAGTTGTCTTTATTGGCAAGGATATGTTTTGTGTCCATATACCTTGCTTGGCGATGCCTTCTATCACATTGTCTAGCTTTCATCTTTGACATTTATTCTCTCTAGTGACTGTAGTCTAGATCTGTTTATGCAGTATGTTATTCTGCAACTCAGTGAGAAACAAATTGTAAGTTTTAATACCAGTGAAGCTTAGAGGTGGTAAATTTTTTTACTAGTGTCTAGGCTCAGACTTAAAAGTTTTATGTGTTATTATAGTTTGCCATCAGAGATTTAAGTCAGAGCCAAACACCAACTGTTTCTTGAATCTTTTATGTGAAAAGTGTCACAACAGGAAGAGAGGTAGTTAAAGGATAGACTGGTGTAGGAGTTAAGGAGGGGTGGGATGGATGACCAGGGAGAGGTATTTGAAAGGCTATTGGATAAATAAAATTAAGTAACAAAACACAAATTGCCTTCGCTTGGATAAATGTGGAGATAAATGGTAGACAATTAGAGGCATGCAGGACCACTGAACTGGGAAGCTGTGGAGAGGGCAGGTTCTAATGCGATTTTAAGAAATGGGCATGCTATCCATAGGCAGAGAGGAAGTGGGTAGATTTTGTAGATGATTGGCATGGGGTGGGTAGATTATGTCACTGGAAGCCTGGAGGTGGGCTCTTTTCTATGACAGGATATTTAGTGATGGGTATGACTATTCAGGAAAAATCTTAGAAGGTATGCTGGCTTTCAGTTGGCAAACAAATTTCCTGGGTGCTTTGCTTTCTTGCCTTCTCCTTAAACTGAAGCTGGTGACCTGCTACGGTGGCTTTAATAATGAGCTGCCAGTGTCTAGACCTCATGTATATCAGGGTGAAATGGAAGACTAGAAAAAAAAACCCTGCAGATTTAATTGAAAAAAAATGATATTCTCATTATATAACTGACTATTTTGGGGTTTTACTTTGGAATATTTTGGGGTAGCACTTTGGAGTCACAGAAGAACTGTAATTTCTAAAGGAACACAGTATTCAATGGGGGCGAGGTGCTGCTCACACAAACACAGTTCATAAGCAAAGGCATTGGTGTAGTTCCACGGAGCTTTCCTGGAGTATTAAAACTTAGGTTTGTTTTCATGAAATGTCATTACAAAATGTATTTTAGTGAAGACTGGAAAACCTAACAAAAAATCTAAATAAACTACTCATTTAAAATAAATGGTATGTGGATGCCGAGGCCTTGCTAGGTGAAGAATTAACTTTTGCCCATTGGATGCGATTTCAACACTGAACATCGCTTAGGTTCGCTTAGGGATTCGAAGCCTAGACAGGTCCGTTGGGCCAGATGCATAGCTTTAAGAAGTGCTGCTTCACACAAGAAAAGTAAATCATAATCTTGGGGTCTGGTATTTGGGGAGGGTGTTTAATAGCTTTATAAGGCTTTCAGAAGCTTCAAATATTTATCCAAGACTGAACTCTGTTGGAGCTTTTGTGCTAGCTAGCACTGGGGATTGACTGACGGCCTCTGAGCTTGGTAGTCTGTGGTATAAGATGGTCTAGAATTGACACGGAAAGGCTTCAGCTCAGTGATGTGGTGTCAGAGGTGCACTGAGAATGGGAGTGCTGTAACTAGGGAAGAAGACAAGGTAACCAGAGACAAGCCGTGAGAGCAGTTGCTAGGGAGAGGCAACAGCATCCTGCCAGATGGTACCTGACATCTTCAAGGCACTGAACTGCTTTCAACAGACTGAGCTGTTTGGTTTTTGCTGCAATGGGCTTACAACAGCTATCCCAGGAAGGTCAGTTCAGAGTCCAGAGTCCTTTGGTATGGATACTGTTTGTGGCTGCTAAAGAGGCGGCTGTGTATGGCCAGAAATCAACAGAAAGACGGATCCGGAAACAGATAGCAAATTGAAATGTGCAAGCATAAGGAGGTGTGAAGACAAGGGAGACACTACAGAGTGCACGCACTGTCTAGTCTTCCCTGGGGATGCTGTAGCCAAGTCCACATCCCTGGCTATGCCAGGATGTGCAGCCACTTATAGAATAGATCCTGGTACCCAGACACTCTCTGTGTGCCTGTGTCAATATGAGATACACAGAGGCATTTCTTAAGTTTTAATGAGCTTCTTATTAGAATATGCTAAACAGAATGATTCTGATACTAGCAAGAAGCACTTGAAACAGAACGAAGTAGATTTAAACTGGTTTTAGTACAAATCTTTCCTTTAAACATAAAAAGATGTATTTCTTACAAGAAATACTATTCTTATAGAAAACACTATATTTTTTGAGGGTTTGTGGTAACAAACATTGGAAACGTTTCCCACCTCCCAACACCAACACCTTTGAAATGGACTTGAGCACCCAGCCTGAATTTCTGGCCACTCCTGCCTGGTAGTAATGGTGATTACCTGGGCTCCATTAAAGGAAGAGGAACACAGGGGTTATGGAGCAGATATAACGTATTGCTTCCCCTCTAGGTTCTGAAGAATAACACATAAACAAGCTGAGAGTCAAAGAAAAGCACTTTCTAGGCTCTGGAAGTCAGACTAACATAAATTATGATCTGTTTCAGTCTGAGGCTGAAGTAGGCCCACAGAGATTGTTCTCCTTGGCAGAGGGCCCTGGTCTGTACTCTGCTTTTCTCAGAGACTTATCTGAGCCCCTCTAATGTGGAACCCTAGAACTGGCATCTTAGAGGACAAGAAAATATGTCAAACATTGACTTAGTGGAATGATAGAGCCACTGAGGTACATTATTGCTCATCCCATTTTCTGATTCTTTTTCCCATGATGCTTAGGGCTCAGAGGGTTAGGCAAGACCAGAAGTGCAGGATCCTTGGGGCCTAGGCTTTGGTGTGAGAGGGCAGCATTGACTTAAAAAAATGTTTGGGGAGAAAAACGGGCAGAGACCTGTCAAATCAGGCCTTCAGCTTTTCTAGTAAACTTCAGTGATGAGCTTACTTTGTGATTGTGAGCTGAGAGACTTTGCTTGCTTTAATTTTTATTTTAGAAAGCTTACCCGCTTTTGGGGAAGAGCCACTCTTTAGCAGAATGTTGCAGAGGTTAGGATAAATAACTTTTTAAAGAAGTGAGTTCTCCCACGCAGAACCAGGGAGAGCCAGGCTTTGGTGACATCTGGTGTCACAACTTTCTCTTCTACTTTTATTAAAACAACCCCACCACTCCCTTCATTGAAATCCCTTCCTTAGGCTGTTATGAAAAGCAGTGACACACGTGCTTTCTCTCCAGGGAAGAAGTTGAACACATAACCCCCTCAGTATACCTACTAATTCCAGCTCTGACTAACAGGCCTCTCTTCTACTGACTCCCAGTCCCAGGCACTGAAAACCTCCAATGTACATTGTATGAACATCAGAGTCTTTATTGTTGGTGGTGCCCCCCTTTTCCCCTTCTGATGCCAAACCTGTTTCCTTTCCATTAGATATCTTTGAAGAGAACAAAACTTTCCTGTTCCTACATCTAGCAACTCCTCTCTGTAGCAACGAGGGGACAGAGTCCCAAAAGGAGGATAAATTATTGGCTTCTAGAAGGTCTATAAACTCCTGAAAATGCATTCACTTTCTTTTTTCTTTTCTTTTTTATTTTTTTCATGTTTTTCAAAAAGAATTGATAGCTTCCATTATACTCTCGAAAGGCCCCAGGACTCCCTCCACACCTTTTGGTACCACCTGTCAGGATCCTAGATGCTCACTGACGGCAGGCATTTCAGGCAGCAGAGAGCAGGTGGAAGGAATTATCTGAGGTCTCTGGGGTCTTGCTGGCACACAGCTTTTAGGGTTTGCAGACAGGTTGTACCAGTTCGCGGTGACGCACAGTCATCGCTAAAGTCCTCCTGCTGTTGTTAGATATTGAATGTGGACTCAGCTTTAAATGTGAGCCTTTTAATTGAGCCTCCCAGCCGCAGGAATCCCAAGATTGATATCTGAATTATTCAGCACTTTACAGTTGCAAGTTAGTTTAAGCAGGAGGGAATATGTATTGTTTCATGGAAAGAAGGAAGACATAGACTTCTGGGGTGATCCAGTTACCGTCTTCAGGAAGCACTGTCTTCCTTAATACAAAGATAGCCACTATGGCTGCTGGCTCTTATTCTGTTAGTTTAGTAGTCACTGAGGAAAGATTTCTTTGTTTGCCTCCTTTTGTCTGCCTTCCCACTAGGTATCTTCCTTTATTCACCTAATACTCCAAAACACATTCCACAGAAGCTTTTTATCAACACTACACCTCTTCTTGGTCTCTTCACTGTGGCCACCGTTTGAGGCAATCTAACTGGTCAGGCTTAGATAGCATGCTTACTTCTGAAGATGGGGCAGTTGGAGTACGGAGACTGAGAAGAGGAATGAAGTGGATTTACAAGGGGAAACTGTAGTTTTGTAACCAAAAGAAAAGAGAGAGGATTCCAGGCTGGCAGTAACCAAGGGTATGTGCTGCTGGCTCCTGTGTAGTTCAGGTTCGTCACCACTGTAGATGTACAAGGTTTTCAGGACACCTTTCGTGGGGGATTTAGCCTGACATTTTGTGGACAGGTGGCCTATGGTTATCTAGAGGCAGTGGGTTTATAACCTTTATCACTTTTTACAATGCCTTTGATGTGAAATTTGCTAAGAATCTCTGAGCAAAGGTCTTCGTTTTCCAGATGAAGAATCCGAGGGCTCATAAATCCCAGCTAGCTGGCTTGTTCTAGGAGACAATATCCACGATTCATCTGTAACCCCGGAAGTCTCTAGAAGGACATCAGTCTCTGTATACTTGGTTAAAAAACATTTGGGAAACAGGGTTCCTAGTATCCATACCTGGAGATTCAGAATGTATTTATACATATCAAAAGTTTCTGAGGAAATTACTGTTCAGAAACTGGCTTAACTCTGCTTAACCCAGAAACCCATTTGAATTCTTGCTCCTAAACCACCTGTATCCTACGTTAGGAAACTTGTTATAGAACTCTGCTGTTCCTCTAGGCGGTATAGTGTCCCGCGGGCCCACACTGGGAATCCAGGACACCTACTTTACAGGGCCATGTGTTCCTCAGTGATCTGGTTCAGGTTCAGATTCCAGGACACCATTGCTTTCGGCTTCACAGAGGCTCCCTCCTGATCCATCTCTTACATTTTGTCAGCACATTGCCCTGGGCCAAGATGGTAGAAGAATGGAGACTGATCAATCTAGAAGCAAAACGCTTTCCAGAGTTGAGAGTTGGCAGACTCTGAAACGTGCCCTCTGCCTCAGATATTTGTACAGTAGGGGAAACTAGTTTTGCTTTCTGTTCCCTTTTGTTCCCACCCTGACCTGTTTCCTCCTTGGCCCCTCCCCTTTGACATATTTCCACTGAGCCCTCCCTTCCTCTTCTGAGTCTCTAGGCTTTCGTCTCCTACAACTTGTGCACATTTTTAGCCATTAGTAACAGTAATAGTCACAAGCTGAGACTGACTGGGCAGCCACATTTTGGACACATTAGTTTACTGTCAACATGATGGTCTAGGTATTATTTTGTTTCCATTCTATAGTGGCAGATTCATATCACATTGATGTCCAGGGATTTGCACTCTGAGATTATAACAGAAAACAAAATAAACCTTCCTGTGGTTGGATTATTGTTCCCTTGGGACAGTCATTTCAGGTGACCACCAGTGAAAATAATCTTCCAAAGCCTATGAAAATATTACTGGGCACTAAGGACATAGTGTGCTCCCTCCCAAGAAATAGACTTTGCTTTTATTGGTTGTCCTGGGAAAACAGATGTCTTTCACAAAAGAATCATCCTAATGAAGAGAGTATTAGATCCTGTGTGGTTCATGGGAAGATGACTGAATGAGGAATAGAGTTTATCTCCTTACAGTGGGCCATGCACACGGCTGTGACTGTGAGGGTATTCTTCTGAAGTGTGTGGAAAAGGGATGTGAGTGTACTTGTGTGTGTCCCTATGTGTGTGTAAAAAAGGGGTGGGGAATCTCTCTCTCTCTATCTCTCTCTCTCTCAGAGACAGAAAGGAACACATAGGACATGAACAGAGATCTGTGGAAAAAACACATATACTCAGTGATACTGAGACACAAAGAATACGACTGACAATGACTGACAGTACTTTCTGCTTCTATTTTTGCAGGGCCTTTAGCCTGTATCAAGAATATGGGACTTAATTCAATTTACTAGTTTTCTCCAACCTATCTCTGCATACCTGCCCTTCCCGCCGAATACTATTCTGTCACTTGTGGTCTTCTGATGTACCAGAGGAGCCCACTTCTCTAGTACTGATACCCTACCCTTGCAATGCACAGCAAGCAGTCAGTAGAAGAATGTTACCTGGCAGGCAAGGATGTTGGCTACAGTGTCAGAATGTGGCCTATCCTTCAGTCTCTTTGGTTCTCCCACGTTCTCTAGATTTTGGCTGTTTAGTGAAAGTCTGGGTATTTTAATGCAATGTATCTTTAGATTCAGGACATGGATTAGGAGAGAGAGCAAGGGGAGGGTAGGCCATGAGTGCAGGACAGGCAAGTACTGGGGAAGAGAGAGGCTAGAAGTGGTGCTGCATGACACACTGAAGGCTGTCATCAAAGACTAGAGGTCAAGGGGAAGAATAGAGGGCTAAGGACATTTCTGGAGTTACGCACATATGTACCTATGCATCATCCAGACCGGTATATTATATAAACCTTTCCCCTTATTCTGGAAGCTATTAAGACAGAAACTGTATTCTAAGTGAACTGATTGCTTACTGTGGAAGAAGGACGTTACTCTGGGCAGCAATCCCAGGAGGTATGCCGCAGATTGAACTGAGTCCTTTCCCACCAAAAGATGACGGAACATCTGCTACTTCAGAATGAGGCTCCATCCTGTTAGAGAGCTAATCAGGTGATGATGGGGCTGTTGGATAGGTTGGGCTCTAAGTCAACATTACTGGTGTTCTTACAGAAAGAAAGGTTTAGCCATAGGGACTGCCATGCACAGAAGCTTAATATGAAGAGACAGAGAAATCTCATACAAAGATGGTAGCACACATTGGTATATTGTTCCACAAGCTAATAACCATCTGGGGATACCAGGAACTGGGGGAAGCCAGCTAGCAAGCTTTCTCTATCGATTCTGGAATAACTGTGGTACTCTTTCAGGGTCTTGGACTCCAGAGCTGTGAGACACTAGATTTCTATTCTTCTACCGGTATTTGTTATAATGGTCCTAACCAACTGATGCAGGGTGACCCACTGTGAACACAAGTACCGGCATAGGAAATTCAGACTCAGTGTGGCTTCTTTCCCAGGCCAGGCTTGCTACGTTAGAAACTAACATTAAGAAGCTGTTCAGAATAAATAATTGGCTCACAGCAAGCCTGCGGTTTCCAACCATAGCCCATCCTCCTGTTACCACACCCACCACACCACAGCCCTGGGTCCTCTGGGCACTGGGGAGGGAATGCATGGTTAATTTGGAACGTTGTCAGTCTGAGGCAGCCCTGGGAACTTGATCTGAGACCTTCCTGCTTAATCAGCATGGTGCTCATCCATCTCTTCTATTTCAGTCTGAAATTGTTATTCTCCCCTCGCCTTCTCTAGCTTGAAACTCTCCAGTCTGCCTCTTTCCAGCTCATCACATCTATACCCATCCATGTTGGGGTTTGCTGTCTTCTGAAGTCGTTCCCAGTCTGGAAAGGCAATACGCATGTCAGGGACTGTTTAGAAAAGTAGATTTGATTAGGAAATCTCTAAAGTCTTGTCATTGTTTATGATAACGTTTGAATTACGAAATGTCCCTTCTCAGTAGTGGGAGAGTCTATCCTGAGAAGAAGGCTAGGTTCATCAGCTCCATTTTCCTCATCACTAATAACTGCTTACAGTCCCTTTTCTGGGAGTAATGAACAGCAAGCTAAGTATACTCAGCCTTCTCTTGCAATCTCTGTTAACTAATAATTTGTCTTTGAATTCTACAAGCAAATTTATGGAAATCTAAGAATGCACATATACCATAAAATACTGAAATGGAAAATTTAAGTATAGTTGAATTGAAGGATATACCACATTTGCACAGACATCAGGGTATGAAGGAAGTAGACCCTGCTCATATGTTAAGTGGGTCTGAGGCTCAGATCCAGACCTGCTTGGAGAGGATGCAGCTGGGGCTTACTGGATGGCAGAAAAGGTCCCAGGATGCTGTGTTGGCAAAATTATCTCGAATTTAGCCCCCAGGAACTTTCTGGAAATCTGCACTCTAGGATATGGGAAAAATCTGTTCACAGGAAGGTGTCTCATTAAGGAAACACTGCTACAAATCTGCTTAGTGCGGGGTGGGGGTAAGTTCTGGCTGCTGAGTCCTAGTTACTGCTGTGCATTGTGGGAACCAGACACTAGGGAAGCTGCAGCTGCAGAGGCCCAGGAGCCTACTCTTCCCAATTCCACACTGTAAGAGGAGCCTGGACAATCGCTCAGATTTGCAGAAGCCTTGCAGGGCCAGGCACCAGAGCCAGGGCACAATTCTGTTTCCTGTGATGCCTCTTCTGAGCTCATTATTGACTGGATGACAGTGCCAGAAGCCAAAGAAAGCCTTTAAGGGGCCCATACTCACTTCTCCAGAGCAGACGGCAAGGGTGAATATGGAGCTGGCAGGGAATTAAATGACAACTAGCGTTCCAAGCCACAGAGTTCTACACAGCTCCAATGATATATTTAATACAGATCCAAATGTGGTTGGCCTGCAAATCAGCACTGAGTTTTCTCTTGGCCAAGACAGCATGAAGAAGAGAATCTGTCTCACTGTCTTCAGAGAAGTTAAGATGTTTTTTAAGGACAAAAGTTGTGGCATCTGAAGGCTTTGGAAGACAGAAGACACAAAAGATCCAGTGTTAAAATGACAAGGACTAGAGTGCTCAAAGTGCGTACGTTTGTGAACTTTGAAAACCCAGAGCAGTCATTATATTCCTATTATCAGACAGTGGTGATCAATTTTTGATGTCAATTGGACGGTTAAGCAAGCTTGATGTAGTTAAGTTAGCCTGATGTAGTAGGCGGGGTTCTCCAGAGGAACAGATCTTTATATATTTGTCTAACAATGGTCAACTTAGTGCAAGAGAGGCATGGAGACTGGCAGCTTTTAGCTCATGCATATGGCACTTGGACAAACCCGCCCTGACACCTAAGGCCTTGACATTTCTGGGAGACGGCTGGTACTGAGTCCATGCTGGAAGACTGGAGAAGCTGCAGCCTGATGTTGATGGAGATTGTCAGCAGCAGCCATGCTCACACGTGCATGGGATGATGTAAAGGCAAGGGGTATGCTCCGACACTTAACATGGAGGCCGCCGTTGAAGGTCCCTAATTTGAGGACAGGTCTTCTTCCTCTCTCAGTTTATCCTGTCTAGAAATGCCCTCACAAATGTGCCTGGAGTCTACTAGATTATGATAAAACATTTTAAAGCTGACTGTTAAGATCAACCATCATGAACATTTTAGTGTCATGTTGTACCGTTTGTCAATCAATGTTCTCACTGTCTGTGCTGCCGTCTTCCTGTTTAGATGTCTAGTGTCTGTAGGTCCAAGCATATCTCCTATGTGGTCCTCTGTCAGACTCAGGGATCTTATGTGGAAGCACTTGATCCATTTGGAGTTGAACGTTTGTTCAGGGAGAGTGACGAAGTTCTAGTTTCATTTTCCTACACACAGGTATCGATTGAAATTAGCAGCACTTGTTGACGATCCTCTTTTCTCGAGTGAGACAAGACTGAGTCCTTAGTTCTATTCCATTTAGTCAGTTTGTCTGTTTAGTATTAGTGCTGTGCTGTGCTGTTTTTATTGTAGTATCTCTGGAGTGTAACTTAAAAATCAGGAATGGTGGTATCTTTAG
>JANHMN010000001.1:242291865-242340201 GCA_030674055.1 Rhabdomys pumilio | reverse complement strand
CTCTGGCCTCTTCTACTTTAGTCATTGCTCCTACTAGTGATATGTGTTTTCTTCATCACATCTTTCTATAGTTTTCCTGCTGCTGTAGGTTGTTTGTGTAGCAAAGACTGGCCTTGAATTCCCAGCTATTCTTCTGCCTCAGCCCGACAAGTTCTGTGATCCAAAGTTATGGCTAGTTAATTTTTTTAGATGGTACCCATTCTGGTTTGTATAAGTTAGATGAGTTGTAATTTTAATTTGAGTTTCCTGAATGGTGAAGGATGTTAAATATTTTATTTTATTCACTGATTATTCATTGCATCTCTCTATTTAAAACGTGTCTTTTGGACCAGAGGCCGTGGATCCATGTGAGGACCTGAATTTGAGTCTCTAGAACATATATAGAAGATGCATGCACAGTGTGTGCACCTGGAATTCCAAGCTTCCTTAAGAAATATGAAAGGTCAAGCTAGGAGAACCTCTAGAAGCTCACAGAGCAGCTATCTCAGGATACAATGGAAAGCCTACAAAAGATACTGTCTCAACAAGGTGGAAGTCAAGGCCTAATGCTTGAGGTTGTTCTCATCCTCCACGTGCATGCAACGGCACACCACACACACACACACACACACACACACACACACACACACACCCCTGTACTCACACATAAAAATGTGTTTTCACACATATCATTACTACACAAACACACAAAATTAAAAAAGAAAACAAACAGTTGTTCATCCCGTTAGGCCATTTATTGATAGGGTTGTTTTTATTTTGGTACATTTTAATCTTTACAAATAAGTCATGTATAATATGTGTAGGTCGCAGAGATTTTTCTCCCATCCCGTGGGCTGTCTTTTCACTTAATTATTGCTTTGTCTGTGCAGGAACATTTTGGTTTCAGGTAAGCAAGATGGGTCGTTTGTTAATCTAGCAAACATTTATTTATTTATTTTTTATTGGATATTTTATTTATTTACATTTCAAATGTTATCTATCTCCTTTCCCTGTTTCCCCTCCGGAAACTCCCTATCCCATCCCCCCTTTCCCTGCTTCTATGAGAGTGCTCCCTCACCCACCCATCCTGCCTCCCCGCCCTAGCATTCCCCTACACTGGGGCATCGAGCCTTCACAGGACCAAGGGCCTCTCCTCCCATTGATGTCCGACAAGGCCATCCTCTTTAGCAAACATTTATTTGTGAGGACCAAATGGCACGGAAGGAAGGATCCAGAGCTGGCCCTGGATGCAGATGATGGAACATGTGCTTGTATCTTCTCGGGAGTATGGCCTCCCGGCAGCCCTAGTTGTTTCCTTTGAAGAGTTGTCATCCTGTTTGTGCTGAGAACTCCGGTTCTGTGACTGTTTCCAGCACCAGATGCGCAAGCGCAGGAGCTACTGGCCACCCTGTCTGTGAATTGTAGAGCCCCCCTCCATTAGTGACCTTTGGTTCAAGGTCTTTCTGTACACAAGAGTGGGTCATGGCTTGTCGTCTGAGGCTTTCTCCACCTAACCTCCCTTCCTTCCTTCGTTCCTCATGTCTTTCCCAAGAAGCCAGCTATCACTCTTGTTTTTTCAGTAGACATCTCATGCCCTGGATCCCGTCTTTCCTTGGAGAGCCCGTAATCACTCATATAGACTTTACAACTTGCGTAACACCCGCGGATGCTGTTCCTTGCATATGCCAGGAAGCCCAATGCTAGCACAAGAATGTCACACATTCTTAAACACCTGTTTCATTCTACTCAAGCCCTTGGGCTCCTCAGTCACTTCTCCCTCATCGTGCAAGGTTCCTTCCTCCTTTGCTTCATCTCTATATGGAACTCGGCCCCTCTGGTGGTGGACTTTAAATGTCAACTTGCCACAACCTAGAGACACAGGAAAAAGAGTCACAACTGAGGAATTATGCAGATCAGATTGGCTTGCAGGCTTGTGGGTTTTTATTGACCAGTCGATTTGGGTGGGAAGAGCCACCATGAATGTGGGCACAGCTATTTCATGGCCCCGGCTCTGAGCCGCACCACACTGAAGAAAGCTAGCTGAGCAGAAGCTCCGACTGAGTATCATGCGGCATCTGTTTCTATCTGCTCTTGAGTGTGAACATTATGCCATGAGACTGTCGGTTAGAGTTTCTGCCTTAACTTCCCTCAGTGATGGATGGTAGCCTGGGGTTATAATCCAAATCAAAATTTTCTTCTTCTAAAGTGCTCCCTGTAATGTTCTACAGCAGTAACAGAGAAGAAAGCAGAACAGGCCCTGTCTCCTGGTTTCTTCCACCATCAAATGCTGCAAAGCCTTTCGAACACACGTCAGGCTTATCTGACTTTTACACTTCAGAAGTGCAAACAATTTGAACATCAGTGGTTCTATTTCTATCTTTAATGTTCTTCAGCCCCACCCACCAGAAATTCCCCCACAGACCACCTTTAGCTGCAAGCTAAAATGTATTTTTCTTTTTTTACGCTGCTTATATACTTTCCCCTATCTTGGTTTTCAGTGCTTAGCCCGATACTCAAATACCTGTTTACTTCTCACAAGGAAGAGGTAGCTCTCTCGTTGTTTATTTATTCTTCAGAAACACTGGGATTCATATTTCCTGCCGAAATTACCCATCAATATGTTTTCTAACCAAAGGAAATTTCCTATGTAAGAGGTCTGATGCTAGTTGTCATATTTGCATTCAACCTTACTGAATGGAGATATAAATAACATAAGTCCATTGCTGGTTCTATGATAGAAGTATTTACTACATAGTGTGATAAGAGTGGATAATCAGTCTGAATTGCAGCTGAGGGAGAGGAAACAGGACAGGAGCAGGACCCCTGTATCTTGTTTGTTGAGCTGACAAAGAGTGGAAATAAACGTACCAATGTGGAACACTTCATTGTCATACAAAGAGCTAACACTTCTGTAGACTTTACTGTATGCTAGACACCATTCCAAGTGCTTCCCACAAAGCCTAGTAGTTCACGTTACCATTCCCATACTACAATGAGCAGAATAAGGCACAAAGCAGTACGTGAATCAACTTTCAATCAGAAAATCAGTAAAAGGTAGAACTGGGGTGTGGCTGGAGGCCACCGTCCTCTGTGTACTAAGACCATGGGAGGCGCTTGGAAATTATTTGGATCTGAGTGCCAGAAACAAGTGTTTGTGATTCATATTCAAATATGACACACTCACTGATCATTTCAATTGACCTCAGATGCAGAAATAATAGCATCATTACTAAAGTATGCTCTATTCTAAAAGACAATAGTCTGTATTTATCCCAAGCCTGTGCCATTTATGTAAGCACAAGCATCCAGTGACGTCAGCGTGTTAATCTGTTGCAGTGAAACATGCAGAGAAATGAAGTTTTTAATGATCACGCATCTATCCATCCTGCCACGCTATATAGCCCACAACTCATGGGACCCTTTCCTCTCTTGTAACATAATGTCTTCCCCGTGATATGTCACCTTTATGCCAGTTAAAACACAACAAGGTTATGTGATTCAGAAAGCACATTTTATGCTTTCCCAAGTCTCATCTCTATGAGCTATGGAATAAGATATAAAAATTGACAAGACGGTTGAAATATGAGTCTGTGGATTGATTCCCGAGCTCTTTTTCTAAATAGTCTTGAAAGCATTCACAGCAAAGGTAGACTTCTTTTCCAGAGTTACTTCTTAAAAGATTGGAGGCTATTGACCTTCCAATTGCTTCTAAGTGTAAAATTATTTTAAAAGTAAAAATAGACTTCCAATTTATAAATTTTCCATGCTATTACTTCAAAGTCTTATTTATTCTCATTAAAAGCACTCAGCAAACCATCATTGCAATAAAAAGAAATCGATGTCCTAAGTGCACGTTGGAATGAGGGCACTGGATGGCAGTCGGGACGTGTGATCCGTGGACTGTACACACCGTTAGCTGTTTGCAGCCTTTGCTCACAGTCACTAAAGTCTATCTAATTGCCTTAGGAACCAGAGGTAATTCTTGTGTGATGTAGAGAATACTCTTGAGAAAAAGTTTCTGGTGTTTTAAAAAGTGTTCTCAGGCCTGGGAGTCTCCTGGGAAGGGCATATATTGCTGTGCAGTTGTGTCTGGTAGGTTTCCTATTCACCGTTTCTCTCTCTGTATCATTCTCAGCCTAGGTATGGCTGTTGATATTTAGTGAGCAAGGCTCTGCATGACTGCTCTGATCATGCTCTGATCATGTAGGTTTGACTGTGGGACTGGGCAAAGGGTAGCCAGGCAGTGAGTCACTTAGTGAACAGGCGCTCTGTGCTAGCTCTCCAGCCGCACCTCCCCCAGTCGGTACCAGGCTCAGGATGTCTAGTCCATCACACCTGCTGGGAAGTTTCTTTCTCCAGCCTGTTAATTTGGCTCTGAGCTTGATAGATTATGACTCAGAGCTGGTTGGTTCTTGGTGTGGGAAGCAGGAGACGTTAACAGATTTTTCTCCCTGGTGCAGTTGCTTCCTGAATCCACTGAGAATCTCCTGACACTTGATCCCTTTATCTGCTACTACCAATGGAAGCCCTTTCATAGGGGCCCTGTTATCTTCATCTCCTGAGTGACCTTCTGTAACAGCTCTCTGTTGGATATCCTCTATGGACAATCTCAGCAAAGCACCCTGAGTGTTTTCCTAGGATAGTTCCTGGTCTTTACAACGTCATCACCATCGTCACTGCCACCATCACCATTTTCTTCATTGTAAAGATCATACATGTATTAGGACCTAATGCTGAGTGACTTTTGTACTGAGCCAAAGTTAAAGGTATAAACTTCTAGGATTATCACTCAAGCAGTCACTGTGATAGACACTTATGTTTGTAGGTATTACATCAACAGTAATCAAGCTGCTACCAGCTAGTCTAGGTTGCTCATTACAAACTAGATCCATGACTGGATCATGAAGAGAACCTCTCAGAATCATAAAGAAAAGGAGGCAGTTTGCCTTTCTTTGGTTAGTATTTTAGGCCGACAGTGATAGTGATAGTAGATTCACTTTGGTGATTTTAGATCTCTGTGATTAAGGAGAAAGTAAAGTGTGCAGTGGTACTGGAATTTCTGGGTTTTGTTTGTTTGTGCTTTTGCTTTAAGGGAAGGAGAGATGACGGGGTCAAATGAGTTCAGTTGAGCACAGCTGTACCAGAGATGGTGAAAGGAACAGTACAGTGTCAAGAAGCCAGACCAAGAATCAGGCTTGGACCAGAATCATAGCAGTTACTAGATACAAGATCTGGGTCAAAGCTTACAGCCAGAAATTCCTAGTCTCTACCTTTCCTCATAATAACCCCTGACGTGCTAGGGGTGTTACTCCATTTTGTGCCCTGAAGATAACTAACTTATAGAGCAAAAAAGGGGGTCAGGGGCTTCGTTCAGTAGGAGGTGAACTTACTCAGCACATGTAAAGTGCTGTTTGATCCCCAGGTCTACACAAACCCAGCACAATAACACATTTCTGTGATATCAATACAAGGAGAACAGATGGCAAAGGTCATCCTCAGACACATAGCAAGTTTAAGGCGAGCCTGGGATCCTGTCTGGAAAACAAATGAACTAAGCTTGTGTTTGCTCCCAGTTTTTCAGATTCCCATTGCTTTGGCTTTGTGGTACGACAGCATATCTTGGTGGGACAACAAAGCCACGCAAAATGGCTGACTTCATGGACTGGAACCAAGGAAGTGGAGGAGGGAGCAGGCAAGAGGAGAGACAGAGTAGAAGAGGAAGAAGGAAAAGAGAAAGAGGAAGAGATTCTTTCACTTCCTTTTATCCTTCTTAAAGACACACCCCAATGACCTATGGTCCCGCCAATCAAATTCCATCCTTTAAAAGTTCTGCCACCTCTAATAGCATCCTGAGGTCTTTGGGGGACACAAAGATCCAAACTATAGCGGTGAGTAGGTGCCTGAGAACAGTCATCCTTTTAGCTGTACATGGAAAAAACAAGGCACGTTTAAGAGGTCGGGGAACCTACATGAATCATTTTAGAGGCAGGAGATTTCCTTTGAATATGCATTTCCTAAAGACAGTGTGGCCCTAAGCACAAATCTAGTTCTGTTCTACACATTGATATATAATCTGAAGAAGCTTTAAAAAGCTTAAAAGGAAAAAAAAAACCTATTAAAACCCACCTTGAATTAGTGTGGATTGTTTCCAGCATCCGCAGAGAAATCTCTCTTGCATCTTTGACCAGTGGCCATGAGGGTGGCAGGATGGGCTTGGGGCTGTTTGAAGATGTTGCAACCTTAAAGCGTTCAGTGTTGTCACTCTGCATGTGGGTTCCCAGTGCTGGACCACAATTTCCCTTTTAAGTTTCCCCGTAGTTGCTCTGCAGCAACAGGCTGTCTGAGCTGCAAAGAGACACAGCTATCTAACAGGCCTCTCCTCTGCACCCAGAGAGGGAGTTGAGCTTTGTCTCCACTCCAAACCATTCAGCAGGCACCTGTGCAAAGACTTTATCTTGGATGCAGCAGGCCAGATGCCTCGGGAAGCCTGTGATTAATACAGATAGAATCTTGAGGTTCCTATTCAGAGAAGCCTTAGGCTAGACACACTTTCCAAATTTTCCATGATTAGACATCTCCTTTTCCTCATTCGTCTTTGTAAAAGGAGTTGAAGTTGGGAGACTTTAGCAGACCTGGATTCTAGCCTGGCTCTGCCCAGTGTAACGTCCAGACCCCTGATGCTCTCTTCAGGATAGTGTTTTCATCATGGCAGGTGGCCAGAGATCCCTCTATGTGTAGTCGCCCTCACTTTCATTGCTAGGGCACATAGAACCTTGCTCAGGGATATGACAAGATCCCTCACACAAAGGCTGGGGCTCTCCACAGTGAGCCAGTACATCAGTGCACATGCCCAGGGTCCTACGTGTTTGCTGCCCAGACTGGCATAGGGTTTCCTGTTTGTTTCACCATTGTCAGTACAGAGAAGAGGGTGCAGGGAGCGCTTTGCTCAGGAAGGAAGTGAGAGGATTGAGTCTGGCAGGAACTAGAACAGCTTTTTTTTTTTTTCTTCAGAGGATGAGCATTTGCTCATTAGAAAAAGAGATTGAGTTGCTGTGTGACAGATAGCAAGCACCAGTCCTTGTTGACAGGAGTCGGGGCTTCAGGTACCCCACTTTCTGAGAATTTCCCACTTTGCGATGGTACTTTTGCACACAGCATTTCAGTAGAACTCGCTCAGCCCAGACTGTGATGTGGTGCCCCAGCTGCAGGCCAACCCACGTGGACAAGCATATTGCTCACGTGCAGGGCTCCTTGTGCTTTGGGAAAGCAGAGTTTACATGAGACCTACAATTTCACACATAGGCTTTTGTCCCCACAGCCCACCTTCCCACAACAAATTTCACACCCAGTGTGGGGAGGAGCAGCTCAAATGCAGATGGGTCAACACAGGAGAGCCGAAGTGATGGGCCAAGCAGTTTGATATAAAAATACCCTGGGCATCTAAGGGGTGCCAAGAGCGGGAGACATAGTCTTCCCCAGGGAAGAACACACCAACTGACCATTCAATAACAAATGATCATCCCTGAAAACATGCATACAGATAATGGTATAGAGACTGAGCAGGTTGTATTTATGTTACAAACATACATACATATACATACATGCACATGCCTGCACATATACACACATATTTAACAATGTAAAAAGAAGTCATGACTTTGAAAGTAAGAAGGAGTCTATGGGAGGGGCTTGGAGAGAGGAAAGGGAAGAAGAAATGGTGCAATTACAGTTTCAAAAAATAAAAGAATAATATAAAAACATTCTGATTATGGCATCTTCATAATCTAGATATCCTAGACACATGCCTTGGTTTCTTAAATATAGACACATTTAAAATAATGAGATTTTGTGACCCATAACATCCCCTGCCTTGTGCAGATGGGCTAAGTTCTTTTTCTTCAGTGCATTCTTAGAGATGACTACTGTCCAGAGCACGGAGTGCATGAAGTGGCAGATGGAACTGTGATGTATTCCTCTAGGAATAAGGGTAAGAACATGAGCAGAGACTTTTTTCTTATTCCAGTAACTTTCTAACTTGACCCAGTGAGGGGATCACAGGATTTGGTGCTTTTGCTGCTCAATGCTCAAGATGAAATTCCGTCCAAATTGCTATAGTTAGAGAAGCAAACTTAGTTCCTTCCTTTTAAGAGGCAGGGAGAAGAAATTCCAATTTTCTGCCTCAGCTCAGTGCACACTGCCTGAAGGGCCGTGGGGCCTGGACGCTGATCTGGCTACTGACTCGGTTTGGGAGGGAAGATGGGCATCAGCAGATTTTCCGGCTCAGCCCTAGTATGGAAACAGATGCCCTAAAGCAGAACAGAATCCTCTCTGATCATGCTCTTGGCTGCTGCCACGGCTTGCATGGCCACCATCTGCTATAGTAATGCCTCCCCAACCCCCAGTGACACTCCTTGCTTCTGGTAACCTTCCCAGGTGAGTAGTATCACTGATTTGGGAGACTGTGAGCTATAAATAATAGCTTCAGCAGCCTAGCTAAAGCCAAGAGCAGATTCCTTCCTCTCTAGGAAAGGGAGAAGAAGGCTGCTACCCTTGTCTGTTTCCTTCTCCCTCTTATCGTTTGTCTCAATTTCCTCCCCCTGCACTAGCTCCCGGTGCTGTCTTGGCTTACAAGTTGCATCTGAGGAACATCTCAGAGCTCTGATCTCCCCACTCAGCAGAAACTCCAATTTGGAAAAAAAATAGGAAGATCAATGCTTATTCTAGATTTTTTTTTGGGGGGGGGAGGAGTTAGGTGGTCTCTGGAATGCTACCCATTGACATCAAACAACCCAGGTTATTTGGTATACAGTTGTAAGTAGACTGGCATGGGTACCAATTAATTTCTCCTCCTGCCTTTGGAATAACAGCACTAAAGCACAGGAGTGTCGGCTTCTAACAGGCTGCACTGAGTATACTTTCTTCAGACATTCTGCTCTACTGTCATTTGGCATGTATTTTAAAAATAGAGTTCAGATCTGGTTCTAACTTCAGGATGCTGGGTGTCATAGCTGATGTGCCATCAGAGCACCACAATCCAGGTGCCAGAAGGAGGAACATGCATTTCATACTGGAAGAGTTGAGTCTAAAACCAAGGTGCTGGCTGATTTGTTTCCTGGCAGGAACTTTTTTCCTCATATCACAGATGGCTGATATCTTTCTTTATCTTTTCCTGGGAATGAGGGAAAGTGCATGGGAAACAGAGAGAGAGAGAGAGAGAGAGAGAGAGAGAGAGAGAGAGAGAGACAGAGAGAGAGAGAGACAGAGACAGAGAGAGACAGAAAGACAGAGAGAGGCAGAGAGAGAGAGACAGACAGACAGAGAGAGAGAGAGAGAGAGAGAACTTTGGTGCTTGTTAAAAACAAAGGTGTTGTGATGGTTGATTTTCTTTATCAACTTGACAGAATTTGGGATCTCCTGGGAGACATGCTTCTGGGTGTGCCTGTCACTGTCAGGGTGTTTCCAGAGAAGTTTAATTAAGAAAGGAAAACTTGCCCTGCATATGTGAGATACCATTTATGTTCCTAAATGATTTCGGATGCAAAGCAACCCAGTACCTGACCTCTTCTGTCACTGTGTGACCTGCAATCATGCCTTTTATAACCACCTTTATTTTTCCATGATAGTGTGAGACAAAATAAACTTTTTCTTAAATGCTTTCGTTAGGTAGTGAATACAAACAGTAATCCTACGGTGAGGATCCCACTCTCATCTTCTCTAAACTAATTATTTAGATATATCAAAGGTTATAATGGCAAATACCTTCACATCAGGAGTTTGTGAATTAACACATTCTTGGGAGTTGGCGTGGTGTCTTAGTTAGGGTTTCCATTGCTTGGAGAGACAAAATCACCACAGTAACTCTTATACAAGAAAACATTTCACTGAAGCTGGCTTAAAGTTTTAGAGATTTAGTCTCTTATTGTTATGATGGGAAACATCAGGCCTGGTGCTGGAGAAGGAGCTCAGAGTTCTATATCTAGATCTGAAAGCAGCAGGAGACTGTCAGAGTTTGCATTGCTTGAGCATAGGAATAACCTGGATTGTTTGATGTCAATGGGCAGCATTCCAGAGACCATCCAACTCAAAAGTATCTCAGGAGCTAGAAGTACTTGGTACCTTAAAAATAGCCCACCCCTCCAGTGACATACTTCCTCCGATATGTCCACCTCAACTCCAGCAAGGCCTCCTAACAGTGTCACTTCCTATGGACTAAGCACTTAAACACATGACTCTCTGGGGGCCATACCTATTCAAACCACCACAGCGAGTAATAAACGTTTAGCCCATGACATTGTACAGATAATTTAACTTCTCTAAACTTTGATTTTCTTCATCTGTGAAATTCAGTGGCAGGAGCTGCTACTGCACAGTTTTAAAGATTGAAGGAAGCGGCCTGTGAAAGTTCCTAGAAATTGATAAAGACTTTTCTGTTTATAGCTCCTCTCCCTTTCCTTCTCTTCAGCAAGTTTTTATCCCAATAAAAGAACATATCACCATAGTATCTTAGAATCATTAAACCACAGAATAAACCATAAAAACAGCCTCTTCCAGTTCTCTTGCTTTTACATAATGAGCTGAGGCTGAGAAAGAAATTTCTCAGTGCTCTCCTGGCTGAGTAGAGTCAAGAATCCAAGTGTTACTGTTGCCCAGTATTGTTCTTTCAATGACCTCATTGCGATTTAAGTTATTGTTGCCTTAGCTGTAAAATCTGCCATTCCAGACATTTCCTTTGGCAAAAGAAATGTATTCCATGCTGTAAATTTTAGAAAAAAAGTTTTATCTCTCAGATGAAAGTTGGGTAGGTAATAATTCATGGATAAAAAATTCAAATTAGTAAGGTATTAATTTAAAGCAGGTCAAATACACTTTTTGAGGGGAAAAAATGTAAGTTCTTATAGGTGAATTCAATCAAAGCAGCACACGGTCCTAGAGATCAGACTCACCTGTGATGTTACACATTAAGCTTATGACCAGCAGGGAATTGGTTGGACTCCATCGATATGAGAAGGAATGGCTATTCAGAAATGGATGGAAAAATGGGGGTTGTAGCAGTGTGGGATGTAGAACAACAGAGAAGGAGGTTAAAACCTGCCTCATCCATTCAGGCTTTCTCCCAGGAAGGTGGAAAGCATATCTTCTATTCCCAGAGGCAGGCGTGTTCTTCCCACAAGATGAATGGACCTGAAGACTCAGTCCTAGCTCGACAGCTTCATGATACCATGCCCATAAAGCCTCCATGTTCCCCCTATGTTTCTATGCTGTCTTCATACTAAGGGAGATTGGCTGAATATAAGAGACAGATGTGAGGGTTCACAGGAACTTACAAAGCTCAGAGTATGGATTCTCCAATATCCTTTGAACGTAAACTTACAACAGGCATTGATTTTTGTAAAAAGCATCGTCTTAATGTTTGCCTACAAGGTAACCTAGATCAGGAAGTCCTGCAGCTCTGCCTTCACTTTGGATTTATCTTTTATATTAGGTACCTTTTAATCACTGTACTTTAGAGTATTAATCCCTACAAAACACCTGTGGGAAAGCTGGTGATGTCTATTTATTTCACCCTTCAGCAAAGACAAGAATCTTTGTCCTAAACTTGTGGTCAACTTGGATTGCAGGAACAGTACAGCTTCAAGAGACAGTCTGAGACCCAGTGAGGGTAATTATCTCTCATACCAAGGCTGTATCCTGAATCAGGAATAGTCCCTAAGTTTGCTTTTCTCAAGCAGTAAGGCATTTGAGTTACCTTACAGAATTAGAACTATCTAATTAGAACTAACAACTCTTTCTCTATTTCATCCTGAAGCAGTACCATGCCAGTATGTTAAAGGCGAGAATTCTGTCTCGGGTCTCTTTATTAACTATCTTCCCAATATGTCACACTGGTGGTTTTATTGGTGTTTTTCACCATTACTCATCTTTTTGATCATTGCTTTGGGGTGAATGATCGAGCCTAGCCTGTTGGAGTTGCAGGAGCTAGAGTTTAGTCTAAAACTCTAACAAATCCTCAGGGGGTGAATTTTGGGTGCTGGTGACATCAAATATCAGAGCTGGCAAAGGAGGCTTTGCTTTTCCCTGAGGTGAAAAACCTCACAAATAAGTGTTGCTTTAAGAGTTGGTTTGGCTCTTCCAGTGACACTAGATCACCTTCTGTTTTTAGCCTTTCTTAGATGGAATCAGGACAATGATTTATGCATACAGTAAGTGAGCTAAGGTTCCTCAGCTATTTCAACCTGTATTTTTCTCATCTGGACTCTCCCTCCATTCTCCCCACCCAGTTCCTGCTTCTCATTCCCATGGCTGCTTATGAGTCTACTAAACACTGAAACAAATGTTGAGAAAGTGAAATTTGATTCATTGCCCACTAATCTTGCTTGTGTGTGATGCAGTCATGTCTTGAATGAAATGAAGTGTTTTATTATAGAATTTTCTAAGAAGTGATTCATGCTTGGGTGTGTTTCCAAGCAGCAGTCAATTTAATAATAAATATATTGGTCCTTATGTAATATGTTTGTCTTTATATAACATGTAATGTACAATTTTTTCTCAATGATATTTTAATTCATGGTTATTTTTTATGTGTGGAAAGAATGTGACAGGATCTCCCAGCCTATAAGGGGAGAGGATAACCTCCAACAGTACTGATGACAAAGGTGGCTTCTTTTATAACTGGTTATATCCCTCTGTATATGTGTAACACTTGGAATCTGTCTTGGAATTTGTCCTTTATGACTACTTTGTGGGATAAACCTGAGTAGCTTATCATTTGGTACAATGGTAGAAACTGGAAAATCTTGAAATGAATGTTTTGATGGTTGTGGATATAGTCCTATGTGAACATTAAAGGGGGTTCTGGAATTTTGACTGCTACCCACCAACTTGGCATCTAAGGTCTCTCTCAGACATATCTGCTATGTAAGCAGCCTCCCTCCAATCCAGATGACTACTAATCTATCACTGCCCATTAATTTATTAACTGCTGTTGTTGAGTGTAGAACATTCTTGTAGATTCTAGAGAAATACTTGAAGATTTGATCCACATCTCTATACTTTTGGAAGTCATGGTGAATAACAAAACTGGTACTAAGCACAGCTTCCCTTTAGTATATAACAGTCACCATTCTAGACATGGTCATACGAAGACCAATTAGACATGGAACTGACAGTGGCGCAACCCAGTGATGCAGTGTAGAATTATAAGTAAATAATGCATCCTTCCAAGTTACCTTACGATGTTTTCATGAAGGTTAATCATCACGATAGATAGGAAGTGATAGAAACATTATTAAAGAATGTAGCCAGGCAGCTACTAATCAATATACATAGTAGTGATACTGGCTTTTATTTGTTGAGTGAGGATCTGCTATATGAAAGAGCCTTTGATAAGGGCTTTGATTTTACTCCTTACAGCTCTATACCAATAACTAATTGGGTTAATTAGTAATATTAACTCCAAAGAAATGCTTTGGGTCAGAAAGATAAAGAGTTAATGTGTACCACATGAGCAGGATATTATAAGTTAGGGGTCTCAACTCAGTTTGCCACCGTAGATTGTTTTGCTCACTCTGAACAGCGACACAGAGACTGAGGTTTAGTCAAGTTTTATCATCAAAAGGAGGCGTGTTCTCTCACATTATCTGCAGTGTTTTGGGGGCACAAATACACAGGGAATTGTATTAATGAACAGTTGCAGGTGAATATCAAAGTAGGGCCACCCCCACAACAAATAAGCTTGGGGAATGCATGTTTAATGTCTCAAAATAATATGCATATTTGCATTTATTTCTCACATACTATCCCCAAAGGATGCTTCTTTGTTTTAGAAGGATCCTATACATGCTAAGAATTTCCTATTTTTACCTAATTACATCCCCAGATCCTAAATGGTGCTTAGGATTCATGATTACTAGTTGTGTGTGATTCTGGACCTTGGCTCCTTCTGTCTTATGGCTTTTCCATCTTTGCCTAAGGCTGCTCATTTCTAGCATTGTAATGTCTGCTGCCTCAGACTGGTCAGGGCGAAAGTGCACTGATTGCTATATATGGGTCAGACCTGTGAGTGGTGTACATTTCACACAACTCACTGCTTAGAGTTCAGTTTTGTGAAATTACAAAGGAACTAACAAGTGAACTCTGGTGGTGTGTGCCCAGGAAGGAGCCAA
Source organism: Rhabdomys pumilio (assembly GCA_030674055.1). NCBI lineage: Eukaryota > Metazoa > Chordata > Mammalia > Rodentia > Muridae > Rhabdomys > Rhabdomys pumilio. The sequence goes on along the minus strand of JANHMN010000001.1, from coordinate 242,326,060 downwards.
GTGGCTTCATGTCTCTTCCACATGTGGGCTTGAACATTTAAATAGTGAGAATCACAGTTAACCCAGCAGCACACACCAGATTGCCCTGGAAATTTTGGCTGGCTTATTTTGTAAAAAGAAGGGGGAGGTTGTGATGGAGAGTGTTGTGGAAGGTTAGGTCAGCAGCGACACATTGTACACAATTTGAATTTCTAACATTTCCTCTTCTCCACAAATTTAGGGTATTCTCAATTGGCTTTTAGTTCTCAATGTCTCTGTATCTGATCCAGATTCTCAGTAAGGTATGAAGATATACCTTGTCAAGCAGTTTTGTTATGGATCATTCTTGGAGTGTGGTAGAAATCTATTATGTCCTGGGTTCTGATATTTTGCCCAATGTTCACTTAGTTTTCAGTCAACTCTTTTCAGAGCCTCTTTCAAAGGCTCTCTATTTGGTGGTTAAAGAAGAAAAGGTTGGTAGAAAGATGGAGTTGACTATTGGAACATTAGTGGAACATGGAAGAAGATAGTATTGAATGAACGCACTGCTGGGAACGGGGCATTTGGTCCACACTTGGTAATGAAAATGAAGGTTCGCATCACTTTTCTATGCCAATCATGAGCAGATCTGATGGCACCCTGAAAGAGATCGAGCATCTCAGGGCAGCATAAACAAGTAGCTAGTAATTGGAACACAATGCCTTTATTATTGAACGATGCTTCCCAGAGTGCAGAACAACCTTCTTCAGTAACAACACTCCTCAGTATAATGCTTCAGTGCTGTCCATTTTTACTAGCCTCTTTGATTTCCATGACCTCATTCTTTTATCTACTCAAAAGGCATGGTCTTTTTGTGTGTTCTAGTGAACAGCCAGCCTTTATTTGGTTCTACATGGGTTAAGTTTCTTACCTCTTCTTCACAGTAAATTGTCCCCTGCTTCACAAAATCAAAAATAAAATATGGCAGCACACCCACACAGGGCCCACAGTATGTGGTGAGTAGCAGTCACTGACTGAGAAGCAATGTACCTCCAGCATCTGTTGATTTATGTGAATAACTCTTCTAGGAAGTAATGAACTGCTTATAACAGTACTGGGTGTGGGAGGCTTCTAGAAAGAAGTGAGCATACAAAGACAGCAATAAAGAGCTGTGAGTAGCATAGGCAACTTCGAATCACGGATGAGCGTGTGTTGGACTTAATCTCCTAGGTAAATCTTGAAGCCCTAGTCCATGGTACATATGTATGACTATGACCCTATTTGGAAATAGAGGCTTTATGGATGTTCACAATTCAGGATAAGGTCATCCTGGATTATGGTAGGGCATACCTGAAGGACCTTTAAAGAGTGGAAAACTTGTTCAAAAGAACATAGAAACAAACATACAGAGAGAATGACAATCAGTGCTGGAGAAAGATGTCAGAGTCATACTTAATAATGCAGAGGGTCACCAACAATCACTAGACCTGGGAGACAGGCATATAATAGATTCTTTGTCAGATTCCAGAAGGAACCAATAATATCATCATCTTGATTTTTGGACTTATAGCCTCCAAAGTTCTGAGAAACACTTTTCTGTTACCTGTTATCTAAAACTGCTCAGTTTGTGGTTCTTTAATATGAAAGACCTAGAAACCCAACTGGTGTTTCTTTGTCTACCTACTTAGCCCGTGTTAGGACTGTCCCTTGTGTGGACCCCCTTGAAATATCTGTCAGTAGAAGAAAAATCATCTCACTGTCAAATCGCTCGCATTTGAAATCAAGAATCAGCCCTTCTTTTCTGGAATCTTAACCGTTCACACTTTAGTAAAAGCATTGCAGTAATACCTGTGGTTTCTCTGAAAGGATGTGTTGACAGGGGTCCATGTTTTTCTTTTCCCTTTTCAAATGCTGCAGAACCCTTTCTTGTCAATGCTATGGAGCTTCAATCAAATAGCGCTGGCTGTGAAGTCTTTTCAAAGATGACAAGACTAAAAAAGACTCCAGACTGTAAGGAAGAAGCCCTAATAGGCTTCACACTCCATCTTCACCCCAGTGTCTTCTCTTCCTTTGCTAGCAAGAAGGATAAAAGGCAAGAGGACCTGAGCTCAGAGGAGATGAGTGGGGTGTGGCAGTACATAGCTCTCCAAGGGGGAGAGACACTGGCACGCTGTGGATTACGCTGATTTATTGATTATCTCAGACATGTCTGTTGACTCCACAGAGCCTGTTAAAATCACAGCAGCTGTTCCATGGCTGCCTTTGATATTTAGAATGAGGAGGCCGGGGTACACTCAGCTCAATTAAGCGCATGCTACTTTAATCAAATAAGGATTAAGGGCAGGCAAAGACAAAAATAGTACCTTTACTGATTTCTGGGAGATAATTAAATCAGATTTACCACACAAGGAGTGTAAGAATAGTACAAGCCTATAAAAGAGGAGCAACATTAAGTTAATGCTTTTGGATCAGCAAAGCAAAGAAATCCCCTTGTTGTTGGGTGATATTAGGGAATCAACGTAGCCATTATAAAGATTATCTATCAAACGAACAATAACCATTCTGTCATTCAAGTATAATAAGTCACACAAATAGATTGATCAAATAGTCTTTAAACATAGTATATAAAATACAAAGTTTCTCAACACGAGAGAAGAAATCCACTTCTCTGCCATTGAATGTCTTGTTGAGACCCTTGTTGGTCATTTTACATAAAAACTTAGTATGTAATATACTTTATGCAAGTCTCTAAAGAAATTATGAATCTTTATGATATGTCTGCCTATCCTCCTGTCTATCTTCTATCTTTCTTTCTGTCTGTCTATCTATCTATCTATCTATCTATCTATCTATCTATCTATCTATCTATCTATTTCAATTTCCTCATTATTTCAATGGCTTTTTTGTGGTCTAAGTCTCAGTGTCTGGTTGAGCTGCCATGTGGATTGTGAAACTTCGTTTTTTGTGATTCTTTTGCATTTCTCCAAAACCTTTGACGTGTCCAACATATATATACATATATATATGTATATATGTATATTGTATGTGTATGTGCATATGTACATAATATATGTATACATAATATATGTATATTTGTATGTAATATATGTGTGTAAAATATAAATATATAATTAAATATAAATATGTATAAATTGAATATAATTAAATAAATATATACTTAAAGTATATATTAATATACATATATACATACATATACACATACACATACACATACACATACATATATATATACATCATATATATATACATTAAAATTCTTGCTCTTTTCTTGGAGTGAGCTCACAGCATCCTTTTTACCAGAAAAATTTAACTTTCCTGGATTCTCCTTACTTTCTGACTGCATCTTCCCATAAAAAAAAATAATTGCTTAGAGCAAAAATATCTTCTGTCATGAGATTCCTCACACAACATACATATCTTGCTAGATTATTCCTGGGGTTTCTGGCTCTTTGGAAAGTTTGAGCAAAGTTGACTAGTTTGACCTTATTTGAATGACTGTACTGGAATTTATTTTCCACCACGACTATCTAATAGAAAAAAAAGAATTCTCCAATAAATACTGTATTGGGTAGAGAGAACTTAAGGTGCTAATGTACTCAGCCCAGTTGTTGACTGTAGTAGTAAATATTTATGTGTTTGTACTTGACTTGTTATGTTTATGTGTATTTATACTATTTAAACATCTTATTTTAATTTTATTTTTTGAAACAGGGTTTCACATTCTCTAGGATGAATTTGAACTCCCTATGAAGAGAAAGACAACTTTGAATTTGTGATTCTTCTGCCTCTACCTCCAAAATACTAAGATTATAGGCATTCCAGGGAAGCACTCTACCAAACAAATGAGTGACATCTCCATCTGCCAACCAAGGGACATCTCTATCTGCCAAGTAAGTGACATCTATATCTACCAACCAAGAAACATCCTCATCTAACAACTGGGTGAGATCTCTATCTACCAACTGAGTGACATCTTCAGATACTATGCCACCGTTACTGAGAATTATACAATTTCAATTAAAATAAAATAAAAATAATAAAATCAAATATCGATGATTCTAGTCCTCAGTCTCTTCACTCCTTCCCAAATTCCTGCCTTCTGTTCTTTAGCTATTATTTTTAAATATTATAAACAAATAAACATAGAAGAACAGCTTGCTGGGCTTATTAAGTGTTGCTCCATTGATGTGTCCTATGCCAATTTTTAATACTATCTTGCAATATTAATGATTCATTAATATCTCAAAATCAGAGTTTTACAGGTTTGATATAAATTTTGAAGGATATGAAGCATTTCTTTGAAGACTTCCTTGTGGAAATGACTTTTCTCAATTAGAATGATTTCTTCTTCAGGATTTAGTGAAGGACTGAGGCTAGTGTTAAACACCAGAAGTTCATTCCCTGGTTTATGAAGTGCTTTGCTCATGGCTTGAAGGTGAACAGATTATTAATTTGATAGTTATTGAAAAGTTAGAAATGCATAGAGAGGGACAGATAGACTTACAGCAGGATCACTGGTATTTCAGTATATTTAGGGGAGGAATCTCAGAGAGACATGTGGCTTCTGAGACACATAGGAAATGGAAGTAAAAGGGAATAAATTTACTTTTTATTTTATTTTTTGTTTTCATTTTGTTTTTATTATTTAAAACAATTTTTAAAATTTCAACATACTTCCTTTCAGATCCTCTCTCATCTGTAGCTACCGACTTTAGGTTCTTTCTCATAAGACAAATAAAAACCAATACAGCAACAATCCCTTCCCAAACCAAGAAAACAAAATAGAACCACACCCCAAAAGAAAAACAAAAAAGCAAACAAACAAACAACAACAAACTGAACACCAACTGTAACCAAATAAAAGGACATGACACAGTTGTGGAATCCATTATATACTGATCAATTACTCCTGAACCTGAGACCTTCCCAGTGTCATTTCATTAGAGAAAACTGATTTTTCTCTCCCTATAGGTACAAATAACAGTTCACTTGTTATCCTTTACCCTAGTGGCTAGGCTTTCATTCAATCATTCATTAAAAATATAACAGAATAAAATATAAGAAGAGAAAACAAGTCTTTCCGGTCTGGGCCTGAGCACTGAGCAGATCCCAGGCGGCAGCTCTGCATCCAATCTCACATAACCCAGAGAAAGCAGGCCTCCCAGGAGCTCTAACCCAGGCAGTATCTTAGGTAAGGAGACAGCAACATTCATCCAACCAGGGAGTAACTGGGACCCACTATGACCCAAGAAGTCACTCTTGGCCTGGGACCCACTAGGACCCAGGATGTCACTCCTGGCCTGGAACACTGGTTCCTTCCTGTCTTCACCTGAGCACTGAGCAGATCTTGGGCTCCAGCTCTCACCCCAGTAGTAGCACTCACCCCACACAGTTCTGATACAACCAAGATAATAGGAAAGACAGGCTCCAGTAAGAGACAGGGCAGGTAGCACTAAGGAGATCCAGATGGCAAAAGGCAAGCGCAAGAACATAAGTATCAGCAACTTAGAGTACTTGGCATCATTAGAACCTAGTTCTCCCACACAAGAAAGTCCTGAATTCCCCATATCACTAGGAAAGCAAGATTCAGATTTAAAATCACTTCTAATGATGATGATAGAGGACTTTAAGAAGAACACAAATAACACTCTCAAAGAATTTGAGGAGAATATAGGTAAACAGGCAGAAGCCCTTAAAGAGGAAACACAAAAATCTCTTAAAGAATTACAGGAAAACACAAACAAACAGGTGAAGGAATTGAACAAACCATCCAGGACATAAAACTGAAAGTAGAAACAAAGAAATCACAAAGGGAGACTACCCTGGAGATAGAAAACCTAGGAAAAAAATCAGGAGTCATAGACACAAGCATCACTAACAGAATGCAAGAGATAGAAGAGAGAATCTCAGGTACAGAAAATACCATAGAAAATATTGACACAACTGTCAAAGAAAACGCAAAATGCAAAAAGTTCTTAATACAAAACATCCAGGAAATCCAGGATACAATGAGAAGACCAAACCTAAGAATAATAGGTGTAGATGAGGGTGAAGATTCCCAACTTAAAGGGCCAATAATATCTTCAACAAAATTACAGAAGATAACGTCCCTAATCTAAAGAACAAGATGCCCATAAACATACAAGAAGCCTATAGAATGCCAAATAGACTAGATCAGAAAAGAAATACCTCCTGTCACATAATAATCAAAACACCAAGTGCACAAAATGAAGAAAGAATATTAAATGCAGTAAGGGAAAAAGGCCAAGTAACGTATAAAGGCAGACCTATCAGAATTACACCAGACTTCTCACCGATACTACAAAAGCTAGAAGATGCTGGACAAATGTCATACAGACCCTAAAAGAACACAAATGCCAGCCCAGGCTACTATACCCAGGAAAATTCTCAATTATCATAGATGGAGAAACCAAGATATTCCACAACCAAACCAAATTTACACAATATCTTTCCACAAACCCAGTGTTACAAAGGATAAAGCAGGAAAGCCCCAATACAAGGAGGGAAATTATACCCCAGGAAGAGCAAGAAAGTAATCCTCTTCCAAAAAATCCAAAAGAAGATAGCCACACAAAGATAATTTCACCTCTAATAACAAAAATAACAGGAAGCAACAATCACTGTTCCTTAATATCTAGTAACATCAATGGACTCAATTCCTCAATTAAAAGACATAGGCTAATGGACTGGATATGTAAACAGGACCCAGCATTTTGCTGCATACAGGAAACCCACCTCAGTGACAAAGACAAACACTACCTTAGAGTAAAAGGTTGGAACACAATTTTTCAAGCAAATGGTCCTAAGAAACAAGCTGCAATAGTCATTCTAAAATCTCCAACCTGAGAACACAAAGGGAGGGAACTCATGGCTCTACCTGTATAGGTAGTTGAGGGTGGCTTTGCCAGGCATCAGTGAAAGTGGAGGGTCTTGGTGCCTGAAAGTTTGGATTCCCTAGTGTTAGGGAATTCAAGAGCAGGGAGGTGGGAATGGGAGGATGGTAGGAGCACACTCTCATAGTAATTGGAGGAGGGGGATGGGGTAAGGAGTTAGGCATCAGTGGAAGTGGAGGGCCCTGATGCTTGAAAGTTTGGATTCCCTAGTGTTGGGGAATTCGATGTCCTGGAATTTCAGTTGGATGCAGTGAAGACACATTGTCAGAGGCTTATAAATTTACTCTTTTCCCTGCCCCTCTTCTAATATCTCAACACCCATAATCATCTACAGACAAATTACTGTCCAAAAAAGGACATACTTACGGAATAGTCAACTGATTATATCTGCCAAGACAGAGTAATCAGCCCTTAATAATTCTACATCACTAGGTCTGTCAGATGATCCTGGGCCAGAAAGCTGAAGATTGGATGCTCCAACGTTTTATAGTATAGGGACTGTCCAGGTGTTCAGCGGTCTCTATAAATTGGATAAGTTTTAGAAGCTATGCTTTGTGTTTCCCATAATTTTAGTTAACTCAGTCATTTTGGATTTCTGATGGGGCTGAAGACTTATAGTCTCATAACCAATCTCGGCTATTTACTTTGAGAGAAAAGATCTGAGAGGATGGTTTTCAGCTGACATTCATTCTAAAGCCAAGAAAAAAAGCTAGGTTCAGAATTAGTCTTATAGTTAGGAGGGACAGTCTTTCAGTTAGAAGGTTTTTGTTTAGTCAACAAAATGATGGACTGATTCATTCTAAAGCCAAGAAAAAAGCCAGGTTCAGAACTAACTCTCTTAGTTAGGAGAGATGACAGAGGTTTTGGTTATTCAACAAAATGATGGACTGGGTATTAGATCTATCTTGTACCTTACTGATACAAATTGGTATAGTTATGCTCTAATTGTATTTTGAGAGAAATTTTATATTTTAACAGGAAGGGTGATATGTAGGAGGAGCTAAGGTGAGAGAAGTAAGGAGAGAAAGAAGAGTAATAAGGAGAGGAGGAGAAGGAGAGGAGAAACTAAGTGACAAGTGAGAGAGAGAGAGAGAGAGAGAGAGAGAGAGAGAGAGAGAGAGAGAACATGGTGGGAGATGTTCATGTGTCTCCGCCAGTCAAGGATAGCTGATATATCTAGGTTGGTATTGGGTTACACTTCTGATTGTATGGGCATCTTGTTATTGAGCATTACCAAACTTATAAAGCCTTTGATTAATATTAAAAAAATTGTATAAAAGCAAAAAGGAGGGGGGGTAATGGGATAGGGGTTTTCCAGGGAGGAGAAACGGGGAAAGTTGATGGCATCTGAAATGTAAATAAAATATCCAATAAAAAAAATGACCTGAAAAAAAAGAATATAAAGCAAAACTCTCATCTTGAAGTTGGACAGGACAAATCAGCAGAAGAAAAACAACCCAAGAGAAGGAACAACAACCAGAGACCCCTCATTTGCACACTGAGGAATCCCATAAAGAAACACTAATCTAACAGCCATAATATAAATGTAGAGGACCTGGTGCAGACCCATACAGGTAATGACTTTTAGTTCTCCAGGAGAGGTCATTTTGAGACTTATAAATCAGAACTAAAGGCTATAAGATTTATATATGCTGAATACATATTTTACTGTAAAGAGAAGAAAGAATAATTTGCAATCTAAGTATGTATGTGGATACATATTTTGATCGAATACTAATATAAGTAAGTGGCTTAGCTTTTTCCTCCAGAGATTGATGTTAAAGTGTTTGCGTTAATTTGAAAATGTTGAAATTTTTGGTAAAAAACCAAAGCTCCCAATTAATTACATTTTTGACTCCTGATCTTTGTTGTTAGTAGCTTGTAGCTTGATAAAATTCCTGGTGTGTTCTTTCTGTAAATGAAACTTGCTCTCAGAAGTAAAAAATGGCAATTCAGACCTACCGGTGAATAAAATATTACTTATTAGGGAGGGCCAAAGGAAATTTAATTTTCTCTATATAATTTCTTTTAAGCCCAGTTAGGTTGTGGCTTTCTCTCTTTCAAGATTTAACACATGGTAGCATAATGAATGACCTTGTATGTAAGAATCATGGGCTGGTTTCCACTGGCGTTGCATTGCTTTAGTTAGACAGGGCTTTGAATCCTGTCAACCATTTAGGAATGAAATCAGAGAATGAGAGGTCCTGTTGGGTCGAGTCCAACATGAAAATCAACAGACTTCATATTACTGGAATTTTCTTAAACACCGAATGGCCAATGCATTCTTATCGATTGCATGGTCCTGGAAGCAGTGATCCTTTTTGAGATTGTGAAATTCGTAAACACAATTCTAATCAAAGGCTCTAATGTACAGACAATTGCTTCCGAGGATCTGGAGGATGCTGTCTGAGAAACTGCTGCATCAGATGAAGAATCATATCACAGTAGAGGCCTCCTGCTAGAGAAGGCAAACTTTCACATGTACCTTGGACAGAGGTCACTCGGATTCTGTTTCCTTTATCACCCCACTTCCTCTGAGTTCTGTTCCAAACCTCTCAACTCCCAGAGCAGCCTTCATCTTTTTGGTGATTCTAGCCCTGAATTTAGAGGCTTTCCTCCAAGTATTCTTACAGAATCTCCCTGGAGGAGTATCACCACCACTGTACAGACGAAGGGACATATGCCAGTAGCCTGCAATTATAAAGAAAATGGCAAAGCAGAGATTAAAAAAAATTGTTCTGTTCTAGTTACTTAAAATGGCCCATGGTATCCATGTGATTAATCCCAGAGTAAATGGCGTGAAGATCCAGAAATATCTAGAAATTTTCAGAAAGAAAAGTCTCTGTTCATCCCATAGCTTTTTTTTCCCTTTTAGCCTTAAAACAGTTCATTGGGGGAAAATCACAGATGATATCAGAAAAAGAAAATGTTCCCTATAGCTGTTCAAACATTTCGAAAAGATACTTTTTCATCCAGAGAATGGAAAATTAGAGACTTGTAGACTGTTAGAGGCATCTGTATTAGAAACAGTTATTAGAAACAGTTTTATAGAGTCAGGTTTCTGCTGCAAAGAACAGAAGGTATGGTCATGAGCAAGTGCTGAGAAGCTTTCTAGTGGTCAAAGATAATTCCACTGTTTATGCTACTCTATGTCATGAATTACTTGGGCCACAATGAGGGGTGATTGATAAGAGATTTGCAGCAATTTTTCATTGGGATATATTGGCAGCCACCTTAGAATTCTTCCTTTCTTTCTTCCTCCCTCTCTCCCTCCCTCCTTCTTTTCTCCTCCTCCTCCTCTTCCTTTGCCTTCCCTTCCCTCCCACGTGTTACTTATCAAAATGTAGGGCAGGTAAAATGCAGCTTTGGAATATTAGATCTTGGAGCAGATTGAAGACTATAGAAGACCGAGTCTGTTGTCAGCTTAGTTCCTTCACTTGGCACTTATATAAACTTCCAAGGTCACGAAGTCTCCAAGCTCAGTGATGTCATACATAAAACACCCATCATCTCAGGTGTTTTGAGGAGTAATTAAGCTTCGTGGGTAAACACGATCTACAGAGTAGAAGCTAGAACTGTATCAGATACTTCGGTCTGACCTAGGGCTATGGCACAAGTCTTTTAGATCATATCACATCCCACTATTTAGAATTGCATCATAGAGACCACTATCTAAATAACGGTGTGTAAATGTCCTCATGTTTCATAATTGATAATTATTTCAACTTCTTCTCCTTTGTATGACTGCCACAAAATGACTCAGCATGCCATCTCATGTTCTGTGTGACCAACCATCATGGACACAGCTAAGGCTTGGTGACTTGCAAGTTTCACCATTTGAAAAGAATGAGATGTTGTGAGAAGCACAGAGTGCACTAGCATCCTCCAGAGGTTGATAAGCCCTTTCTGCTTCTGTGTGCTCTCTACAGCATCATCTCTTCACTTGAACCTGCTTCTCCAGACGAAGCAGAGATTGGAATGTCACACCAGCATGATCAATTAAATGATGCAGAACACAGAGGCATTTGCCACTTGACCTTAATGAAAAGAGGAGGAAGTACTCAGTGAGGAGACTGATTCCAGAGACTCAAAAGATGAGGAAATCAGCAGAGTACAATTTAAACAGATACAAAGCCTTGGTTCAAGACACATGGACACATGTACTTGTGCACACATATGTGCACACACACACTACATATGTCATACATATAAACACCACACACATACTCCATACACATCACACATTTCATACACATACACACACATACACACACCACACACACACACACACACACACACACACACACACACAGTTAAGTGCTTATTATGGTGTGAACAGGTTCACATATTTTTTCAATCCCGTAAGACAAAGAAATGAAATAGATATCTGGAATAGAAAGAGATAGTCTAGAAAAGAAAACAGGTAAACTTTTTTTTTTTAAGAAGGTTGGATTTGTGTCATTTAACTTATTTAAGAAAAGTGACAAGAAAAAGATAGATGTGAAATACATGCAGGCTGTAGGCTGTCCTATAAAGACAAGCGATGACAAGCACTTGGGGTATGATAACTGTCTTCCTGCATTTGAAGGCTTGTCACATGGAGAGGGATTTTACATGCTTCAGTAGGAATGACAGAGAGGAGATTTGACTTAGTGTAAGGCATGGCTTCGCACTATGAGGCACTTCTAGACTATCCTTGTAAGAGCTCTGTTTAGCTCCCAGCTGCTGGGTAGTGTTGAAGAGACATTCTGATATTCACAGGACCCCAGGCCCTCCATAATAGATCTTTGAGGCTTTAGGTCACCTTGGAGAGGCTTGCAACGGTCTTGGAACCTGCTCAGGTATAAACCTGCATGAACGTAGGCTCTACAGGCTCTGATAAAATTAATGCTTCTCAGCAGTTTAGTGCACACTGCTGGGGGGATGGCTGCTGATATTTTTAGATTATGGGCAGCTGGTGTTAGCTAAGGGATTTATTGGCTTAGTCATCCTTAGTAACAAAGATATGAACTGCCTCTTTCTGATTATTAGTTTGGTATCCCCTATCTTGACTCTTCAGTTTTAGATATCGTTTTCTTTTCCACTCATACACTACTTAATATAAAAGTACTGAGGCTAGGGACCTGCTAACTTTCCCCAAACTAGTAATTTTCTAGACATTAAGGGATGTATCTATTTGTGGAGTTCAGTTTGAGACATCAGTTTATCATAACTGAGAAAAAAAATAGCAGAAGGCTCAAAGGAAAACCATGGGAACCATGAAAAGCCAGGCAAGTGAGATGAGAACATGTACCCTGGAGAGGCAGGGCTGAATGGTGCTTGCTGTTTTGAGACAGTCTCACTCTGCAGCCCAAGCTGGCCTGGAACCTGCAGTGATTCCCTCCGCCTTAGTCTCCCAGTTCAGGGGTTTTAAGTATGAGCCACCATGATTAGCTGAGGGCAATGTTTAGACTTGTTTCCCAAGCAATTTCCTTAGTGCCGCTATTCAAATGTGAAAACGTGGATGTTGGCCAACTGGTGCATAAGCAACTGTGATTTTTCTTAGCTTAACAAAGGCCAGTTCCTTACAAAGTGCTTTCTATAGAGACCCATGAGAATGAACTTCAGGTTGGCCATGTAGAAGGCACGCTGTACATTTAACGAACGTTCTTATGGTGAAATCCAATTCACTGTTAGTTTCAACATAAGCACCATGCTGGTAGCAAAGATCATTAAACTTTAAAATGTGTTTCCAAGGAACAGTGTGCCATCTTCACTCAAGAACATCTTTTAAATTGGATAGCTAATTATCTATTTAGTCTGAAAGCAGAGGAATGGTTCGGAGTACTTTCCATGAAAGCATCCAGTTCTTGATTTCACTTTCGTGCTGTTGTGCTGTCGTCAAGTGCTTGCAAAACACGGAGTCCACAGCTCAGAAGTGAAGTACCAAAAAAAAAAAATGCCATAAGGTGAAGAGCTGGAGATGGACTTCTCACTTGAAATCTCAGTCTTGCTCTACTAACTAAGCGTAAGTTAGTTGCATTCCCATACACTTAAGACTCCTGATAAAGCAACACCACGTCTACTTCTAGTATACCCAAAGTACACTGCACTGTGACAGTCACTGTGGAAAATGGATTCCAAGGACGAGAGGATGGAATAAACATTTGGCTTTCCTTTGAAAAGCATTGACAAGGGAGATAGACGGTTCTGGAACAAACAGTGCGAACAGGAATTAATAGTTCTCAGTTGCGATATGATAGCATTTATACAGTTAGAGAAACTTTCTGTTCCTTGTTTCTTTCTGGCTGGTGAGCACTGCAGAAGAGGACTCCAGTTCCTTCACTTGCCTTCTCCTACCCAGCACATTCACTTCTCTCTAATTTTAGAGGATGTTTGAGGATGTTTAGATGGTGTTGACCTCACATCTGCCTCCTCATGTTGACCACTCTCCTTCTATAGGCAAGACACTGTAAGGCTGAGTTACATCTCCAGCCCTCTTTGTCTTTTCTGATTAGCATAACCCCGCCTCCCTCTTCACACAGGAACAGTATATAGCATGCGAAGGAGAATGAGTTCCAAAAGATGCTTTCTTTTTTACTGGATGCTGCAATAGGAAATACAAAGGCTGAAAGTGCTGCAGCCCTTTTGCTACTGGGCAGGAGAATCCAGATTCCACGGAGGTGAAGCTAGTGAGCTTTGTGTTTTAAGGCATGGCTAACCTATAGATAGAAATTTCTGCGTAGTATAAACTTAAACCAGTCAACCTATATTAGATCCTTAGTGTAATAGCAATCAACAAATGACAAAATTATTCCTCTTCTCCAAGCCCACTGAAATGGTTTGTTGGATATGAGATCTATGATTAATTGAATTTTATTCCATGAAGTATTTTCTCTACTGCCCTTATATATAAGAGATCTCTGCAAAATCTTCACTGAATTTTTGACTCTTCACAGAGCCGGTTTTGCCAGTTAGCCATACAGTTATGTAATCGCAGAGGAGCAGAGCTTGAATTTGGCAGAGCCAATACCGTATATTTAGGATGCTCAAAGTACTCTAGTTCTTTCTCTGCGGACCCTCACTCCTGCCTGGGAATCATTTGCAAGTCTTTCAGAATAAGCAGGGAGAATTATGGTATTGGTTCCTAAGGTCAGGTCCATAGAGTAGATGCATTTTCAAATGGTAATAAACACTGTGGCATCTTTAGAACTGGTGAAGTGTTTGAACAAACACGTCTCCATACTCCATTCTCCTGGAGGTCAAAAACTACCCATTGCCACTCCTACCCTGTACCTGCTGTCCTCCAGACATCTCTTTCTCTAGAATGCAGGGCTATTAGCTTATTATGTTAAAGGCAACAGTATTAGAAGAACACTGGTTAGAATCAGTTCTGGGAGATATAAATAATGGATTTTCATTTGAAAAGCAACTTTCAGTTTTAGTGAGAAATTTGTCAAGTTTTTCATTAAATTTGACAGAACAAAGACATCTGATATTTATAGATATTCTTGTAGTGCCTTGCAAGAGACAGAGAGGAACACTACGAAGCTACGTGCATCTAGAACAAAAAGGGTTTAAACCATCAGTTACTGTGGGTGGAGAAGTGGGGTGGAGGGGTTTACAGATGAAGGGGAACTTCCTTTTTTCTTTCTCTGTATGTTCAACTGTCTGGTTTTAATTTCCTTTCCAATAAACTCATGAGTTACTTGTATCATTTTTATTTCGTTATGTTGGGTTTTTAATTAGTTCTTTCTCCTAGGAGTTCATACAATGAGCTTTGATGGTACTCACTCTCTCTACTTCCACTGCTCCCACCTATGCTATACCCACGCCATTTTCCAATCCTTCTTTTCTTGTGTCCTTTTCTGTCAAGGGCATCTCTGTCTATACACTAAAGGCCTGGAATCAGCCATAGGCCTGGAAGACAGCGGTAGGCCTAATATGCATGCCTGCTAGCACAAAGTCTTGGGTCTCTGTGGAAACACACTAAAACAGATGGCTAGAAGCTATTGTAAACAAACAGATAGTTGCCAGGCTCTAGTCATAGACCTTGTAGATAGGTGACCTTGGGTAGATAGTACCAACTTAGATTAGGACAAGTGAATCATAGGCGGAGTCATAGTGGCCTGTCCCCTGAACCTTCACCCAGCTGACACATTGTTCTGGAAGATATCTGTACTCCCCCTGAACACCTACGCTCCTGTGTCATCCCCTTCCCCACATCCTGCCTTTTTGTGTATGTAACCTGTGTATGAAAACATAAAACTTGCGATCTGATCAGCCTATAGACAGGTCGCCATTCTTTGCGTTATGCCTGCTACCTCCACCTCCCCACTCTCTTTCAAGTGATCTCCCCAGACCCCTGTTTAATGTTCTGCTGGACAGGACACTTTTCTCACATCTAGGCCAAAATATTTGTGGATGAGCATCCTTCCACTGAAATGTGATTGTTTACCTGGATCTACACTCTTAGAGAAAGGGAACCTTCCTTTCTCAGCAGCTAACCATTGTAATAGCTCCTCTTCTAGGGGTGGAACTTCTGTGATTTTTGTCTGACTTGGGCTTACAGAGGTCCTGGGGACACTGCTCTAGCAACTGGGAGTTCATACGTGCAGTTGCCCTGCTGTGTCCACAGACACTGTTTTTGTCTACTCACCAGACACGTCTGTCTTTTACTCTCTGCTGCTTCCTTCACCAAGATCCCTGAGCCTGTGGAGGAGGAAGTCAAGTCTATATGTTGGCTTTAGGGCATCACTTATTCTCTGCACTTTGGTAAGTTGTGGCTCTGTGTGTTGACTCTGATCTATTGCAAAGGGAAGCTGCTCTAATGAAGGTTGAGAGAGGTGCCTTAATCTATGGATATAATAATAAGTCATTAGGAGTACGTTTGATATTGTGTTCATTTAGCAGAACTTGTATCATCTTAAGTTGACTTTTAAATGTCAATAATTACCTCCAAGTTGGACTTTCTCAGATGAATAGTAGATTACTGTAAACATTACAGTTGCTTTTATGTGAGTTACTTAGCCTGATGAATTTAGACTCTGTTAAATGTTAATGGAGTATGCCACTAAGTTCTTATGTATGTGTGAGGCATTATATAATTTAATGTTTCTGAAAATACTTCTTTGGCTCCCCCTGACTCCATTTGCTTCCTGTAGATATTTGGGTTGGATTTACATCTGGAATGGATATTTTGTCTGGGACATTTGTTCTGATATAAAACAGTATGCTGGATCCCCTGGATATTTATGTATCTTGGCTTTCTTCCCTTCTTGCTGAATGAGAATCGTTTGCCTTGTAAGTGGAACATTGCAGTAATTTCACCCTCCTGCCAATTAAAACTTTCTACTGCAATTGGGTAAAGAGTTCAAGAGAAAACAGACATTTCCAGATGCATGGGCCTCTGGGGTCATCCAGCCTAACCTCATAGTTCCTTCATGGCACGAAGGGGACCTGGGGCCTCAGCTGGATTTCCAAGGTCTCTGCATCTCTATTTGAGTAGGATGGGGATGAGGAGCCAATGCTTCTGGCTCATTTTGCTTCCTGTAACAGAAGTGCTGGAGTCATCCAGGAGTCAGTCTGCTCCCTAAATTTACACTGTGGAAGCAGCACTTTACTACATGGGTCTTTAGGACTCTGGAAGACAGGAAGGGAAGTTAGTGGCATAAACCGTCCTTCAAATAGACAAGAAAATGCAGGCTTAAAGGGAGGAATATTCATCATATGTAACTAACAAGAATGGCATTTCAGCTTATAATATATAATAAATGCTTTATTTAGAAAATTTCCAGAAGCACAAAGAAGCAATTTTAAATTTCTCCCGGCCTGACCCCATTGTCAAGAGAAGATGACAATTGACATTTTGTAATTACTTTCTTTTAATAAGGCAGACACAGACATGATTATTACTCATATATAAATGATTTGTCCTATTTTATTTGGTCTTAAATATTGTGCAATAAGCATTTGCTTATGTCATTAAATATTATGCTAAAATGCAATTTTTAAAGTTTGTGGTATTTAAAAGTTACTCATTCTTTTACAATTACATGCAATTGCATGCGGGCACATTTGCATACATGTGCACATGGACGTGTATACACACACACACACACACACACACACACACACACACACACACTAGGAAAGACGACTTTGTGGATGAAACAAAATAAATTCAAAACTTAGAGATAAGGGCTAACTCTGTTATTTATCTCTTTCATTTTTAAGTGGTTTTGATACAGCATCTTCACCATAGCCCCACCTGGGTTTGCACTCATGATGCTCCCTTTGCTTCTGAGGTGAGAAGTGAGGCGTGAACCAGCATGCCATGTTCAATACTGTGCTGTTTTAAAAATTGGTTAAATAAAACCCAGATTTTCTCTTGTGGTTTTTATTGTTTTGGGGTGGCAAAAACCAGGCTCAGGTATAGAATTAAAGGAAAAGGGAGTGGAGGTTTTGTACCACAGTTTTAGGTTGAGCACGGGCAGTGACAATAGCAGCTGAGAGACGTCAGTCATCTGCAAGCACCAACGTAAGGCAATTTAGAGGCAGGTGACAGAAAGTCAATACAAAACCACACACTTAATGTGATAGTGTTTGTTCTCTCCCATCAGTACACAGTCACAATTAAATGCTATTCAGGGCACAGACTAGTGAGTCTGAGGTTCCCTCACTATGTGTCACTCAGAAACAAAATGCAGTTGTCAGAACTTTGGTTTGGGGCATGAAGCCAACCTTGTCTTTTAAAAACACATGGACTCTAGGTTGTCTTGTATACAGTTCCACCAGAGTCAGGCCAATAAAGCAAGGAAGAAGTAAAATGTAATCCAGTCTACTCTGTTCATTGTTAATCATTTCGGCTATCAGGTACATCGTAAAGCATTGGGCTGTGTTTCATACCTGCATTCCATGATGCCATTGATAATTGGGAATATTTAGAGTTGGTAGCAATGTTATCACCTCAAAGATGAAAGTCAACTCCAGCAACAAGGCCTGTTTCTCATATGAGACTGTGAGGCAGCTTAACAAGGAGAGAACATACATGTCTGAAGAGTGATAACAGAGCGTAAGGCTGAGATGTGAATGGGACCCAGGCCACTGATGCTCTGAGCAAAGCAAGAAAGGCTTTCTGTTCCCATTTCTACAGATTTCCAGTGTATTGATCATTAAAGAAACTGATTATACCCATGTTCTAAACACTTCAGGTGGACAGAGGGCTTATGCAATTCTTTTCGGGAATGTCTGACAAATACGCATGAGATTCCAACTACGAGGTAGGCATACTTTGCTTTCTCTGTGTTTTCATGGTGGGTTGGGTTGAGGATGAGCTGGCTGCCAGCAGGGTATGGTTTCATCCTGTGCCGAGATGCTAAATTTGTAGCTCGTGGTGGGGGACGAGCTTGGAATGTAATTTCTTCCCTTCTGTAATTTTCTGCCTGCCTGCATGAATGCTAATGAACACCTCACACATGACAGAGCGATGAAATGTAGCCTTACTCTACTATTTTTGGCAGGTTCTGAAGTCACAAAGTCTAGGTCCCAGTGTAGTAGTGACAAAATAGTGTCAGCAGACCCTCTCTTTCCCTCCTTCAAATTTGTCTAGTGTACAACTCGTCTTGTGCTGAGCTGATTGGTGGTGTCTCTAGTTTGATCTATTCTCTGTGTTGCTGTGATAGCTCCTGTAATACATCTTATCAACCTGGGTGTCCAAGACTCTGGGAAAAACCTTTCTCCAAACAATGTAAATCTTGAAGCTCAATCCCAGATGAACCCAGTCACTTCTTTTCCACTGTAAATGAGTAGCCTAGAAACCAGATTGTATTTATTACTTTAACCAATAAGAAGTGGGGTAGGGCACGAGTAGAGAGTTAAGCATGCCTATGGGCTTCAGGTTAAATGCTTAAATGATTTTATAATTACACCATCAAATGAATTGACTTATCAGAAGGAAGAAAGTGAAAAACAACACTTCTGGTAATCAAATTTTAATTGAGAGACTAGGCTGATTGATGGCACTAGCAAGAGAATTGAATTTAGGGCGGTGGCGTGCTGACAGTCTGACCACATGTCTGGGAAGGCCACCCACAGATTTTGTGAATGACAGAGATTATATGAGACATGAGGACAGAGGGTTGCTAACTACAGGTAACATATCTTACCTATCTAGGCATGCTGCTTGGGGGAGATTTCTGTTGGGGTTGATTGATGAGGGACCCGATTATATATAGTTGGGGGTTCACTTCCCTTCTAGTTCACAACCCTAGGCTGCTGGTGACAGTTGTGCAGTTTATTTTGGAAGTAGAAAGAAAGAGATGTGAGAGGAAAAGGAGTGGATTTTAAAATCTATCTAAGAAAACTTAGATAGAGCCAGGGCAGCGAGTAAGGTGAACCTGGGGACATGTTCTTCAGCAAGAATCCATCTTGTTAAAGTTCATCTGCTTCTGAGGCTTAATTCAGACCATGTTTTGTAGAGGTACTTAGGTCCTCGTGCTCTAAGATAAGTACGTGGGGAAACTGGAATGTTAGCACATATAGTTGTTCCTCCAACAGAAGGAATGCAATGTCTGTCATCTTCCCAGGAGGCTGGAAGCAGCTGTGCATTCTGGCCTGGTGACCTTCTCACTGTTTAAGTGGCTGGAGACCACGACAGAGCCTCCTCTAGACAGTTAACATACGCTTGTTTTTCTCAGTTAATTTATAAAACCTATCTTTATGGGAGGGTCAAATGTACTTTACAAAGAGTTTAATGTCTAATCTTCCTTTAGCTTTGTTCCTCAAAGATATTTACATATTCTTTATTGTGTATGTGGAATTGAATTAATTATCAACAGAATAAGTTTTTACCAAATTGTGCTGTGCTTAAACATGCCTAAAATAAAGTATGTGGTGGTCAGATTCCTGAAGTTTGATTCAAACATTAGTTACTTAGCTGAACTGTCTTTTTGCCTCTTGCAGATTGGTACTCTCCTGCCATGGAGGGTTTACAGAGTCTCATAATGTTTTTTTATTTCCATTTAATTTTTATAGTCTACTTTTCTAATTCATCTGAGTGAATATAGATATGATATGATAGTGTTTGATGTCAAAGTTACTATTTGACGGTCCATGGGTTGATCAAAGTGTTGATCAAAGGGACCTTGATCACTGACATACCCAGGAAAATATGTCTTCTCCTCTTTAGTTTTTCTTATATAGAAGTCAAGATACAATTTTTAAATTAAATTAAATTTAATTTTATTATTCACTTTACATAATGATCACAAGATACACACACACACACACACACACACACACACACACACACACACACACATTGGAAATACACTTGGTTTCCTTTAGGCCTGATTGCAGAAGAGCCTCAAGTGTGTCAATGAACTCAAAACAAACAAGAGCACTAAGAAAGATAGGTTAGTTATGGGAAGCTGTGAGGGGGCTTTCATGAACTAGAGAATGACCACCATTTTCCCAGGAATCTCATTACTTGTTCTTTATCCAAAGGAAAGAAACTCTGTATGTTCCTAAGATATTCAAGCCCTTGTTTTTACTTCAGCACTATTTATACCATGTAAGACATAAAGTCAAGGAAAGTATCTAACAGAGAATGAATATAATAAGAAATGGCTTATCATAGAGCTATAGAAATTGGGATCCTACAGCTTCCATAAGAATGGATGGCACTGGAATACAGTATTTTAAGTGAAAACTGTCAGGCCCAGAAAGACAAAAAGCATATTAGAACATAAGGATGGAGGTTTGCCATCAGAGGAAACCTGTCTCATCCACCTAGATAAGCTATAGGGGAAGTTTTCTGTCAGTTTTGACTGGTGAGGTACCCAACAGAAATGTTCTAAAATATAAACACACTACTCATCTATTAAATTCCCTACAAGTATTAAATGTAGAAATTAAAGTGAAGCATTTGTGATTAAAATAGTAAAGGCCGAGGAAACAAAATTCACCACTGTGGAAGTGTGAAGAATATAAAGATATTGGGTTAGAGTTCTTTAGTTCCATCCAGAAATCAGGTGAGAGATAGAATTTAAAACTTTTCTATCCATAGAATATTTATATCAAATAAGAAGCACATGAAATATAAAGAGACTTGGAAAACAACAACAATAATAATAATATAACAGATTGCAAATACCTAGAGGGTCTTGCTTCTTGTTTATTGTTAATAATTTAAACGTTAGCTTAACTAAAACACATTGTTTTGACAATATTTTAGAAAACATTAAAATGAAGAAGAAAAAATAATTAAGAATTATTTCATTTAATAGACTGAAATTTTAATGATTTACTTGTATTTTCCTCATACTAGTCTAAAATGATTATCATTGGTTTTAGAATTTTGCATCCTGCTTTTGTAATTTTATTTAAAGTAAAAAAAATTTTTTTCCAAATCTCTATGACATCTCTATATTTAAGTATGATTTTATGATGCTACCAACTTTAGGATAGTATTTTTCATATAATGCTAGAGAAGAAAAAAATGGTTTCTTATGAAACTGTGTCATAAGCATTAATGACAACTCAACAGACACGTGCACTGTCCTGCCAGTCTTGATGCTTTGATAGCTCTTTCATCTAGTTCAGAGATTTGGCAATTTCTTTGCTTTTGATTTCATTGCTTGGCATGTGGGAAGAAATACATTGGCGTATTTCTCAGAAACACCATAGAAGACAGCACCATCTGCTTCTGTTCCTTAGATAGGTGATCGATTGCTTTAGAACAATATAGCTTCCTAAGGTGAATACTAAGTTTACAAACATGAAATCTACCCACGACTCCTCTGCTTAAGTGTCCTTTTGTTTACAGGATAATTTTTCATGTCAGTGTTGAATCAGTGTTGCTTTTAAAAAGCATTTAATTGATTTTATTTTGCTAAAGATTCAATTGACAAATGAAGACTGGATATAGTTATGATGTGTACTATGATACTTTGATGTATGTACACTTTGTGTAAGGATGACAGCACTCAAATTAATTAGTACATTTATCATTACCCTGATATACACTCAATCTCCAGATTATGTTCACTTGATAAGTGAAAGGTTTTTTTCCTCTGACCGGCATCTTTCCATTGCCCCACCTCTAATATTGTTATGAATTCAACCTTCTAGATTCCATAGTTATATGATATCATTCAGTATCTGTCTTTATGTTTTGAGCTTACTTTTACTTATGTCTTTGTAAATAACAGAGTTTCTATATTTTTAAAGACTGACCCAAATTCATATGTCAATTTTTTTTAAGCAGTGAATCCTGAGGGTCATTAGGTTGACTCCATATCCTAACTGCTATGACTAATGCTAAACTGGATATGGAAGTTCAGGCATCCCGTTGAGATTCCAATGTCATTTCCTTTGAATGTATTCTCACAGTGGGGTTGTCCAGCTGGAGGACATCTTCTTTGCTGTTTCCTACTATGTATAGTCGTTGTGAGATACCATCTTCCTCTGTGTTTTTGAGGTTTGGCATTTCCATTTCATTTAGACCTAGTTATCACTAGTATTGTTAGAACATAATAAGACTTTCTGTTCTTTAGTTTCTCTGATACTTGGTGTTGATTTTTCAGGAAGGAGATGGAGAGAATTCTGACTTTGTGTCAAATGGAAATTAGTATAAAAGAATTTTAAATAGAGATCATGTGTCAAATAGTTTATAGTTTCCTGGGTGAACTAACTTGAACCATGTGGCCAATCTCTAACTTCCCCCCTTTCCAAAGCTCACTTCCATTCATCTATCCACTACATGATATTCTAGTATTTATTATGTATTGGCCTCCTGCAGTCACTGCATCAAGCCTTGGAAATGGGTAAAAAATCTATGGAAGTAGGTAAGACAACATCTTGAACCATAGACTCTGAAAGAGGTTATGAAAATTATTACTGCAGAAATAGGTTTCCTTTTTGAGATGGGAAAAACTTGTGCCTATTAATTACTAATAGAGATACATGCTGAGGCTGTAAAGACAGAAATCCTTGAGAACATAGGGTGACTTAGGTAGGATGCAGAGCACACTGAGAGGAATAACCTTGTGTGATGCAGCGGGTACTGAAGAGGTGAAAGCTCAGCTATGGAGTCTTGATTCAAATGCCAGCTTTTTGTTTTTCCACATGCAAGGGTATGGGGGAACTATTAGACTCTTCTACAACTTAGCTCTCAGTGTAAACTAAGGAGTGGACTTTCTCACTAGTACCTGCTGACTTATGTTTAGGTAAAGAAGGTAGAAGACGAGCTGGGGTCTCCCTAGTAGAAAAAAAAATATATACCAGAGCTGTCAAGGCAATAGACTACAAAATATATGCTGAACACGGAGGGAAGTAAAGGGACTCAGACAGTGACAGGACAGAATTCCTGATGGCTCAGAAGAGCAACTGTAGAATCAGCAATTGAATGCAGAAGTAGGAGAAAGAAAACTCCTTAGACAGGCATTCTATAGAAACAAAGCTTTTTTTTTTTTGAAGGAAGACCAACTTCAACCCACACATTCCTTTGAGTCAGCTTAAAAGTTGAGTAGCCTTGAGGTCATCTTGTCTTCTGTGCCATCAAACCTTTGATTCTAGCAACCTTCCTAAAAACAAAATCGCCACGAGCTTATCTCTATCTCACGTAGTAGTTCCCCAGACAACTCGAACTAGCTCATACATTAAGCAAAAATGTTGAAAACAATTCACATATCTTTCAATGTGGAACGTTTCTTCTTTTCTTGAGTTGATATGTCTGATCTGTGTACATTTGTATAAAACATTGTAAGATGCTGAACACTCAGGAGAAAGCAGACAAGAGCCAAATGTCTCTGAATTATAGATGAGGATCACAGAGACAGGGCAATTCAATTCAATCCAACTCAACTCAATTAAAAAATACTGAATGCTGAAAGATAAGTCAGGTGGTATAGACTGGTCACCTTAATGAACAGCCTACCTGTATGTGTCTAACTTATAACCAAGCATCAGGAAGCATCATCTCAACCTTCTTGCAATAAAACTTAATTTATGATAAAATGTTAGGTTATGTAAGTTTACTTAGAAGTAATTTATTATTTCATTTTTTTAGATACTTTTTAAAGAAAATTTCACAATGCATCAAACACTGGCACCGAGAGGAAAAGATGGAGTAAGGAGAGGAGAAGATGAAGTAGATGAGAAGCTAGGTAATGAGAGAGAAAAAGAGAGTGAAAGAGAGAGGGGGCATGAAGGCAGAAGTTCACGTGTCTCCACCAGTCAAAGATAGTTTACATAGCTAGGTTGGGTATTAGGCTACACTTTTGATTGAGCATTACCATACTTATAAAGCCTTTGATTAACATTTAAAAAAATTGTATAAAAGCCAAATGGAAAAGGGGCACGGGATAGGGGTTTTCTGGGGAGGGGAAATGGGGAAAGGAATTGGTATCTGAAATATAAATAAAATATCAATCAATCAATCAATCAATCAATAAAATTATATATCCAAAAAAGAATCTGTTACAACTAGAACTTCTGATGAATGTGAGATTCAAGCAGAATGTCTATTTATTTATATTTATACAGGATCTCATGCTAGAGGCCAGGCTGGCTTTGAACTCTCCATCCTTTTGCCCTTGACTTTTTGGTTGCTCAGATGACTTTTTCCAAGTCACTGTTTGTGCTTGTCTGTGTATTATCCTCAGAGGTCATTGAAAATTTGAGGACATAGACAGTTTGGAATTGAAGAGACTGAGTTAGGTTCATTCACATCCTAGCTGTCTATTGTTTTGGAAAAATTGCTATTTTTGTGGTATCATTGCCCTCATCTATTGCACACCAACCTAATGTCTAGATAGTATCTATCCATCTTACAAGTGAGAAAACTGGTGTTTATCAAGGTTAGGTCATGTCTCTATCAGCTAAGGTTCAAGTGCATGATATCTGATTGGTATTCAAATTTAAGGAGGCCTCTATTTTAATTACTTGAAGCTGAATACTTTATCTGGACATTGAAAACCCACTATAAATTGTAGCCATTACTAGAGCTGCTCAGTAATAGGTAAATAGAAATGTTTTCTGAGGATGCAGGCAACACCGAGCCACGCAACATGCTAGAATTATTCTGGTGAAGGCATCACTCGTTCAACCTCTGACCCAGGAAGAATATAAGACTAACCTTGATTAGAATGGTAAATGTCATTTGTAATTGAAAGATCTAATTTTTATAATCCTATTTTTGCTGTAATGAAGAATTACACTTTTGACATTTCAGTTAATGTGCTTCATAGCCTTGGGTTGACATATATGATATTAGGGCCTTTAAACCTAGAGCTGAAATAGAGATGAATCTTTAACCAGTGAATTACAAGTCTTGTTAGAAGGGTGAACTCAAAGTGTCCACAATTAGTGCTGTTTTAAGGCATTTAAATTACGTGTTGTAATCACCAAAAAAAAAAAAAAAAAAAATAGGACAAAACATACATACATTTTCATAAAGGAAACATAAATTTTCCTGTCTTATAATACACTGTTATCTCTTTGGTGCAGTAGAGAGATGGTCCATTCTTAAAATGACTTCCTCTTCTATCTCATTAGCATTCAAAAGTTAATCTTTTGTTAGCATATCTTCCAAGGGTGCTCTCGTGTTCACTTACAAGGCTTATTTTTCTCTTTATTCATCATAGAGAGACTGTCCTCACTTGATTGTGACATTCAGAAAAAAAGCCAATGTTCTAGTGTCATGTTTAAGAATGTCTTTTCCTCTGTTTCCCATTCCATTCATTCCAAGTTTTCTCTTGCACATAAAATAGTCTGTAAGTTCTAAGAGAAACAGAACACGTCCATTTAATGGCAGAAGCTGGAACAAAAACATGTCAGATTATTTTTTATTTGAATAAACAGAATCTAGCCTCACTTTTTAAAAATATGATTTTGATTCAAATTATCAT
Organism: Rhabdomys pumilio; assembly: GCA_030674055.1. Taxonomy (NCBI): domain Eukaryota; kingdom Metazoa; phylum Chordata; class Mammalia; order Rodentia; family Muridae; genus Rhabdomys; species Rhabdomys pumilio. The sequence goes on along the minus strand of JANHMN010000001.1, from coordinate 242,300,277 downwards.
ATGAGTGTTGCCAAACAGGGCACGGACTAGACTATGAACACACTTATAGCATCTCTCTCCTGGGACTATGATGCAACCATAAGGTTTGTGTTCTGTTTTTAATTTTACACAAGCATAAAAATTCAAGTCAAATAATATTTGTTCATATACCCATATGGAAACAACTGTCTTAACCCACACAGAGGAAAGACAAATGTCCTTAGGGGCTTTTGGCAACACTGATATGTGGACTTGCAGATTCCCACTAGCATTTTGACAAGTCTCCAAGCAAGAGAGGCTGACAGAAAAAAAGGCAACTTTAAACCAACCCCCTTCTGTCTTTGAATGCACAGAATATTGCTGACTGCTTCACAAAGAGACTCCCAGCTGGACAAGAACAACATCTTGTGTTTCTAGAATTTATGGTAGCTCATTGCCATGGTAGAAGCCACACTTCAGAGGTACAGCCTAGAGTAATCTGGTGCTTGCAACTTAGTGCTTTTTTTCTTTAATTTCAGGACTCAGAACTCTTCAAAGTTGAATTAAAAAAATATGGAAGATTTCCGTTTAATTTTATTTCACTGTAGATGAGAATGCATTTTGTATTTTAGAAAACAAAACAAAATAGACCAGGATTGGGGGATGACTCAAGAAAGGGCTTGCTATACAAACAGGAGGACCCACAGAATACTCCCATGGTTGCAGTGCTGAGAGAGCTCAGAGGAGGGCTCCTGAGCCATCTGGTCTACCTGAATCAGTGAGGTCCATATTCAGTGAGAGCAGGGAGATGTATTGGGATTGTGATCATGTGTGGGGATGGGGTGGGAGAAGGCTTGAATCAGTAGTGGTGGTAGGATATCTGTGGTACTAGACCTGAGATGACAGAGACCACAGGGGAGTCTATGAGGATGACTCTAGCTGAGATCTCTACCAACAGGGAATAAAGAGACTAAAGTGGCCACCTCCTGTAGCCAAGCAGAATTTCCAGAGAAAGGAGTGAGACATCAACCCACTCACAAAACCTTCAATCCTAATTTTGTCCTGCCTACTAGATGTGCAGAGATAAAGATCAACCAGAGACTGAGTGAACAGCCAACCAATGACTGGCCCAACTTGAGAGAGACCCATTCCATGGGAGAGACAAAATTGCTGACACTATTAATGATCTCTGTTATGCTTTTAGACACGGGTGCAGCACAACTGTCTTCTGAGTGGCTTCACATCCAGCAGTGGCTGGAGGCAGATAGAGAAGCACAGTCTCTGCATCTGCATCAGGTAGAGCTCAGAGAGTCTTGTGGAAGAATAGAATTGAGCTAGTCAGCAAGTCGGAGGGGTCAAGGACACCACAAGAAGACCTACAAAGCCACATAACCTGGGCACATGGTGCCTCACAGAGACTGAACCGTCAACCAAAGAGCATACAAGGGCTGGACCTAGTCCCCCACATTTGTAGTAGATATGCAGTTTTGTCTTCATGTGGGTCCTATAACAATTGGAGCAGGGGGTGTCTCTGACTCTGTTACCTGCCATTGAATACCCTTCCTCTACCTGGACTTCCTGGTTGGGTCTTAGTGGGAGAGAAGATACTTAGTCCTGCTGTGACTAGATGTGAGGAGGTATACAAGGGACCTTCCCCCATCTCTGAGGAGAAGAGGTAGAAATAATGAGGAGAGGCTTTGTAAGAGTGGGACTGGGAGGAGAGTAGAGAGGGGGCCTTTTATTTGGGAACGTCTGAAGACACTCTTTTTTTCGAGACAGGGTTTCTCTGTGTAGCTCTGGCTGTCCTGGAACTCACTCTGTAGACCAGGCTGGCCTCAAACTCAGAAATCCATCTGCCTCTGCCTCCCAAGTGCTGGGATTAAAGGCGTGCGCAACCACCGCCCAGCATCTGAAGACACTCTTAAGTTGTGTCTTGATGTATGTTCATTGAAAAACACAAAAACAGAGAAAAGGAACATTTACTTATTGGGCTGGCTTGAATGAGAATGACCCCCACAGGCTCGTATGTTTAGATCCTTTGTCCCAAGTTAGTGGGACTGTTTGTGAAAGACTAAGGGATGTGGCCTTGTTGGAGGATCTGTGCCACTGGAGTTGAGATTTGAGATTCTAAAAGTCCACACCAGGCCCAGACTCACTCTTTCTCTCTGATTCCAACTTACTGAACAGATATGAGCTCTCAGCTACTATTCCAGAACTCTCTTGCCTGTCTGCTATCAGGCTCCTTGCCATGATAATAATGGATAAACCATATGAAATCATAAGAAAGCCCCCAATTAAGTGCTTCCATTTATAAGAGTTGCTTTGTCATAGTACGTATTCACAGTAACAGAACACTAACAAAGATAATTGGGAAGCCAAAGACTATGTTATTGATTCACTCTGCTTTGTTCCGTAAAAGTGGCTGAAGACTAACTGTATCCATTTCACTCTGCACTGTGAAGCTGTTTGTAAAAGAGACACTTCATGTGATAGAAAAGTTATTCGGCTTTATGAAAAAAAAATGTTGTAAAGGTTTTCGTCTCAGTTACTGAATCACAGTCCTTTTTAAACTTTCCCCTCCTACATATTTATCTCAACTTGAGAACTCTGTTAGAAACTTCAGTCATTCGAGAGGGTAGGCATCCCTAAAAAAAACATGGTTGTATTAATGATAGTTGGAATAAAAGATTAACTTCTTTTTAAAAAGCCTAAAGGGATCTCAAGACTTCTTCCTTTGATTTTACCCAAGCGTGAGGGTCTGAAAAACGCTTTATTTCAATGGACAGATATATGTATACACACACACACACACACACACTCACACATATATATGTATATATATATATATATACACATATATACATATATACACATACATATATGTATATATACATATATATACACACATGTATATGTGTATATATACACACATATATACACATGTATATGTATATATATATATACATATATACACACACATGAATATATATGTATATATGTATACATATATACAAATATATATACACACACGTATATATATGTATATATATACACACATATACATGGATGAAGGTAAATATCACCAGTTGTGATATAGGGTGTACAGGGGAAAGATGTGTTCAATACAGGTGTATGGGTGACATAGGTAAGGATAGAGCTCAGAAGAGAAATTTGTTTAGGAGATGGCGAACTTGTAGTTCATCGAGGACCAGTGAGATTGTGACTGGAGAAGAGAACGGTCAGGGAATGAAAAGAAAAGAATAAAAGCAAAAGGGGGTGGAGGGAGGCAGGAGAGCTGTGAAGGAATGTCAGAGGATGAGGGAAGGATGCTGGATTTTGCCCTCTCTATCACATGAGGTTTGAGGTTTAATTAGTATAAGAAGCTTTGCTCTGGGAAGTAGATCCCATCCAGAGCTATACAGTGCCCTCTGTAAGCATGACGAGATTTAGTTCGTGATGTTCCTATGCATGCTGAGAAGTTTTATGGAAGTTGGCTTTGATAGAAGCATAGTTTGAGTAGAAACACAGAGAACATCTAACCACCTACCTTGATGTATCTGCAGCTGCCTTCTCATGGAAGAGAACTTACTGTCTATTAGATAAGAAGTAATTCCTCCTTAGAGATGAGGCTTGGTGAGAATACTAGATACTTTCAGTATTGCTTGAACCCTCAAAATTTATGATTTTGTGAAAATTCTTTGAAAACTTTAAGCTTACATAGGGGTGAACAGGCAGTGCCCTGCTGTAGGGCAGAGCAGAAAGTGAACAAAGATGGTATTTAACTCCATATTTTTCCCAAACTGAGCTAGCTTGACCCTGCCTCTTCTTGCATGGTGATGTTCATGCTTAGAAATTAAATGAGTCAAACAATCTAAGAAATGATTAAACAACTTTGATTATCCACTGTTTGTATCTGAACATAAAGAAACATGTTCACAGTTGTTTGTGGTTAGACTGTCAAATGATGAATATTTTTAGAGCAAAGTTATAACTTTCCACAATACAGATTTTTACCATGTGAACTCATAACCAAAACATGTATGCATATTAGCAAGGGCTACTTGTGCCTGCTAAGGACCAGAGTGTCATACCTGCAGTACTGAAGAAGCCTTGGATAAAAGCAGCTTTTGTCCATGAGGAATCCTCGAGATTACATTAATAGGAAACAACCACATGTGTTGGCTACATTTGATTTGCTTATAAATCCTGTGGGTGTGTCAAGGCTGGGATAACCACTTATTTTATTCCGCTGAGCATTATTTCTGACGGGATGCAGAGATTGAAGTTTAGCACATCTGGATTAGGATTGGGAGCAGACTTGACTGGAAGTTAGCTTTTTCACACTATTTCTCATACCGAATGTGCATGCTATTATCCTAAATCACAATTTGCACCATTCAAATGCAAATGGATTTTCAAAATTCATGTGGGAGTTTTGTGGAGTAATTTTTTTTTCTGGCAAGTGCTCCTCAATTTTTCATTTATTTGAAAGAATTCAGTGATGCAACTGATTCCAAGTGGAAAGAAAATGTGAATTTAAATGTGCTGTTCATGTTGGAAGGGACGGCTGTGATGATATCAGATTCACATCTGGTTTTATTTTGCAGTTACTCCTCCTGGCTTCAGTAGAGCATATGTGACCTACAGGATACAATGCTTTTAAGGTGACTTTGTCTCGCTCCCCAGATACAGATGTTCTCCGAGTTGTGTTCCCAATTAAATATTGACTATAAAAGGAAGGAACGCAGGCAAGTTTGAAAAGCATAGAAGTTGTTATGGAGCTATGGAAACCCATTCACTAGTAACACTTCATTTGTTTTGGCCTTTGAAAAGTGATGATGACAGAGGACCAACATGCTTTGTAAGTCACCAAGTCTCCTTTGGCAATTTATTTAAATGTATTTTGTTCCCAGAGGAAAGTAAGTGATTCTCATGGCTTTTAATACTTTCCAGCTGTTCAGGGAGAAAATATGGTTTGGATTCAGTTTTAAAAGGGAGTCTCCAAAAACCTGAAGCTCTCGTGTTTCTGCTCTCAGGAGTGGCCTCTCACCAACCTGGTGGTACCTGTATAGCTTTATAGGATCCTTTAAGGTTAATCCTTTGCTCCTTGTTATTTAGTCAACAACCAGCAGGTATCAGGTCCTCTCTAGGTGTTCTCAGCCTGAGATCTTCCAGATGTAGAATGTGGTTTGTTTACCTCAAGTGGTCATGTGGAACCCTGACCTTGAAGAATGCCCAGTTTAAGAAAATGAGCCTGGGTCAAGAAAGTTTGGGAAATGAGTTTGGAGTTTAGAATTAGAGTTAGCTTCTTAAAGTGTGTTAGTTGTGTTCTCTTAAATCTATATGCTGAAACTTTAGTTTCCAGGGTGGTAGTCTTGAGAGGGACCACCAGGAGAAGAGCAAGATGTGAGGTGGAGGGAACTTCCTGAGTGGGCTTAGTGACCTTATAAAGGATGCAAAGAGCTTGTCAATCCAGCTGCCCTCCCTTGTCCTTTGCCACAGAAGATCTCAGGAGTCTTCGTCTATCACATGCAGATGCCTTGTGAACACTATCTGTAGAATAACTCCTCTCTAGACACTGGATCCACCAGCAACACATTCTCACAGTCTCCAACTTCAAGGATTGTAAAAAGAAAAAATTGTTGTTTATAAATTACAGTCAGCACTCTTTAGATTGTGTGAATTGTCTATTAAGTTGGTGGGTTTCAAAACAACAACTATGTTAGTAGCAGCTTTATTCGTAGTATCAAGAATCTGGGAACAACCCAGATGTCCCTCAACTGAAGAATGAGTAAAGAAAATGTGGTTCATTTTACACAATGAAATACTACTCAGCTATTAAAAACAAGGACACCATGAGTTTTGTAGACAATGAATGGAACTAGAAAATATCCTGAGTGAGGTAACCCAAACTCAAAAGTGGGTATTAGCCATAAAGTACAGGATAACCACACTACAATCAACAACCCCAAAGAAGCTAAATAACAAAGGTGGAAGGCAAGGGAGGATGCTTGAATCTCACTCAGAAAGGAAAATAAAATGTCTATTGGAGGTGAATGGAGGGAGAGAACTGGTTGTGGGAGGGAATGGGGAAGAGAGTGGGGCAGGGGAGATCAGATGTAGGAAAAGCAGGGGAGAAAGAGAAAGGATATCAGCAGGCAGTGGGGGGCATCTCTAGGACATGACAGAGACCTGGGACAGAGGAGGCCCCAGTATGTCTATAGTGGTGACTCTAGCTGAAATACACGGCTGTGGGAGTTATGGATCCTGAAGTGGTCACTTCCAGTAGCCAGACAGGACTCCCAGTAGAGGGGTAAAGAGAGCAACCAATGCAGAAAACCTTTGACCTAAAATGTGTCCTGCCTACAAGATGTGCAGGGACAAAGGTAGAGTAGAGAGGAATGACCAACCAGTGGCTGGCACAGATTGAGAACCATCCCATGGACAAAAACCAATCCCTGACACTATTAATGATACTCTGTTGTGTTTGCAGACAGGAGCGTGGCATAATTATCCCGAGGGGCTCCACCCAATAGGTGAATGAAACAGATGCAGAGACTCACAGCCAAACATTAGATGATGCTCAGGGAGTCTTGTGGAAGCATTGGGGAAAGGATTGAGGGATGGTAAGAGGATAGGGGCTCCACAGGAGGACCAACAGAGTCAACTAACTTTGGCTCTAGAGGGCTCCCATAGACTGAATCACCAACCAAAGAGACAGCATGGACTGGACCTAGGCCCCCTGCATATATATAGCAGATGTGCAGCTTGATATTCATGTGGGTCCCCCAATAACTGGAGTGGGGGCTGTCCCTGAGTCTGTTGCTTGCCTATGGATCCTGTTCCCTTCACTGGGCTGCCTTGTCTAGACTCAGTGAGAGAAGATGTGCTTAGTCCCGTAGTGGCTGATGTGTCAGGAAGCGGGTGGAGTGTGGAGGTTTCGAGGTTGCAGATTGAGGGTTGGGGGAATGGGAGGATGATGGTGGTGGTGACACTGGTGGGGCTCACTCTTCTCAAAGGAGAAGGGAAGGGGGAATGTGGTGAAGAGCTGCATGAGGGGGCACTGGAAGGAGAGGGGACAAATACTGAGATGCAAAGTGAATAAATTAATTAAAACATCAACATAAATGTAATTTTTAGTGAGTAACATGAAATTGAAAATGAAATATCATGTATTAAAGTTATTAAAAGCAAGGCTGTGTGTGTGTGTGTTTCCTGAATAGCAAATTCAGTTTCTGGATATAAATGTTCCAAAGGAGCCCCCAAAGTAAGAAGTTTAATGAGCTTTCTTTTATAAGGAAGAAATAGGAAGAAATTAGTGGAAAATTTTAGCATAAATTGGAAGAAAGTTTAAGTCAGATTCTTTTTTAGGACAAGACAGTGTACTAAGACTGACTATTAAGAGAGCTCTGGTAGGTAATTGGTTTTTAAGCCCACTAGACATGTTGGAAGACTCATGATCAGTTCTTCCTCTAGTACCCCCTGCCTTCTCCTTAACCCCTTCATACCCTAGGTTCCCTGCTCAGGCCAAGTAGAATCACGCTGAAATCTGATGTCAGTTGGCTGAACTTTTAGAAGGATCTGATAATTAATTCATGGAAATGTATGGAAATGTATAAAGCATGAGTGTTCAAACTCTAGTCTTTTGACATTTTGGCCTGATAATCCTTTGTTCTCCCTTTCCATTGTGGGATAATTAACCAAATCTATGATCTTAGCCTACTAGACACCAATATATCTTTTTTGTAATGGTGACAACCAACAATGTAAAAAAAAAATCCTTGGTGGGTAAGTCTTTCTCCTCACAGAAAATAACTGAATCTACTGAATATAGATGCTTTTAATAGTTAACTTCTAACACTCTCAGAATCTCTCTGAATCCCTTTTTTATCCTATGTAGTTTCTTATAGGCAGAGATAGGCAGATCCTTGGAGTTCACTGGCTGACCAGTCTGGCACAATCAGTGTGTTCAATGCTACTGAGAGACCCTGTCTCAAAAAAGGAGGTGGGCAGAACCCAAGGACAAGCACCCCAGATTGTGCTCTGGCTTCCACACACTGTGCTCTTATGTGTCATGCAGACGTCCCTTCCCAACAGACACACGTGCACACACATGATCATCCACATACACTAGAAGGGAGAAACCAAAGGAGAAAGAGGAGGGGGAAGAGGGAGAGGAAGGCTGTGCTTTCACAGGTCAGGCAAGAATGGTCTTGTTTGATTCTAGGCACTTATACCAGTGAAGTGGATATTTCCACCCTTACCTGGCCCCAGGGAATGTACCCCAAGATGACTTGGGACAAAGTTCAATGCTCTGTTTATAACTGCACTGAATTTTGAGAGCCATTTCCTATTTTATACTCTCAACATTTTTAAAAGTTACACATTAAACAACGAGAAAGGGTCTCTCCACCTCTCCCTCTCCCTCTCCCTCTCCCTCTCCCTCTCCCTCTC
>JANHMN010000001.1:242248028-242291465 GCA_030674055.1 Rhabdomys pumilio | reverse complement strand
CCCTCTCCCTCTCCCTCTCCCTCTCCCTCTCCCTCTCCCTCTCCCTCCCTCTCTCCCTCCTTCCCTTCCTTCCTCCCCCAGTCTTGGTTTATCATAATGCAAAAGATTGCTAGTTTATTTAGTAACTGAATTAGGTTTATGATCCAGCAAAGCCTATCACAGAGCAGCTTTTCAAACAAAGGCAAAAACAAATTGTAAGTTGGTGATATTTCGTGGTGTCTCTACACATTTGGCCTTGACTCCAGAAGACTAAGGGCCAAGGTCCAAAGACTGCTGCTTTCTCCTTGATTTGCATTTGGCGTTGGGAGTTAGATGTTTTTGCATGCGTTTCCTCCCTCCTCAGTTGCAGATTTTCTCTGTGAACTTTTGTTTAACAAAGGTGAACACATACTGTGCAATGAAAACATTGACTGTAAATCATTTCAGCTTTAAAATGTCCCTGTTTGGAGCCCAGTGATGGCTCCCGTGTTTCTGAAATAAGAAAGATTGCCAACATCTGAATGTGTTGTTTAATTGGTCCACAGGGACAGACCCCAGGGGTGTGTAAGAGCTGAGTTTCTGACCTTCTATTGTTCTAGATTTTCTGTGGGACCCAAAGGATCTTAGGACTGACCATTTACCAATGCCAACTGTTTATTTTGCATGGTAAAATACCATGGGCACCACAGAATTCATAATAATGACAGAACGAGTTTTTCAAAGGTGTGTGTGCTTGACAGGCAAAAATATGTGCACTTTGTAGATTCAGTTCAGAGTAACTGGAAACATTTCTTTATGGTCACTGTGTGGCTTGGGACACCAGTCACAATGTTATCTATGAAGCCCAGGTTGGAGGAATGCAAAAGCCTGGCATTGGTCGCAGAGCAAATAATTAACTAATTTACTCTAGATATTTAAAATATGCCCTGAATTCTTATTGCTTCCTGAAACCCTCCCGTTCAGAATGAGGAAATACGGTACACAAATGTGCAGGCTCCAGTAAAATAATTGCCAGAGTACCTGGCGGCCTGATGTGTGTTGAATGCTTTGTTCCTTATAAGTAGAAATTAAGGAGATAGTCCATGCTGTGAAGCATAAGGATGTGAATTCTCCATGATGATAAGAGGCTTGGGAGAGATCCCTCCATTTTTGCTAAACATGAGAGAAGTTATTAGAGTATTTCTTTGCTTTTCTGTCTCTTGATTAATGAACGTGAGGCTGATATTAAGGGTTGTAGCTCCAGGCTGTTGGTAATGTCATTTTCAGAAGCAAGGAAGAATCTGAGGATCCACGAGCTAAGGATTTGATGACCACTTTCCTCCCGAGTATCTGAGGAGAGCATTAGCGGCCAGTCTCCCTGTCTCAAGCATGACTGCAGTATTCCGTATGCAGCTGGCACATTGGAAAAGAGGTCAGGAAAACAGAGAGTGATGGGCAGATGCCAGGCGATAGAGAGTAGATCATAAAGTAAATTGTTTCTTTGGGATGAAAGTAACGAGGAACCTAATAACTAACGTGAAGGGGGTGTGTGTTCACCAATGCTGAGGTGTTTCATTAAGCCTAACAGTAAGAAATCACTCAGGGCTCATGTCCTTGAGGCAAGGACATAGTGCTTCCTTTCCAGCTCTGCTTGTTCTCTTAACTGTGTCTTTTCTCTCTGTGTGAGACTTCCTTTTCTTCGTTGACTGTTTCTGGGTACTGAATTTAAACTCTTGGGGCATAGAACTCAGGGCCCAGCTTGGATTTGAGAGGCCCCCAATTGAAGAAAGTCAGTGATGGCTATTATGTTACCTTCATATACATAAAGCCTAGGAGTGATTCCTGAAGGAAGAACCTTGATGATACCTTAAACACAGAGATTGCAATATCATCCAAAGTATGAATGGATGAGTAGAAAGAAAAAAAATTTCAGTCGCAAAGGAGATTTGCTCTCTCTAAAGAGAAAGGAACACTTCACAGAGGCCTTTGGGGAGGGGGCACTAATATGATAGCAGAACCAGGACTGTCTTCTGTAAGGATGGAGGAGGGAGAGATGGGGCTCTGGCTTGGAGAGATTTACAGGCTCTGAAGAGACTCAGGAGAGGTTTTCCAGACAATTGGTACAGAAAGCAGGCTAGAGTGGCTCATGGTGGTAAGAACGTATTCAACTGTGTCCACAGGTGGGATGTTCAAGGTAAATTTGAGTAATTGGATTGTGGGAGACTTTGAGAAAGCAGGAAGAGACTTTAATTTGATTAAGTAAGGTTACACAGCAAAAATGACATAATGAAAGTGAGGCTTTAAGGAGAGAAAATACATCAATAATACACACCGTGGACTAAATTATGTTATGAAAGCAGGGCCGCATTGTGAGGAAGGTTTTCATGTTCAATATAAAAACAGAAGTTTCTAGCTCTCGAATCAGAACCTGTGAAGTTAGGGTAGGAAGTGTTTGGAAAGTCTTCTGATGAAGAGAGGCGAGAATATGAGAACTCATTGAATTTTCATCTAGTATTGCTTCATCCTGAGAAGGTGCTACTAATTTGTTAACAGGAAAGCTGTGTCATCCTTTGAGACATAAAATCAATTCTTTATTGCAAGAATGAGAGAAAAGCAAGTGGTAAGTCCAGTTCTTGGCAATCCAGTTTTTCTTTCCACAGACTCAATTAGTTATTTGGTTTCATTATTTTAAATAGTATAATGATTGTCTTAATTTCATTGAGTGTGAAAGGAAGGGAAACTGTGGTCAGAATGTATTGAAAACAAACAAAACAAAATACAAAGAAAAATAAAATAATAAATATCATAAAACCATCTTTGAACCTACTCCTTCAACTCAAACTTGGGATGCTGACAGCAACTAATCCCATAGTGTTGAATGCCTCGGAGATGTTTTATATTGATTGTCAACTTTACAAGATCCAGAATAACCACTCTAGATTGGGTTAGTTTTGGTGGGGAGGCCCACTCTGAAAGTGGGTGGCATCATTCCATTTTCTGATGCTCTAAAATTGAAAAAAAAAAAAAAAAAGAAAAAAAAGAGTGAACCAAGTTTCAGTGTTATTCTCTCTTTGCTTCCTGACTACAAATGCAATGAAGTCACGTGACTCTCCTGCCATGTCGCCTTGCCACAATGAATTATTCTCAAACTGTGAGGTAAAATACACTCCTTCTTTCTTAAATTGTATCAGTGAGGGAGTTATCTCAGGAATGAGAAAGGTAGCTACCACGGCCTCCTCTCTGCCTCCTCTCAGTCCCATCTCAGTATCCTGTTACTGTTCTCTGTAAATGACTTTATCTAATAGTTAAGTAAAATATCTAAAGAATATGCATGTTTACTTAGTTGTTCCTTACATTACAAAAGGACTACCATGCTGTATAGAGTATTTTGGAATTTACTTTATTCTTGAGTTTGTAATATAATCACAATATTATTCTCTTTCCCTTACTGCCTCTAAACCCTCCCATCTATCCCTGTCTGTTTTCCTTAAATCCATGGCCTCTTTGTTCATTATTAATCATTGCATGCATGCATACGTGTGTGTGTGTGTGTGTGTGTGTGTGTGTGTGTGTGTGATATATGTATACAAATATATATTTGTAAATGGAACCTGTTCAGTCCATATAATGTTATTTGGATATATGTTTTTAGGGCTGACCATTTGGCACTGGGTAAGAGTTGATGTGCTCATCTCTGACAGAAGACTATCTCAGGACTTCTTAAACCCTGTACTCTACTCCTACGATTCTTCCATGCTGTCAAGTATAACTGTAGCTCAAGTGTCTGAGTTTTTGGACTAACTGAAAATGGAATGCCAAGACCTGGGCTGAGCTCATTAGTCTTCCAACCGTCTACAGTAGCCTTCCTTTTCCAGGTCCAGAGGAGAGTCCCACTGAAGCTGTCTTTTCAGGAGTAGGGAAGAATTAGTCAATGATTTCCAGTACTTAACAACGAAGCTCAGAAGAAACATTTGCTTCTTTTTCTTTACCACACTCACAGTCCACTGCAATCTATGTCTAGTTGCTAGTAAAGGGGATAACCAGGTATCATTAATACCAGTTGGGTTTTAATTGTGGTTAATGGGTTAATTGCTGAATTCACCTGAAACTATATATTCAGGCAGTTTCTCATAGGTAATACACATCTATATAGTCTTATCATGATGTAAGATAGTATTTTGCATATTATATTGTTAGTACATTATTATTGGTTAAGTTGTAGCCCCTGAATATTCCTATGTTGTGATTCTACATTACATAAGAAGGTAAATGTATTATATCATTTTTCCATTACTATAATAAAAATATTCTGACATAATAAACCTAAAGATGAAAAGGTTTATTCTGGCTCACAGTTCAGGAGTATAGTTCATCTTGAAGCAGTTATCACATTGCATTTGCAAACAAGAAGCAGAGAGCAATGAATGCTATGTGCTCAGCTCACTTTCCCTCAGAGATCCAGTCCAGAGAATGGTATCACCATTAGGATAATCCCTCACAGGTATGTCTGGTGGTGGCTTGTCTCCTAGGTGATTTATTCAAGATCCTGAAAGTTAAAAACTAGCATGAATCACCACAGTAGAAGTTCCACTAGAGTAGCAGTAAAATTAAAATGAAGCTCTTTATTTAAGTTCTAACCCAACTAGACTAGATTTGTAAAAAGAGACATATAGACACACAGAGGGCAGATTATACAAAGACACAGCAAGAAATGAGCCATATAGAAGCTCAAGGAAAGAAATCTCAAGAGGAACTTTAATTTTATACTTGTAGCCCTCAGAGCTTGTAATATTTTGTTATAGCATTCATAATAAACTGATATATACAAAGTTATTTTTACTGTTACTGCTAATTTGTCTCCATGAAGACCCTTTAGGGTCAAATTCTGGCCTCATCAATTGTGAACCCTTGGATAATTCAAGTTCCACAAAGATAAAAGGACTTCATCATTCTTCCACTGTTCTTCCTCTCCATGAAATATGTCTGGCACGAATTTTTGGTGCTGTGAGCAAGCAGAGGGAGTTTCTGAATGGTGAGAGAACAGATTGCTTGAATCCCTGGGTTTTGAGGAATGGTGCCTGGTGAATTCCTGGGTGACCTCATTATCTTCCATGTATTTTGCAAAGTGCCACAGAAGTTGGAGCTGTTGACAAACATCTACATAAAAAGCTTTAAGAAAAATGTATTTTCTAGCAAAAAGCCTGGAAGCAATTTGAAACTACCTATTCCACTCTTGCCAAGCACTCTGGCCAAGCATCATAATTTGGCACTACCTTCTCTAAACCAATGATGAATGTTTCTTTGTTTCTTCCCTCCCCTTTCTGGGTGGAAACAATGAAAAAATGGCTCTACAAAATAGTGTTACCAGGGCAGAGATGGAAGGTATTCTTTCCTAGTGCATATATCATACAAAGGTAATGTTTCAAATCTTTCACTTGGTGGTGTTGTCAGGACCAAGTGGGCAGTCCATTATCCATACGCAGCCTAGAGGAACCAAGCTTTCAATGGCTCTCTTGCCAGGATGTTGTCAGCAAGATCTGCCAATGATCTGGGGTCACATGGGGGAGGTTCGGGCTGTGGTTAGGCACCACTGAACTTTTTCTGGTTGGCATTCAACGGGAACGGAACTTCCACTCCATTCAGTAGTGACAAATTAGATAAAGGAAGCTTGGATTTTGGTCTTCTGCTTCTGTCCTTTCCCTTCCTGTGAGTGGCAGATAGATCCCAGTGGAGTGAAACTTAGAGCCTCGCTTTCACCAGGAAGCTGTCAACAGAACAGCAGGGAAGACACACTGGGAAACACTGTCGGTGATGCGGTGGTGCGGAAGCTGCCCTACACTTGCCAAAGAGGTCAGTGGAAGCTTGAAGAAGCTCATCTTCCCAGACCTTGTTCTACCTCACCAGGAAGATCACCTGCTAAAAGACTACACAGGGCCTGGAGCCTCTGTAAAACATTTAAAAATTCCCAGGATACAGTGGAAAATCACTTGACAGAATTGTTAAAAACCATAGTATAGACAATAAAAGACAATCAAATGAATCAGAGTTTCAGAAAACAGTGTACATTCTTTTGAAACAAATGAGAAAATTAGAAAATTTCATCACCACATTTCTATAACCTATATATTTTTATCCATATCTATCTATCTATCTATCTATCTATCTATCTACCTATCTATCTATCTATCTATTTTTTATTTATCAATAATCCATACACTCTTATAGGGCATGGTAGCACATACCTTTAATCACAGTAGAGGCAGATGGATCTCTGTGACTTCAAGGCCAGCCTTGTCTACAAAATGAGTTCCAGAACAGCCAGGGCTATGCAGAGAAACTTTCTCTCAAAAAAAAAAAAAAATCAAAAGATGATGATGATGATGACAATAATAACAATAATTCAATTCACTTACCCATTCATCTATGCACAGAATTGCATGGAACTCGTAGCAACCCAAATATTCTTCAACTAAAGAATGGATACAGAACATGTGGCTCATTTACCCAGTAGAATATTATTCAGCAATAAAAGATGAGGATGTGCCAGGCAGTGGTGGCGCTCACCTTTAATCCCAGCACTTGGGAGGCAGAGGCAGGGTGGATTTCTGAGTTCAAGGCCAGCCTGGTCTACAGAACGAGTTCCAGGACAGCCAGGGCTACAGAGAAACCCTGTCTCGAAAAACCAATATATATATATATATATATATATATATATATATATATATCATAAATATATATATATATCATAAAATCATATATATATCATAAAACCATAACTATAAAAACCATAACTTATATCATAACATATTAAAAACCATAACATATTATAACCATAACATATTAAAAACCATAACTATATATCATGATATCATGATTTTTGCATTCAAATCAATGGAACTAGAAAATATCATCCTGAGTGAGGTAACCCAGACGGAAAAGGACATGAATGGTATGTACTCACTGATAAGTAGATATTAGCCAAAAAGTAAAGAATACCCCTGATACAACCCACAGACCGTAGGAGGTTAACAAGAAGGAAGGCCCAAGTGAGGATGCTTCAATCTCACTTAGAAGATGGAACAAAATCAGAGGGAGGGAGGTTCCTGGGTGAGAGAAGGGAGAGAGAGGGCAAAAGGGGGGCAGGACCAGGTATGGGGGAGACAGGAGAGAAGCCAAGAGGGTCAAGAGAATGAATGAAAATATGCAGCTATTGGGGGTGGGAGACAGGGTGACCTCTAGAAAGTCCCATAGACCTGAGATGTAAGAGGTTCCCGGGACTCAGTGAGAATGACCTTAGCTGAAATGCCCAACAGTGGGGAGATGGAACCTGAAGAGACATGGTTGTTTTCTAAAAGCACATTAACTATTGTGTATTAGGAGTCACCCCGCAGAGACAATCATCTGACTTTAATTTCTTGTGCCATGAATTCACAGGCAAATGTCTATGACCTTATCACCACAACCACAGTAACAAAGGGGTCTAATATCTCTAGGAGTTTCCTCTTTAATGACCACTTCTCCAACCTTTGTTACAAGTTGTAAGCATAGAGACAGTGACCAAAACTGATGAAAGACACAGCTATAGGACTCCTGCTTGACAGGGTGTGCTAAAGAACTCATGACGGAGAAGGGCCACACAGAGAATTTCAGACCAGCTTGGTTTGGCCTTGTTGAGGTATCTGCTTACCTGTGCACATATGTGTACTCTCACCCATCAGCTCTCTTGCACGCTCTCTCTCACACACACTAACACATGCATTCACAGATGTGCTGGCATAACCCACAGACACACCGCTCATACACACACTCACATGCCTGTGCACTCACCATGCTGCATACACAGGAAGTTACTTACAGATATTCATGCTATCATACAGACAGACGTAAGCACCAGAACATATATAAACATCTGTTAAGATACCCTAACACGTTTATTGTCATGGTCACATGACAGAGCATTCCTGTGTGGATAATTTCCATAAATTAAGCTAGAAAGGTCACATATCGTATTTAAGTAAGAACAAGTCTCTGTTAGCAATAATAGGAGCTCACTTATGAATCACTTCCCCTAAGGAACACTCTGAAACTCAGGTTCTCATTTGAAAGTAAAAGTGGTAGCGTCTTTGAGCTCATCCAGAACTGTCCTCTCTTTTCACCAGGAAGGAGCAAAACTCACTTTAAGGTGAGACAATTCTGCTGATAAGTGTGGTCTTTGTGTTCAGTTCTTAGTCTCCTTGTCTTTCTAAAGTGTGTATTTATACTTTTAAAATAATAGTTTTTAAACCATTTACCCGTCTTTCTTGATTTCTCAAGCTCTAATTTTGGATGAAGAGTTCCCTAAGATTGTTTTACAAATTGGCTCAATGGTTAGTAGTATGTGTCGTCATTCCAGTTCCAGAGCAATGTGAAGCCCTTTGGCCTAAACCAGCACCCACGTGTCTGTGGTGCTCACCATCTCACCCAGGCACACAAACCTGTGCATATGATAAAAGAAAGCTAAAATCTAAAAGAAAAAGAGTACTGGATTTAACAATGTTGCTATTATACACTTCAATATTGACATACGTTAATGATATATGTGCTAAAACAGGTATAGATAGATTGGTTTACTTGGTTGGGGCAGCATGTAACAATATATCCTTGGCTCCTGGCGCTTAATATATAGACCAGACTGGCTTCTAACTTACAGAGCTCTACATGCCTCTGTCTCCCACAAATTGACTTAAAGGTGTGTTCCACCATGCCTGGGTTCAACATAGTTTTATTTAACAAGCCTTTTCAATATTTTTGCATTTCAGACTTTTTACTTTCATAGAATTTACTGACATAGTTATTTATTTTTTTCATAAGGTTTGGCAGGTTATTCTTTTTTTAGAGTCACCCCCTCGTTATGAGTAAATTAATTTCTCAAGTCTTTGGATTTGTGCTTTTGTCTTTGGAGCCTCTGACTTTATTTTCTTGTAATCAATTTCTCCCATGTCGCTCTCCTCCCATCTTATTTTATGGGACGCTGTCCTTATTTTGGTATGGCCTTTGATATTTGTGCACTACCTCCTTGCTCTGGCTGTTAGCAGCCTGTAGAGGCAGACAGAAAACTGAAGCACAAGATAAAAAGCCTGGTGTCATTTGTGCACAGTCCCAACTGTACATTTGTCATGCTGTGCACTGAATGGTTGTACCTATCACTAAAGCAATCAATGAAGAGCATTAAGCAGATAGATCGGTGTCTGGGATGGCTGCTTAACATACTATAAATAAATAAAATATTACTCAAGTAAATAAACAGCACCTGAGCTGCCATGTTGCCAAAGACAACTGGGAACCATAATGTTAACCAGGAATTCCTTTTTAAAATTGGTTTCTTGGGCTTTAGTTACGCAAAGAAGGGTCTAGAATTTAGATCAGGGCCATTGGCTCCATAATGAGAAAATAAGAAATAATAGCATCACTTACCAAGCAATGCACCTCAGCTCTGACCCAGGGTAATGAATATTTTTTTCTAGAATAAGAACAAACTTATATAACTAGGAATATTAAGCTTTATTTTTAAATTTGTAAAACTGGGTCTGTTAACCCGGTTAGGCAATTTTAGACTAACCCAGTAGGAAAACTGGGTAAAAGTGCAGTCAACTTGGACTTTGCAGGGCATTAGGGGAGTACTGGGGCCTGTGTCAGTTTGTTCTAGTGCTATTTCCTCCTACCGTGCTGCCCAAAGCTGCAGGGAGCCAGACCATACTGTGGTCCTTGTTCCACTGAACAGGGCTCTGTGGTTCGAACTCAGTTATGGTTCTAACTCAGATTTTAGTTTCCTCCTTTGTGTTGTATGAGTGTTGCTGGAGATTTTGGTACAAATAATGGTAGTGGATTTTTTTCTGTGGTTTTCTCCTTGCAGTGTATAAGGACTCCTAACCTCTGGGTGGTAGTTCGGATTATACCCTTCCATTTTGATCAATGAACAAATGGTCTCAGAAAAGCTACATGACTCATTTGAACACCTACTCTTCCTACTCCCAGATAAGACATTTTTCATTATCCATGTTCTGCTCACATTTCTCTCTACCTTTGCCATGAGACAGAGCATCTAGTCATCCAGGCATAGAGTCTAATCCCTTGTTTTCTTCATCTTTATTGTTACTGTGACCTGGAAGGCACAGTCTGAGATATCAAGTCTATGCTAAGAAAGTGAAGTGAATCTAGTTCACTGACTGAATAAACTTGCCCTGGGCAGTTGCAATACGCAGATCATTTTGCCCGATTGAAAAATGAGCCTTTGTATACAAAACCATCCAAACGTTATTTACTATCCATGGCTGCAGCAGATAGCCAAATCTATACACTATAGCAAAATGGCCTTTGACTTTTGATCTAATGATGTGTAGTACAAAAATATGTTTGCATTTATGTCAAATTTTTTCTCCACAAAATACCAAAAGTGATCTTTCATATTCGTATTTGGTCAGTGTAATGACAATACTGTGGGGGTTTGGGTTATTTTACAATCATTTAGACAATACTTGTTCACTCATGGTGTTCATCACAGCAAAGATTTGCATAATTCCTTGATCAATGTGTACTGAAGTTCCAGGTCCATGAGGCTACTATGTTCCCCAGCCTGACTTAAGTACCTAATGCTGCTGGTTGAGTTCAGTAAATAAATGTGTGTCACTATGGCACACACTTCAACCTTGTAGCAACTGAGAGAATTAGTCATGGGTTTGAATAACCCCTGACATTTGGCAAAGGTAATTTAATTCATCTCAGCAGTGGGGATAGATCTTCTGGGATTGGATGGGATGTGATTTTGAAACAGGGCATCTATTTTTATGAAAACATACTGACACTGGCTTTTTATGCTTTCATGTCAAAGTGGTAAGTATTACTAAACAGAGGTAATGCAGATTTTATTAATATAATAAGTCGTGATAGCATGCCAAATTTTGTGACAGTTGCTCTGAGTAGAGATTCAATTTCATTGTTATTTATTCTTTAAAGTCCTAGAGAAATACTCCTGAAAGCTTTGGAGTCTGTGATGGACCATGGACTGTAAACCTTTGACATTGTATGGGCTGGCTGTTGACATTAGGAATTAGATACCAGTATGGAGTTTCCATAACATTGGAGGGACACTACTCAGAACGGAACTCTCTTATATCCAATATTCAGTATGATTAATTCCACAAGAATGATGGCCCATCTTACCAGACTGTAGTGCTCATGTTTGTAATCCCAGAATTAGAGAGGCTTAGGCAGGAAAAATCATACATTTGCAGACAGTCTGAGCTACACAGTGTCTCAAAAAATTGAAAAAAATAACACATCTTTGGTAAGGAGAGGTGATTTTGAGTTGTTTGATCTGCTGTGGCAGTTGATTCCTGCTGCCTTAGATACATTTGAAGTTGTTCTTGTTTATAATCTGTTATCCTTTTGGAGACAAATGTATAGGACTAGTCCATTCTGTGATCACAAAACTGTGACATTCATTCACACATGAATAGATGAAAGCTATGGATCTGCTCTTATTATGGTAATGTCTTCATCATCAAAGCTCAAGAACCCTGACTTCAAGGAGACCTCATGGAAACAAGGAGAACTAGAATAGACTACAGTAATGATATTACACGTGTTTCTTCTGTATCCAGCCAGCAACAGAGATTCTGCTTAAATCTGACCTCCATGGACTGGAGGTTACTCACAACTTGATAACTCAGTCAGTCAATCTAATGAAGACGACACATGCTTATTTGAACTCAACTCTTCTTATCTGTGCCCGTGAAGAGAATATATGAGAACAAGATGCCAAAACAACCACCATACTGAGTTGAAGAAAGACAGTTACTCAAAGCAGACAAAAGAGACAACCGAGAGCTTCTGTAATAGTCACTGACAGTTAGGAGGCTGTTGCTCCAGGCTCCAGACAAATCTACACACTCTTAGGGATGGAGCCATACGATGAGCATGACTAAGTAGCAGAGCAGGCTAAGAGGGGTCCCCAAGGATAAGCAGCGCAATGTTTTTAATGTTTTACAGGCCAGACTTTATGAAGGGAAAGCAAGTAGAATCAATTTGTCAGTTAATCACATGCCACATTGAGGAGATTCCCATGTGGCCAGATACAGATTTGCACCTTTGGGGACCAGAAAACGTATCCTCAGCTTGCAGGAAGTGGAGTGGCTCTTGTTATAATGTCAGCCTAAACATCCCGCATTTCTGACTATGTAGGCCATTTCTCATTTATCCGCATCCATCCATAACTCTCGAAGAAATTTTCCTTTCGGTACTATGTTGCCATATTGTGATGGATTATTATCAGGCAGGCATTGTTTCTGAAATTGTGGAGAGCAGTACACAGTTCCTGCTTCTACACAGCAGAACTTCCTTAGTGTTCCAAGAGACAAGTCAGTGAATGGTGAATAGTTGAAGATTCACACAGCTTGGGGAGAGGTGACAAATGAGGAAGACAAGCAGTCCTCTGAAAGAAGGAAAAGCCCGGAGGTTTCTATCATGTGAGGTCAGCACGGCCAGCAGATTGCGCAAGATGAGATCACCTTGCTTAGCCACTGCTTCCTCTGCATCTTAATGGCAGGTCGCAGGAGCGGACACTGCTTTGGTTTTATTGAACTGTTCTGTTTTCTTTTCCTTCTCTTCAATGTTCCTGCAAAGACGCCAGATTTGCAGCATGCAAACTATCGAGAGGAATGCAAATTTACTCGCATGCACTGATAATGCAAAGCAGACCTCATTTGTTTGCAGTTTGAACAGCATGCATAGTCTTATCCCACTGAAGTTCTTCTTTCTGGGAGGTTCGTGTAACATTTTGCAGGGCAAGCAGACTTAAACCAGTGAGGCCATTTCTGAAAAAAAGGCCCATGACAATTCTTTCAAAAAAAATTTTCCCTTGAAGGATCTTCCTGTGGTTAGTCTCATGGAAAGAAACGTTGGTTGCACAGAGGTTTTTTAAGGAAGAAAAGCAATATATAAATAGTGAGTATTGTTAAGTCAACTGAACTCTCTACTCCACCAGGGAGACAATAAACCCCCTTGCTAGCTGAGAGTGGAAAGGGAGGAGAGACTAGGAGAGGCAGACTTGGGGAAAGCCTAGGTCCCCGTTCTATGCCCTGGGAATGGAAGGAAAATTCAGGCTCTTCCCATCTCAAGGACCAGGGATGGGGTAAACATGATGCTAAAAGCAGATACTGCTGCTCTTGAACCTTCCAAGATAGACATTTTAAAATCTCTCTCTCTCTTTCTCTCTCTCTTTCTCTCTCTCTTTCTCTCTCTCTGGCTCTCTCTGGCTGGCTATCTCTGATTCTGTCTGTCTCTTGCTCTCTCTCTCTCTCTCTCTCTCTCCTCTCTTTTCTTTCCCCATGAAAAAGAACCTGAGGTGCAAAGAGATTGCACTAGTGAGTCTTATTGTGGTTTTAGCTATTCTTGTTTATAGAGCTAAGAACTCAGAGGTGTGATTTGTAGTCAAACCCCTTGACGATGCTATTTCCATTATTCTCTCCAGGACTTTTTTATCTTAGGGTCTGAAGCTTGACCAATAAAAATTTCATTTGAGTTAAACAGAGTAATCTATCAAAAGGAAAGAAGTAGTTGATTCCTCCAGTCTTTGAGGGAAAGCTGTGGGAGTGAGCGGGCCTGGGGAGTACTATAGCCTCTCACTGGGCATGGTGAAAGAAAGAGTGAACAGGAAGAGATCTCCTCAATGGAATTTAGAGTCCGGTACTCCTATGTTTAGATACGCTTCTACGTCCTGTTACTTTTGGAAGCAATTTTCAGCATTCTTTACAACAATACGGCATCTTTAAAACAATAGATATTAGCACAGTACAGAAAGGAAACGTGAAGAGTTCAAACTCCAAAGTCCATCTGCCTGGGTTGCAAGTCCTGGAGCCTCACTCATTAGGTATATGGCTTGGACACATGGTAAAGTGTCCACAATGTGCAGCCTATTAGTCTACAGCAGTAGTTCACAACCTGTGGATTGCTACCCCTTGGCAAAGCCCCGGCTTCAAAACATTTACATTATGAATCATAACAGTAGCAAAATTACAGTTAGGAAGTCTCAAGGAAAGTAAGTTTATGGTTGGAGGAGGGGTCACCACAACATAAGGCATTGTATTAAAGGGCCACAGCACTAGGAAGCTCGAGAACCACAGACCTATAGTGTGGTCTCAGAGCAGGCACAAAGAGATGATATCCTCTTCTTGAGCATCTTCCACTGCTGTAAGAGGGCACCCGAGCCAGCTTAGATTATAATTAAAAAGAGCACCTCGGATTTCAGAGAGTTCAGAAGCCTGGCTGAGGGGTCTGCATATGGTGAGTCCCTCCTTGCTGTATTATTTCATGGGAAGGGGGCGTAATAGGATGTGTGTGAAGAGAATGGCTGGGAAGCAGCTGAGGGTATGTCACCCTCTCCTGTCATAGTGCTATTAACCTCCCATCAAGAACTAATCATAAGCCGTCGGTGGTGGCGCACGCCTTTAATCCCAGCGCTTGGGAGGCAGAGGCAGGCGGATTTGTGAGTTCGAGGCCAGCCTGGTCTACAGAGTGCCAGGACAGCCAAAGCTATACAAAGAAACCCTGTCTCGAAAAACAAACAAACAAAAAAAAGAACTAATCATGGCTGAAGGTCCCATCTCTCTATACTGTCACATTGAGAATCAAGTTTTCAACACGTGACTCTGGGGACACATTCAATTTACAAACCACACACACACACACACACACACACACACACACACACACACACACACGTTTCTATTCTTAGAAGTGTAGTGTGTATTGCATAAACACTACTTGTTTTCAAGTAAAGTGCTGACAACAATAACTGATGCTGGCAAATATTAACTAGCTAGTTAGACAGATTTTTAACCTGTCTGTGCAGTGCACTGATCTCTCAGTTCTTAAAACACCTCTTATGTTGGCATTGAATATCCTCGTACTTGCTTTAGACTGTCTCTCTTGTTATTTGATTAGGTTCTATCTCTTATCAAGCATAAATTGATTCAAAAATACAATGCAGTGGGTAATACAAACAAGATTTTATTCTTCCAGACTTCTAGAAACTATTATGGGCGTAAAGAACATCATGTTTCTATTTTCACTGAGAGCCAAAGGAGAGCGCCAGTTACATTTGGCCTTGTTCCCTGGACTTTCAGGGTGTGCCCTGGGGGTTTCCTGTTTAGCTTCCTAACCTGTGTGTCCAGACGTTAAGTTCCAGACCTGGAGCAGCTCCAAAACCTACCCAGTGGTGCATATTGAGGAGCCCATTTTCAAATATACACTTTTCATTATTTTCCAGGAACCTGTTTAATTCCTTTTTGTGTGTTGTCTGGTATCGGTTTCACTGTGTACTCAATATTGCATCTTACAAACGAACATGAAATGCTGGTGGCTGTATTTTTCCACTTAGTGATTGTTTATTCGTTTACCCATCCAGTCACCACCCAAAACACATTTAGCGAGCATCTGTCCTATGGCAGGAATTATTCTTGTTATAGAGGATTCAGCAGTGAACAAGCAAGACATAGGGCTGCCTCAAGGGGCACACATTCCAGTGAAGGGGATGAGTGGATAGACAAAATAAGTACAGTGTGCTAGGCGAATGTGCCACAAAGAAAGGCGGCAAAAAAGCTTCCTTAAGAGGGAAGTGAAGATGCTTGGCGGGTAGGTGGGCATGAGGTATCTGAGAAGAGCACCAGAGGTAGAGAGACAGCAATCACAATGTCTCAGAGACAATGCTGAGAGAGTCAAGAAGAACAGGGAAGCCACTACCGTGGCTGGAGGAAAGTGACTGACAGATACTGATTGGAAATGGTGTCCCATGAGAGACGAGAGGCAAATCATAGAGATTTGTATAGTCAAGGAGAGGAATTTTACTTAGAGGAGAGGAGGAACTATTGTTTATATAGTCCCAGGTGACAATCTGACTCTCTTTTTGCTAGGATTACTCTGGTGCTGCTTTGGGGGGAGCGGGGAAAGAGAAAGAGACAGAGAGAGACAGAGAGTCAGAGAGAGACAGAGACAGAGAGAAACAGAGACAGAGACACACAGAGAGAAAGAGAGACAAAGACATACAGAGAGAGAGACTGATAGTTGAAGACACCTCAGTTAAGGTGTGTCATAGACCTCAGAGAGGGAGTACAGTGCCGGGGTGAGGGAGCTGGCTTTGCTTGGCGATGAGATTCTAGACCAGGCACTCTGGAAAACCACTGTCACTCTCTCAACCACAATGCAAACAAAATGCATCAAAACTGAGCCAAACTCAACACATATTTTACCATTCAACCCTAAAGCTTCACTTCTGGGCACCTATCACCAAGAAATGAAAACTTATGTTTACATAGAGTCTTGTACTGAATTACTCGTAGGGATTTTTTTTTTTTTTTTTGCAATATCTGTAAACAGAAAATAACTACAATTTCCTTCCAATAATTTCTAAGAGCTCAAGGGCATTCTTTTTAAGTAGAAAAAAAAAAAAAAACATGCCGACCTCAAATAGTCGTGTATTGTCTGCTTTCATTTACATGACATTAAAGAAATGGCATAATTCTAGAGATGGGATTTGGGAACGAAGGTGAGGGATATGGTGGAGAGTAGTCATGGGACATGCTCTGTGGAGAGGGACTATCTCTACAGACAGCTGCACAGGTGGGTGTGTGACCTTGCACACACCAGGTGTGTCTGGTGATTTGGAATTTAGCTCACCGACAATGTCTGTTTCCTGTCTGATACTGTGCCAAAGTTGAAGATGCAATCATGAGAGAAAAATGTAGGTGAAGGGTTCCTGGATTCTCATCACAGTGTCCCTAGCAGTACTTACTGTGGATCTGTGCTTTTTCCTAAATAAATGCTAGAAGGTATGGTTAACTGGTGTGGAGGAGAGGCAGAAGGAAGCTTGTGTGGCCCAGGGAAAGAGGAGAGATCTGGGGGTGGGGGGGGCAGATGGCGGCGTTGTGGCTTATTCTTGGAGTCCCTTGTGTTCATTGGCAAGTTTGATTGCATTTGTGGCTCCATTTAAATTTGTGAAGTTGTCTGAGGCATAGAATTCTTTAATAATAATATAATATGCCGATTAAATAAAAAATAAAATAAGTGTAGCAACCAAATTTGCTGTCAATGCTGATATGAGGCACAACAAAGAAAGGAGCTCAAGATGACTGCGGAAACTTGAGCCTGAGCCACAGCACGATGGAGCTGCAGTCCACCCTCATGGACACTTGGAGGTGGACCGCAGCGCTCAGTTTAATGAAAGTTCAAGAGACCCATCACTTATTCTTGACATCACTGCGTGTGGGATGCCATTCTAATCTACATAGCTACATGAGATTATCAGGGGAGTGAGCATAGTCAGAGAGTTAAGGTTAAGTTTAGGATAACCCAAAACATGAAGAGTTGGGAGATAGAGAGGAACCAGAAAGCCAAGGAAGACAGAGTGTCCAGGAAAAACCTAAGGAGAAAAACTAATTGTGGTTGATATTAAAAGGGCATAGATGTGATTGGTCTCAAATGCTGCTGAAATGTCAGCAAGACAAAGATAGGCATGTGACCATGGTTTCGATAGTATGGCACTCCCTGGAGAACTTCAGGGGAGTTTGATGGTGAATGTGTTTCTGGTGTGGACTCCTAGCATGACAGGAAAAGTTAAGATAAAAACCCCGATCCTGAGAGTTGGTGGGGAATATTGCTAAGGAACTATTTTCTTTCAGTGGATAGAGTTACATGGAGAACGTAGATTTGATATAGCAGAAGGGAGGCGAGAAGACATATAAATGCCAGGTGTCCCTGAAGAGTCAAGAAGGGGTAGGATCCTCTGTCTTCGAGACAGAAGC
This sequence comes from Rhabdomys pumilio, assembly GCA_030674055.1. Classification (NCBI taxonomy): domain Eukaryota; kingdom Metazoa; phylum Chordata; class Mammalia; order Rodentia; family Muridae; genus Rhabdomys; species Rhabdomys pumilio. The sequence continues at coordinate 242,273,673 of JANHMN010000001.1, read as the reverse complement.
AGCCTGTAGGGTGTGGCCGTGTGGACAAGTGCAAGCTTCTGGGAGTTCACTTTGAACTGCATCTGTCTTTGCAGGTCTGTTTGCAGGGGTTCCTTCTTCTTAGTTAAAGTGCAAGCAAGATGTCTGGAGGCAAAGGTGAGAATGGTGGAGCTGGAGACTTGAGAAGGAAAGGGAAAGTCTAAGGGCATGTAAGTAGCAATGCACCATGGGAGCACTGCCTGTTTGGGGGCAGCACAAAGCATCCATAAAAATAAGTGAAAGGGAAGTGTAGACTGCGGCTTTCTAGTGTGTCCCCCTCAGCTACTGCAAACGTGTGTACTGGACCTCTCTATTCTTGTCTACTACTGCTATGGCTGTAAAAGGTCTGTCTATTTCGTGAGTGATTTGGCAGTTCCCACTAGTCACCTCTTTCCTGTGACCTCAAGTTTCTCTCAACCCCTTGAGTTGAGAGATTATTTTAAAATTATGGTTGTTGAAAGGAGAGGAATAGAAAGGAGAGAAAGGACATCTAATGAAAAGTATAGAAATCAGAAACAGAACAGAAAGTAGAGCAGTTCCTTGACTCGTCATTTAAAGTACTTGAACAAGGGCCTCGTTCAGGACGTTACCTGGCAGACAATGGTAGAGTTAGTGGGAATAGTCTGGACATTTTTACATGTGATATATTCATCTAAGTGCTTATGTGGACTCTAATAGTGGGCCAGGCTCTGTGTTACGTACCAGGAATCTAAGAGCATATGAGTTCTAGTTACTGTGGAGATAGAGATGTAAGAAGTACCAGGTTGTCGGGAGAACGGTACGTGGGTGTGTTAAATCCCTCAGCTAGGGATGCTGCAGTTCAGATCCCAGGAGGGAAGTGTAGCTAAGTGATGCGGATTGGGGAGAGGAATGTAGTTAGTGTAGAAGGTCAGGGTGCAGCAGACAGAGCAGAAGAGTGAATGAGGCTGAAGGTCAAGTAGCATCTAATCCCTGCCACTCATGTAAACTCCCATCACTTGGAGTTAAGTTGTGTCTGAAACTGTATGTGTGTGGCCCTCTACCATTATCATCCATTACCACTGAGAGCATACAGGTGGAGACCAGAGGTCAGTAGTGGGGATCTTTCCATAGTGTCTTCACTTCAGTTTTTAGTACAGGGCTTCTTACCTAACCTGGAGCTCAGAGATGTGACAATGCTAACCGGCCAGCGAGCTCCGGTGGTCTTCCTGCCTCCTGGCCCTGGTGCTCGTATCACAGGCACGTGATACTTCCATGTCTTCCTTTTTGAATGACCTCCCCTTTCTTTTGAATATTTTTAAAGGGTTAATGTGCTTTGTAAGGTGAAATTTGTGCCTGCGTGGAAACAGAATGACCTTCTGGGGAATAAGCTTTTCACCTTTTCTAGGATGGAACCAGGAAAGCTCTCTTCCCTCATCTTCTTATGTGAAACGTACTCTTTGCTACCTCAATCTCCTTTGGGCCAGCAGGGAACTCATTGTAACATGGCATATGTTTTGTCATATGGGTCTGCTTACAAAAAGAAAATGTGTTGTTTAGAAGTAATTATAAACAGATTGTGTCACATAAGGGCAGTGTAGTATCCTGCATAGATGTCTTGCCTAGAAGTTTGCCAAACCCTGGTATTGTAATTATATTAACCCAACACTTGTTGCAAACATATTATATTCTTGATGCTATGCTGGGAAGTCTTACATGACTTACTACATTTCATTCCCCTGACAACCTTCTGGGGTTGGGTTCACTCTTCTCTCATTTGCCGAAACACGAACATTAAGTGTGGTCACTGAGGTCATGTGACAAGGATACCAAGTCCCTCAGCAAGGGTTCAGTGCCTCATTGCAAAACAGAAACCAAGGTTCCTTGTGCTATAAGGAAATTCCTTTTATATTTCAAATTCAAGAGGTACCAACCATTGTTAATTTTAGTTTGTGCTTTTACTAGGGAAATCTAATGAGAGTTTAAATGGTGAAAAAAAAATGTTCCTTTTATTCAAAGCCTACTCCATGCACCAGGAAATCCTGAACAATTTTCAGTTCTTTGGTTGACAATAAATAATAATTTTTTCTTGGAAAAGTTCTACAAAAGGTGTCAATGGAGTAAGGACTGGTGCATTTCCAAAGATATGCTTTTCCTTATTAAGTCCTCTTCACCTGTTGTGTAACTGGAAAGCCTCAGTCTGACGAGGCAAGTCGGAGTCTTCCTGCTATGGACCGCTGGTGGTTGTTGATATACCCTGCTGTTGACATTACTCAGCAAGTCCACTGGACAGCTTTAGATTGCACCTGGTGGTTAAGAAACCCTTGATGCTTGCTTGGTAAATGGTAAGCGTTCATTGTCAAGGGATGATAGTAAGAAAGCTTATGAAATGAGCTGGTTCCTGCAGCTTGGCCCCACTCTTCAGGAAGGGGCCAGCATGAAGCAGAAAGCAGCCGTCACTTCCCTGTTTAGTGCAAGGCTCCTCAGGGCTGTCTGCAGCCTGTCCATTAGTTGTGCTAATCTATTGTTCTAAGAATAGAGGAACTAATTTGATTTCTACAGCAAGAGTTGGGTCTGCAGTAACTCACTTTAGGGTTGTATGGTTGCTTGTAATTGTCCTGCTGGCAAATGAACAACTTGCGTGAATTTACTCCCCTGTGCTGATACTGTTGCTCATATTTCGATGTTCATTCTGTTGTGTGATGTACCTCTTCTTTGGAGCTGATAAAATCTCTGTGGGTGAGTGTGGTGGTGTTAGCTCTGGGAACAGGGGTGCTCCCTATGGTGGTGCTCTTCTTGTTTCCCTTTGTTTTGTTTTGGCCATTCTCTGTCTCTGGACAGAGCTCAGGGTTTTCAGAACCTATTTGTCAGAGGCAGCAGGAGACACAATGCATTGATACCTGCTGTGAAGCCTGAAGGGTCCTCACCCATTGGATCTCACCCAGGCATAGCTGGGATCTCCAGTTCAGGATGAGGACAAGAGTTTACTAAGAAAAATGTGCACTTAGAGACAGAGGCCAGTGCAGGGATCAGAAGGAGATGCACTTGAGTGTTTTAAAGATAGTGTTCTCTGTCTCTGTCTCTGTCTCTCCCCTTCTTGAGTGTGCATGCATGTGTGCGTGCATGTGTGTGTGTGTGTGTGTGCGCGCGCGCGCGCGCGCGCGCATTAGAGGTTAAAGTTAGTAGACAGTATTTTTGTTCTCTGTCTGCCTTACTTTTTTGAGACAAAGTTTCTTACGGAACATGGAGCTCTCTGATTAAATTAGACAAATTTCCTGGAAAACCCCAAGGATCTTTCCATATCTGCCTCACAGGAACTGAGATTATAGGCACATGTCACCACATGTGGAAAAAAATACACAACAACAACAACAACAACAACAAAAATGTTCGCTCTAGTGACAAAGTCCAGGTCCTCATCCTTGCATGCAAAGCATTCTACTGGGGGCATCTCCCTCTGATTTCCTGGCTTTGGAAATTGCATCATTCAAAGGCTGTAATCCAAAACAAGGTTCAAAGATGAAGCTAAGTTTTAAAATAACCAAGCTAACGCTGTATGAACAGGCTTATTTCTCTTCGCAAGAATTTCCTTCTATAAGCTGGTTATGGGGGTTCATTGTTCAGGATTATGAAGGAGAGAAGTGTGCTTGTAAGGTTAAAAACACCAAATGGCAGAAGATTTAAGATTTAAGATTTCAGGGCAAGCATGTATGGTGCATTAACTCTTTTACTATTGTTGACTTTCACCCCATGCTCAGTGAGACATCCTGCCTCACAAAAGCAAGGTGGAGAGAGACTGAGTGACGGGCATACAGGGCTGTGCAAGACTGTCCTGGTAGCTACTCAGATACTTGTAGGATTGTTGATGGGTGAAGGTGGACCTGTCAATCATGACAAACTTTGGGCCACACATACCGTGGTAACATACTAATTTTAACGGAGGGAAAAGTATAACAATTGCTCCTTCTTAAGGTTAAAAACATCACATGAACTCGAGGACGGTGGAAGCACCAGAGTCTGGTGGGTGCCCGTTAAGTACAGGCTGTTTCCTTCTCAGCATGTAGGGCTGCCTTCATGGACTCATTTTCTTTCACTTTAGTTCTGTTAAGTGTGTCCTTTGGCCAATATAAGGGATCTGGATCATGTTTCTGGCCTTGGGTGGAGATAAGACATGCTAAACTATTCACTTGAGAGTACAGTTTCTGTGTAGGAGGAGCTTTCTGCTGAAGAACAAAGTCCTGCTATTGTCCCCTCCCTCCAGAGGTCTTCCAAATGTGCCTTCAGTTATCTGGTCCCAAAGAGACCTGCCAGAAAAGGTATCTTGTCCAGAAACTTCAGGAAATAGAATAAAACCTACCTAAACAAGTGTGACAGCTCCCTCATCTCTTTAGCTGATGTCCACTGCCATCTGGTGAGTGTTCCCTGACCCAGCCCTTTGTCACCATCTACTCTCTTTCTCCAGAACTCCTCATGTGTCCCCTATGCTGCAATATGTGTCTTATCTGAAGTCATTCAACACAGAACATGAGAACAGGGAACTGACAGGAGGCAAGAGCAAGGTCCTGATTGTTTGGTCAGTTGTGTCAAATGGTTGACTGCCAGCTGTCCAAAAGATCACCTAGGTCAGAAGTAGTGTGGGAGTGACGGGGGCTGTCTCCCTCTCTCTGCTCTCTCTCTCTCTCTCTCTCTCTCTCTCTCTCTCTCTCTCTCTTTCTCTGTGAGTGTGTATGTGTGTGAGTGTGTATGTGTGTGAATGTGTGTGTGTGTATGTGTGTGTGTGTGTGTGTGTGTGTGTGTGTGTGAGAGAGAGAGACTCTATTTTCCATGTTTTTCCATGTCTTCTCCAGTTTTGAATGGCTTCAAAGCCTGGGATGAATCTTCTGTTAACTCAGTGCTATCGTTTTCATTGCTAACAACAGCAGTAAAATGTTTATTTCTGAAAATAATGAATATGTTTAGGTATTAATTATAATAAACTGTATATAAATTTTTAAGTACATAAAATCCCAGCCTTAAACTTAACTGGTGATGTATGCTTTCTGAGTTATCTCTAAATAGTTCAGTGTCTTGCTTGAATGTTAAGTCTAAAAGTGTGTGGCAAGGCCGAATTTGCGGGTTATTTAATAGAACTCTCTGTACTGGCTAGTCAGTTTGATACAAACTAGAGTCATCAGAGAGGAGTGAGCCTCAACTGGAAAAACACCTCCATAAAATCAGGCTGTAGGCAAGCCTGTAGAACATTTCTTAATTAGTGATTGATAAGAGAGGGTCAAAACCATTATGGGTGTTGCCTGGTCCTGGGTTCTGTAAGAAAGCAGGCTTCCCTGCTTAAGTTCCTGCCATGACTTCCTCTGTTGACCAGCTGTGATATAGAGGCATAAGATGAATACAGCCTTTCTTCTCCAAGTTGCTTTGGTCATGGTATTTTACCACAGAAAGAGAAACCCTAACTAAGACACTCTTTTGACAGAAGGCTTCTGTTAAGAGTCATGTAAGAGTGTGGAGGATAAGTCCTCCATTTTCCATATTCACCTGTGGTTCTGTATTCTAGACAGGAGAGACTTGCTTCAGTCATAGGACTGAGTAAGATACCTCTTGGACATTAGGATTCCCCACTGATTGCTGGAGTTAGGTATCACTGATATATTACACACGTGGGAGACAGATAAGCAGGGAAAGTGTCCAAATATGAAATAAAGCTTAGAAGATGCTGGAGATCAGAGGATGCAGGCTTCCGGGCATCTGTGATGATGTGATTTTATGTGCTGATATGGTCATGTTATGGTACCCAGGTTTTATTTATTTTTTTAAATATGAGTCTAAGTATTGTTATGAAGCTATAGTTTAGATGTGATTAACATTTCTTAGTAAGCTTTCTCTTAACTTTATAAATAGTTGCAAAAAGTCAACATAAAAAAAGAAAAGATTAGCTTAGCTCACAAGTTTGGAAGCTCAGTCCACAGTCCATTGGCACTGTTCCTTTAAAAATGACTTTTTAAATTTTTCTTTATGTGTGTGAGTATACTGTGTGCATACATGTTTGTGTAATGCCTGTATGTATAGTGCCCGTGGAAGCCAGAAGAGAACATCGTATCTGGAACTGGAGTTACAGGTGGTTGTGAGATGCTGTGTGGGTATTAGGAACCAAACCTGCATCTTCTGGGCGAGCAAGTGCTTTTAAGCCCTGAGCCATCTTTCTAGCTCCATCCCTGTGGGTTTGGATGCCCGTGATGAGTCAGACTATCATGGTGGAAACATGTGGGGGATCGAAGCCCTCAATTTATTGCCATGATGTGGAAGAGAGATGGGATGGAAATGGATCCCACTCTCTTTGTAGAGATCCTAATCAGGTCTGTTGAAGGATTATGAAGAAAAGCAGGGTGTTCCCTGAAATGAAAAAGTATATCATGTTTCTAGCGTGTCTCCAGACTATCCATCCTGAAGAAAACTACAGAGAGATTCTCCAGTAGAATAACAATACTTATTTGCGACTAGCAGAGACACCATCAAAGACATACAAATTCCATAGCAAATGACAAGACACCAAGGCACTGGGGGGTTTTTAAAGACAGTAGGAAGGAGGATGGCATAAGATATATGAAATAATAATCTTTGTTCCCAGTAAATAATAACAAGAATGACATCAGTATGGGGAATAACTAACAGCTGCTGGGCAGATGTCCTTTCAGGCATAGTTACTGAATGGTGGCAGCCTGTGCTAGCTTGCGACTCTGATAGTTTTTGTGATCATTACTAATCAGGCAATCATGTAGAAGATCCTTTCTTCTAGAACCTTCTGACTTTATTTATGTTTTTGAGTTTTGAGTGAAGGTTCAGACACTAATGTCAGCAAATATTTTATTTTAAACCTATTCCACCGCTAAAGAGTTCCCTCCACCACATACCCATTTTCTGTATGTGCAGAATGTGGTCCACTGGACAGGGTTACTACTCAGTGTTCACCAGGCTCTAGAAATAGACATTTATAGGTTTCTTATAGAATGCTGTCCAGTGGATGGGCTGGGCTATGGTGAAACAGAGATGGACTATTTGTTCATTATTATTCATAATCCCATTCTACTCCATCAAGTGGATGAGAAAGTTGATCATATACAAGGTGGATTGGACTCTCAACGTTTTGTCAGCTTCTCTCTCCTGGTTGGAGATCGGCCTTCATATCTCAGAGCATCTCTAGTTCTCTGGTGAATGGATGGAGGTTGGGCTGCAGAGAAGTATCCTCCCTTATCCCCATTTGGACTTAGCTTCCAACTCCTGAAGCACAGAGCCCACACCGAGACATGTATGTTTCTTCTAGTCAAAAAATCAAGAATTCTTTGGGCTCTTTCTTCCTGTGTGGCTCAGGTCTCCTGAACCTGTTGCTTGGTGCTTTCGTGTGTCTCCACCATTCACTCTGTCACCTGCTTGAGACATCCCAACAACCATTGCAACAGTAAGGAATGACATCACCCTGGTCTCTGACTCATCTTCGTAGGGTGTTCTTACCTTGCATTGTCTGTCTACAAATTTCACTTTTATATGGGCAACAGTTGTAATGTACTATGGGCCTATTCTCATTCATATGGTATGTAATTGTGTGTGTAATTACCGTATTTTCAAGTGAATTCCCATTTGGGGGTGCCGGAGATTAGAATTTATGTCCTGGGTTTAGATACAATTCAGCCCATGACTCCATTTGATAACTGCACTGCACTCTTCCTCTAGAGGACCTTTTCAGCAGGGTGTCCATGTGGCTTTGTGTAGCTCTGTAGCATCATAGAAACCAAATTGCATAGTTCCTTCTCACACTCACCCCATGCATCGTAGCAGAGTAGGAAAAAAATAAGCATGATTAAAACCTCACTTAGAAAAAGAAGGGAAACAAATGGTGGCAATTGTTTCACATTAATTGTCTTTTCCTGCTGGGAAGAACTTAGTTTTCCTCTTTGGAAATCCTCAATGAGAAGATATCCCCTGATCATTTTACTTCTAGCCTCTAGCTTTGGTTCTTTTGGCTTTCTCCATTTGTCTCCAAGTTAATGCTGATCTGGATACTGGAGAGAGTGCCTCACTGTGGGGTAAGCATCCCTTCTGAGTGATGGCCTTGGTCTAGAGCCCTTGCTTTAACCATTTGTCCATCCCTCCATTTTGTAGGCTGGGTTTGGGATGCCTTCAGTAACACAAAAAGTCTTCAAGTTGTTTTTTCTCTCAGAAATTCTTAGAGTGAGAAATATCTTTTATAGAGAAGATAAGGCTTGGGCCAGGAAGAGGAAAGAATGGATGTTGTCTTGAAAACTTGAAGCTGTTCATCCTGTCCTTGCCTGGGCCTGAGCTTAGGATGCTACTGCTATGGATGACACTTGACAGTCAGCAGGTTGGTCTCCAGAGTGCTGGTGTGAGAGGTAGTGAAGCCTCTGGGGAGAGGGGATGAGTGGAGATTAATACAAGAGCCTCCATCAGTATTCTGTCTGATTACTTCTCTTCTACTTTCCCTTTTACACATTTAAGCCTTCTCTCCTTTTAGCTCCTTAATCTCGTGGGTTTTTTTTTTCTTCTGCCTACCATATCTCCATTCTATTCATCTTAGTGACAACTTTAATGGTGGTTTATTTGGGAAAATGTCACTTCAGTTTTTGGCTAGTAGGCTTATGAAGTGTGCAGGACAGGACACCATTCAAAGTCCTGCCAAGGCCATTGCTTTGCTACTTCTGTTAAATGCCTCTTTGATTTGGGGGTACACATGTTGACTTTTGTTTTTTAAACTCTGCCTAGCTTCAGACTGTGAGTTCTGTCAACTTGTGAGACCCCAAACAGAGAGCTAGGCTACCCTTCTCCAAGTGGTGCATCTTTCCATCTCTGCCAGCCTATTCATTAGCTCTAACCTTGAATCCTTGACTAAAAGTGGGGAAGGAGGAGGAATCAAACACTCCTATTTTCTCTGCGTTGGCGTTTCAGTCAGCAGGTCACCTACCATTTAAGATCATAGTGTTTCCCTTTGACCGACTGTGCCACTGAAGAGTAAATGCCACCGTCACTTCAGTCTGCAGTGCCTACAGCTTCTGTGCTCACTGTTTGATCATATCTGCTGTGCCTTTGCAATATTTTAAAAATTGTCATGTAGCTTTCCAGTTTCGGGCACTAGTTTTTGTGTCCTACAGTTTCACATCTGCCTGCATGTGACTGAAGGTGTCCATTTTTAAAGAGCGTGCATTTAGACACATTTGCATTGACACAGTTTATGTAAGAGGTTAACGTAAGAGACTGTAGGTCCCAGCTGTTAGAGAGTTCAGGAGCTGCCTATATTGGGGACCCTGACAGTCAAGGCCCCATAGCTTATAACACTAGTTACAGACTGAAAGGTTCTCATACCCAAGAATTGAAATCTGTAACACTTCTGGCAAAAAAAATAGGTGGCATTATAAGTCATGGTTCATTTAATATAAGGCCACAGGTTGTGGAGGTTCAGACCAGAAATGTTTTCTCTATATATGTTCATATATATGAATGTCTTTGGACACTTGAGATTGGAGTCATACGTATCTCTTAGTCCAAACTGTGGTTCTTTGATACCCAAATACCTGGGACTACTGCCAATATGGAGGAAGTTGTTCTTTCTCTATTTGCCATTTCTATTCAGATATAACATGAAGAGCAGCCTACTGGCAATAGCAGGAGAGTTCTAAACAATTTCAGTGGTATTGTGTCTGTCTCAGTTCCTTGGCCTGCCTGGTGGATTGTTGGAATGCAGTCTCTTCCATGAGAGTCTAGCATCACTGTCAAGAACTGAATGGGAATGAGACATCTTGATAGATGTTCAGAATGTGTTCTGGGGCATTCTCACATTGTCATTAAGGAATAGACAAGCTCCCAAGAGGGACTATTCCTTGTCAGCAAAAAACTCCCATAAGGAAAGGAAATCACATTTGTGTTTGAGTAAATATTGACTATTGTAAAACAATGCAATCACCTCTTTCCCCCAGAAACCTCAGTGTGATTGGCTTCCTAGGCCTTTGAGTAAACATCTTTCCCAGGGCACTCTTTCTCTCCTTGCTGTGTTTGATTTGCAGCCAGCAGCACTCTTCTCAGGTCTTTATGTCTTTTCGTTAGGTGTTGCCTATGACATTTATAACCTAGGAGAGTAAAACATTTCTACATGCTGCGGAAATCAATCGCCTGGAGCTCCCCAAGTTTCCTCTTGAGACATTTGTTGCTTCTTGAATGCCCTCTTATGTTATATAGGTTAAGTCTGAGACAAAAATTGTATTTGCCCACTCCAAAAAAAAAAAAATTTACACTGGAGGTTGAGATAGAGAATGAAAGAAAAATCTATATATCCAAAATACGTGTATATATATACATTCAATATATACTAAGTTGACTATATTAGGTATACACCCACCCCACCCCACCCCACCCCCACACACAAATGCAGGAAAGTAGGTGCCTGCAGTGACCAGAGGCATTGGAAACCCTGAAGTTGTGTTTCAGGCAGTTATGAGGAGTATGTGTGTGTGTGTGTGTGTGTGTGTGTGTGTGTGTGTGTGTGTGTGTGTGTGCGCGCGCGCGCGCACATGGGCACATGAATGTAGGAAAGCAGGTGCCTGCAGTGGCCAGAGGCCTTGGAAAGCCCGAAGTTAGTTTCAGGTGGTTCTGGAAACTGAACTGATCCCCTGAAAAAGGAAAATGTCCTCTTACACTCTGACCCTCCAGTGTCGTCACACTTAAAACCAAACCAAAACAAAACAAAACGGAGAAGGTTAGATCAGTCTGTGTGCAAGCTTTGAGGTCTTTTCTCCCCAGGTGTTTTTCTTTTCTGAAATCTTTCATCTTCATCTTTTGTCTCCTGCTGCTGGTGTTTAGGACAGACCATAAATCCCAGCACAGTTACTTGATAGAATGTGATTTAGGAAACATTATTTAACCTCTCTAAGCCTCAGTTCTTCCTTATATTTTAAATGGGCATATAGTGCCAGTCTTGTAGGACTATGGGAAGGATTAATTAGAAATTGTGAGGGTATCACTAGATAATTTGACGAAGTAATGATGAGAAGAGGTGATATCCTGTTAGCTACTTTTCTCATTGCTGTGGCAAGAGATGGATTTGTCTAGGTTCCTGATCTGAGGAGATTCTGACCATCATGCAGGATAGGCATGGCACCAGGTAAGCTGATCACAAAGCTTCCACAGCCAGGGAGCAGGGGGTTGAATGTTGCAGCACAAGTGGCTTTTGTCATCTTCCTTTTTGATTCAGTTTAGGTGCCTGGGGTTGCTGTTCACATTCAGGGCAGGACTCCGTCCTTACTTAAATACTTTCATAGGCATACCTTTCCTGTGTCCATTAATTTGTTAGGTGTTTATTAATCTAATCAAGTTGGCAGTAGATATTAACCATTACAGGTCTCTACGTCTAAAGTTCCTTCTCCTCCTTTGTCTGTAGGTCCTTTTACAGCTTATGTGAATGCCAGCCCAATGGCACTCAAAACGTTACAGGAATTCTAGTGGCAAAAAATAGAAGCAGAAATTTCACAGTAATCTAAAGGATTCCATTTGAACATAGTCTGTATGGGGTCTCCTTGAAGTTATGCATCCTTAAAGGAAAGAGAAATTCACAGATTGTTCCAAACTTTAGTGAAATATATATTGTCTTTTTCTTGTGGGTAGTTTTTGGTGATAATTTAGTTTTCCAATGGAGTTGAAGATAGCTAAGTATCTCTAAACAAAATGCTAACAAATAATTGCTCACAAAATCCCCCAAACAGAACAGCTGATGCTCAATCCACATTCTGACCTCCATTTTTTTTTTTTCAGTTCTTTCTAACCATTCATTCCTAGGCTGAGCAGGGGCAGGCATGCACTTCTGTTACTTAGCTTCTACTGGAAACCACAGTAAGTGATGAATCTTGGTTAAAACTGCCATGTTGGTATAGGTTCATTAACAGAACAAATGAACCACTCTGGTTGGCAATTTCTGTACTTTCCCCTCAACTTGGCTTTGAGTCTTAAAATGTTTGAAAAATGAATTCCTTAAAAAAAGAAGGAAGAAAGAAAATAGAGACTGGAATGAGAGGGGAAAAAAAGAAAGAAAATTAGAAGAAAAAGCAAAGCCTGTTAATGTACTTGATATCCTAAAGAGAAGAGAAAGGGACTCTTTGTGGAATTCAAAAGATTGAAACTCTCTTAAGGGATTAATTTTCTCTCTCTGCTGGCTTCCTCTTCAAGTCTACTGGCTGTTCCTGAATGCTCTCAAAGGTTCCCTTTCTCACACTTTCATCCTGCTGTCCCCAGGCTGGAAGTCTGTCTCTCTTTACCTCTACAGGGATCCTCATTGTTCAAAACTATGTTAGCAGACCTGGTCCCCCTGAGACCTCTCTTCCCCCTGCCTGCGCCTTCAGTGCTCCAAGTGGTTTAGTTCAATTTGCAATTGTGTGGGTGCAGGGACCATGTCTTCTATTTTTTTTTTTTTTTTAAGACTCTGTCTTTTGCAGAGCCAGGTTACCATTCTGGATGTATTGTAAATGTAAACTGAATACATTTGGACATCTGGACTGTTTGAAACCTTTTGTTGATGTGACTAGACAATAATAATAATAAACCCTAAATCTTTTATCATTGCATTTAAAAGATATTTAGTTCCTGAGACTCTTTTTCACAATTATCTCTGCTCATTGTATTCTTGTGTTAATACCAAGCAGCCTGATGTGAGCATCAGGTATAATTTTGCAGACAACAGGGAGCTTCCAAGGCAACGAAATCCATCTGGAAGAGTTAACAGATAGAAACAGCAAACTCAATAATAAATTCATAGACATGGGAGAGATGTGGTAGATAGCCTGAGAAACTATCCCAAATGTACTGAGAAACAGCGTCAAACTCTGGGGACATAAGGGAGGATTCTGGAAGTCATCAGTTTGGATTCCCCAGACTGTTCTGCTCCACTCAACAAGGAAAACAACTTGCAAATGGAATGCATTGTAGAGGCCAAAGGAAAAAGGAAAAGTCAAAACCCAGGAAGCAGGGAGTGTGAAATAACCCTTTTTTGAATATGCTGTGGCTGTCTTTCAGCAAACAGCTCTTCTCTGCTAAACCTGTAGCAGAGTTATTTTTGGCATTTTTGAAGTTCTCTCACCAGATGTTATCCCCTGGAAAACAAAACCAAATAAAACACAGCAAAACCCAGAGCACAGTGAAACCCAAGCCCACACCCAACTCTGCTTATAACCAGATGCACTCTGAAGTCGGGAAGAAGCTGTTCTTTCTCTGTCTCTGTCAGATAGCTTATGTTTTCCCATTCTCAGTATTTATGCTGTGTTCTCTGCTGCAAATGCAGACTGGATACGGAGCGTAGAACACTTTTCTTCCCAGTACTGTGGGAATCGCCATGAGTGGAGGTACAAGAATGGGCACAAGAGATCGGAGGCTGATGATGAAACTCCTTTGCTATTCTTTTGGCAGCAATGGTCGTGAAGTGAGGCAAATACCCCTGGCTTGTTCTGTCAGGGCTTTGCTCCTTCCTGTTTCTCCACGGCTCCTTGTTTTCTATTTCTCCTTCCCTATTCTGAGCCTGTTCCTGTCCAGTATCATGTCTTGGCAGTGTCTAGTACTTGGCCACTCAAGCCGTGAAGGGAGAAGTGGCTTACAGCTTCCTTTCATATTTCTATACCTACAAAGCTGCATTTTCCCTATGGACACATAACCAAATCAGTTATTTTTTCAGTTTAATTCCCGTGTCTAGCTAGACCCCATGTGGTTCTTCCTAATATCTGGACATTCTGCTTTTTCATTTATTTCCCTTTCTTCCTGTCCATCTTAAATTAATTTTCATTGCTCTTTCAGTGATGATTCTTTCCAGGTGTGGTGCTACATGGAGTGGAAAAAACTGTCTTGAAATAGTTTGATATTTTAAGGTTTGTTTTGATACTGTAAAAAAAAATTGATGTGCTATCATTTTCTTATTCCTCTGCCTGAGTATTCAAAAATGTGGAAGAAGTTAAATAAAGGCAAATATCCACTCTAGTGTGGAATGAGAATTTATTCTTTTAAAATTATTTGAGGCAGTCTTGCTTTCTTGTACAGGATGGCATGGCATTGGTGACCCTTTGTCGTCACACTCCCTGGTGATGGGCTTATAGGCATGTTCTACCACACACAGTTTATAAGGAATATTTAACAACTTCTCCTAAAACCTGGTATTTACCTACAACAAAGTAGACCAGTGGCAAGTAATTATGTGGTCACAACACTTCGTCAATTTTAGTGGCTGGAGTTACTGACTTTGAACTTGGCCCCATAACCAAGCATGCTAATAATAGGGAAACGCTGAAGAGAACAAGGTCCCCCATAGGAAGTGTTCAGCAGGCAGTGAGGGAGAAATCAAGGCAGTTTAGCTTGCACAAGGGAGGAGTGATGCTGTCTACATGTTTCTCAAGGTCTTCTACAGTCAGACAGAGGTTGCCTGGCTGAGCTGCAGTAATGTTTCCCTCAGAATTCATTCCTTGGGTGAGAGATTGGGACAGATGGAATCTGAGCTCCACCTTGGCCTGGGGAGAGTGCTGGGTTGTGTGGTTAGTTAACTCAGCCTCATCACCTGGGGCAATGATAGAAATCTGGCTTGGAGCATTTCCTGTGTCTTTGACTTCATTTCACCTGGCCCCACACACCCTGCTTCCTGTTGTGAGTCAGGCAGTTGTGGTCCCTGGTGGTAGTTAGGGAAGTCTGCAAGCTTGCACAGGAAGGGTGAGGCCTCAGGGATTCTGGGAGGAATGGGAAGTCTGGGCTCAGCAACTTCGATCTGAATATTTTGTTTGATCAACTGTTGAGGGAATGTGTTTATTGCTACCAGGGGCACAATATTCTTCCACTAGGATCACAAGAGTTTTCCCTCTGGTTCATCTTAGAAACGTTAGAGAGGGAAGGACAAAACTCTCTGCAGATTGCTAAAGGATATATTTCTAAAGGCTACACAGAGCCTCTTAGTGAGGTCCTGAGAGCCTCTCTTGGACTGAATTCAAAACATCAGCTGAGACCTGTGTCTGGTCCAAGGGATGCAGGTGTGATTTTGTTTTTTCATTGAATTTTCTGGAAGGCATATAGAAAGAGAAAAGAGGCTCATGGGCTCAAGAAAGGGAGAGAAATGGTCTGAGAGACAGATGGATGTATGAGAAGAGAGGAGAACAGTTGAGGGCGAGACTCTGGAAAACGGAAATGAGAAAGCAGCGGCAGATTTTCTTTGTGTGCTAAGAGCAGAGAACTGAAGCTTGCCTTTTAGAAATGAGAGAGGTGAAGATTCTCTCACCTGGACACCAGGAGTCTTCATGTTGTGCCTTACAGTAAATAGGAGAATCCTTCAGAGCAATATGTATTCCATTCTCTTTCCAATATCCCAGACGTAGGCACGTCTGAAATTCTTTGTTGTTCTCTAGGAAGTTGATGGATCAACCATTATGATATAGATTCCAAATGAACTTGATATTTAAAAAAATCCTTCTATATAAAATTCATGTTGGCAGACATCAGAAAGCCTATGGGAAGGCAGTGGCTCTCTCTGTCTCATTTGAACAAAACTTGATTTGAAATGAAAGAACTTAAAGATAGCCCTTGAAAGCTATAGTGATGATGATAAAACTCATGGAAATCGTGTATTCATGCTGAGCTAGGTACCAACATAAGTGTGTAAAGGGAAAACAAAGTCACACTGACAAACACCACCCTTGTGTCAAACATTGGTCATTCAAAAAGAAATCACATGTGGCTTCCGACCCAGACATATGCTGAAATGCGGATACACCCAGTAGCTGGTTTGAGAACATGCTAAACCTATTAACCCAAACACTTAAAGTAAGGAGGCGCCCAGAGATAATGTGGGATCAGTATCTCCCTCCTGAAAGGCTGTATCCTAGGGTAACCTCCCACAAAGCTGCACGTGAGTCAAGGGCTTGACTGCAAGTGGTTTCTCTGGTATGAGGTTCAAGGAAGCACCAAGAGACAACTTACGAGTAAAATAAGGAAGGGAGGGATGCCAGCCTATATAAAGATGGTGATAAATTATGGGTAATTGACATTCAGTCTTGCTACCAACCTTCTGGAAGACTATGGGGTATACCTTGGAATCTTCTGACAGCTATGTATGAGTCCAGTGTCTCATATCTTTTATGAATTGAGAGCAGTGCCTGGGGTGATTAGCCTTCTGCTGCTGGAGAGTATCTACAGAGCCGAGAGTATCTACAGGGCAGTGCAGCAGGAAAGGTCCACTGTTAACTCCTGGGTGGGTGGACAATGTTTGCTGAGGTACTGGCAGGGTCTGCTGGTCTCCTATTCAGATACATCTTTTCTGATTGTATCCATGTCCTTAAGTTGGCCCACAGAACAAGGACCAGATGCACTCCTCCACTGCTGACTCTGAGAAGGCTTGAGAGAGAATCTCTTGCCTCTTTCTATTCTTCCTTAAGGAGGATATGTATCTAATGAGACTACAGATAGCTTTGCATCCCAGAGCAGGCTGATTCCTGACTTATGTGTGTGTGTTTTTCTCTGCTAGTCACACACATGCATAAGAAGATCATGAGTTTTCTTCTTGTATTTTTTCATGAGGTAAGTACAAACCTGGGGCTGTGTCTGTGAGATATCAAGAATCCAGTGAAATAAATTTCTCCTCTCACTCCCACCAACAGCTCATGTGGGAAGTTAACTTTGTCTTTTACAAAGCAGTTAGTCAGAGTTGACCCCCAGGTAGAGGTTCAGAAGGCAGGGAGACATGAACTATAATCACAAACTTAAATTCTTTTCTCAGATATTTTCCCCAGAGACCCCATGCTCTGGTGGGTCCACTTCCAAACAGTAAAAATGGCGGGGAAATTTTCCATTAAAATTTTATTCACTTTTTCAATCCTTGGAGGGCCGTTACTCTGTAATTTGATAAAGTTCAAGAAATAAATAGAAAAGACAGACAAAATCCACTCCCAACTAGAAGACAATAAATGGAATAAAGGAAAGCCCACACATGTACTCCCGCAAGTACACACAGTTAGGTTGGGGAGATAGCTCGGTCGGTAAAATGCATGAATGCTTGTCTTGCAAGCATGAGGAACCTGAGTTATATTATCCTGAAGTCAGACAATCTTATTTATGAATTAAGTTTTTGGTGGGGTGAAGAAGCTTCAAATAATTTTGTTTGTTTTACCTGTTAAGGAAACTAAGAAAAGCAGTTTGTCTCTAACATCTTCACCTTTTCCCTTCTTATATTAATTTCTCATTTTTTGGTGTGATTGACCATTAAGAGTGTGTGTGTGTCTGTGTGTGTGTGTGTGTGTGTGTGTGTGTGTGTGTGTGTATAGTGTGAAGGGGTGAAGGGGTGCTAGCAGTGGCACAAACAGACAGGATAATGTGACAATCTTTAATTATTCCCTTAAGGTTTTTGGTGTTGAAAACTTCCTGTGTTCCCAGTTACTCTTTTACAGGACACAATTTTCTTTTGTATTTTCAGTTTTCAGAGGCTAGTACAGCTAAGAGCAAAGCCACGTGATCACAGGCTGGCTGACCTCCCCTCCTCACCATTTCCTCTCCTCTCTACTCTCTGCTCCACTTCTGGCTACTTCCTTTAGATAAGAAGCTGAATCATCCCACAGGAAGAGCTAGATGTCATGCTGTCTCATGTAGCTCCCCAGCATTCAGGAGCCTTGTGATGTTTCATTGTGACTATTCAGGAATATTCCTTGCTTCTCCAACAGTCTGTCCTCTTGCACAGAAGTTAAAATTTCAGTTGAGGGATTGAGTACAACTCAGACCACTTGTGGCAGAAGTCTTCATCTCTCTGGGATCTGAGCAGTTGTGTCCCAAGGCTGGCTAGGTAACTTGGTTCAGATTGCACAATGCTTTACCGCCAAGGCGCACATTGTGGTTTTGTGGTTGAGACAGTTTACATGTCAGAAGTGGGAGATTTTTCTGCTGATATTTTACATTTGTTTTTATATGCTGGCTTTTGGATGGCAGGCTGAGCAAAACTGACTTTTTGCTCTACTCGGTGACAGCACGTTCTCAGCCATAGTAATTTATACTGCAGTATTAACTGTGGTGAGATGTGGGTTGGAAGATTAAAGATGGTCTCCCATCCAAGAGGGAATCTGAACCGACCATGCTTAGCTTCTAGGATCAGGAAAGAACTGATGCATTCAGGGTAGAAAAAGGGTGTGGAGAGTTCAGAAGGGGGCGCTGATGTTATGATTTCCAATGGTTAGAAGCTCTTGCCTTTCCTTTAAGCTGAAATCTCAAGGGGGCATGAAGAAGCAAGGAAGATTTTCCCAGCTCTTCATGTCTTTGCTTCCAAAAACCGCCAAACTGCAAAGGCTGAGGCTTAGACTATAGATGACGCATGCAAGCTCCTCTTATATTTTGCGTTGCTGTTTGCACACACCCGTCAACTGTGGTCACTCACCAAGAGAGGTGGCCACTGCAGTGTTTGCTTACAGCTGAACCAGGGTCTCCTTGGAGCCAAAACTGGGCTTGTTTTATTAAACTACCACCTTTTACTTTACATAGTCATTTGTATCTCATCTGTAAATAATACAATTTATGTTTTAAAAATCACAATGTAACTTGAAATTATAGAAATATTCAGGAGAAAGTCATTTTCTGAAGGTTGGCCCCTCCCTTTGCCTTTATCACATGTATGCTGGAATTGAAAACGGTTATCAACTAACTGACTGGCATCCTCAAGACTGACGACAGCATTTTCTTTTCTGAACAGTGTAGGATAGGTTAAATAGGAACACGTTTGGCACGATCTGAAGTCAACACTGTCTAGAACATGGGTTTGTAGATAGCGGCTTAAAGTCTAAAAATTCTAATGATCTTGGATACAGTCCCCTTTTCTGTAATTTTTTTTTGTCAAAAATCTTTACCTCACTTAAAATATTCAGAAAATAATTCCATTGTGTTAAATAATTCTTCTTTTAGGTTTGTTTGGTCTTTGTCTAGACATGTGACAGCTTAGTGTCCAGTTTGTTGTGTTGCTTGTCATAACGCCCACCACAAACATTTCATTTCAATGTGTATTATAACTCGTTTTTATAATCTATTTTCTTCTTTGTTTCTTCTCTCATATATTACATCTCTAGCTGTTTCCCCTTCTCTCTTCCCAGTTTTCCCCCAACTTTCTTCTCCCCCAGATCTACTCCTCCTTCACTTCCTTCCAGAAAAGTACAGACCTTCCAGGGATATCAACCAAACATAACATAATAAGGTACAATACAACTAAGCATATACTCTCATATGAAAGCTGGATAAGGAAACCCAGTAGGAGGAAAAGTGTCCCCAGAGCAGGGAAAAGAGTCAGAGATAGTCCCCGCCCCCACTGTTAGGAGTCCCACAAGGACACCAGGCTACTCAACTGTAACATATATGCAGAGGACCTAACTCAAAACCGAAAAGCTTGTCGGTTTAGTTTCTGTGAGCCTCTCTGAGCCCTGGTTAGTTGATTCTGAGCATGTTCTTGTGTTCTTGACCCTTCTGGTTCCTATAATCCTTACGTCCCATATTCTGAAGTATTCCCACACTCCCCCTAATGTTTGGCTGTGGGTCTCTGTATCTGCTCCTATCAGTTGCTGGATGAAGCATCTCTGAAGAAGATTATGATAATCTCAGGTGGACTAGAATAGCAGAGTATCATTAGGATTTGTTTGTTTGCTTGTCTATGTCTCTGGGCTATCCAGTCTCTGGTTTCTGACCTTTCAAAAAGTGTCAGGCATGAGTTTCATCTTAAACCAGTCATTGGTTGGCCACTCTCACAAGTTTGGTGCCACCTGTACCCTAGCAGACCTGGTAGACAGGACAAATTGTGGGTCAAAGGGTTTGTGACTGGGGTGGTGTTTCAATTTCTCCACTGTAAATCTTGCCTGGTTACAGAAGATGACCAGATTTGGATTTGTATTTTCTAGGAGTCTTAGCTAGGGTTACCCTCATAGATTTCAGAGAGTTTCCATTGCACTAAGTTTCCTCCACCAAATGCCCCTAAATTCCAGTTGTCTCTTCCAGTACTGTCTCCCTCAATCAACTCTCCCCACAACTTGTCCTACCTGTTCCCATCCCTAACTGTTCCCGTTCCACCTACAAAATGTATTCTATTTCCCTTTCCCAGGAAAATCCTTGTGTCCCCTTTGTGTCCTCCTTGCTACTTAGCTTCTCTGGGGCTTCGGTTTGTAGCATGATAATCTTTTACTTTACAGCTAATATCCACTTATGATTGAGTACAGGCCATGTTTGTCTTTCTGGGTCAGGGCTACCTCACACAGCATGACTGTTTCTATTTCTATCCATGTCTGCAAATTTCATAATGTCATTTCTTTAAACAGCCGAGTAATACTCCACTGAGTAAATGTACCACATTTTCTTTATCCAGTCTTTGGTTGATGAACATCTGGGTTGTTTCCAGTTTCTGGCTATTATGAATAAAGCTGTTATGAACAAAGTTGAGCAAGTATACTTGTGGTAGGATGGTGAGTCCTTTGCGTATGTGCCCAGGAGTTGTAAATTGCTGGGTCTTGAGGCAGATAGGTTCTCAATTTTCTGAGACACTGTCATATTGATTTTCAAAGTATTTGTACAAGTTTGCACATCTACCAGCAACAGAGAGGAGGGTTCCCCTTGCTACACATCCTCATCAGCAAGAGCTGTCACTTGAGTTTTTGATCTCAGTCATTCTGATGGGTGTGAGATGGAAACTCAGAGTCATTTTGATTTGCATTTCTCTGATGACTAAGGATGTTGAACATTTTTTAAAGTGCCATTTAAGAACATTTCTTGGTCATTTGATATTCCTCTGTTGGGAATTCTCTGTTTATATCTATACCCCATGTTTATGGATTATTTGGTTTGTTAACGTGTAGTTTTTTGAGATCTTTATATATTTTGGATGTTAGCCCTCTGTCAGATGTGGAATGGAGAAA
Organism: Rhabdomys pumilio; assembly: GCA_030674055.1. Classification (NCBI taxonomy): domain Eukaryota; kingdom Metazoa; phylum Chordata; class Mammalia; order Rodentia; family Muridae; genus Rhabdomys; species Rhabdomys pumilio. The sequence continues at coordinate 242,252,764 of JANHMN010000001.1, read as the reverse complement.
ACCTTTTCTGATTCTGTAGGCTTCCACTTTGCTCTGTTGATGATGTCCTTTGCCTTACAGAAGCTTTTTAGTTTCTTGAGGTTTCATTTATTAATTGTTGATCTTAGTGCCTGGGCTGTTGGTGTTTTAGTCTTCTGTCAGGTTCAGTGTATCTGGTTTCATGTTGAGGTCTTTGATTCATGTGAACTTGAGTTTTGTGGTCGACAATAGTCATGGATCTCTATTTGCATTCTTCTACATATAGACATCCAACTAGACCAGCATGACTGGTTGAAGAAGATGCATTCTTTTTTAAATTGTGTATTTCTGACTTCTTTATAAAAAATTAGTTGTGTAAATTTATGACTGTGTCTTTGATTCAACTTTATTGATCAACATATCTGTTCTTGTGCCAAACTATGCAGTTCTTATTATGATAGCTCTGCAGTACAACTTGAACTCACAGATGATGATACCTCTGGAAGTTCTTCTATTGTACGAAATTGGATAGATGACTCAGGTTCTAAAGGCTAGCTAGACTCACAACTAAAACATATTACGACTCTTTAACTTTTAATTTTAAAGTTCTAGGGTAAGATTTTTGAGCTTTGCTTTACATTTCTTCCTTTTTACACTACTTGGGCTGTTCAGTTTGTTTTGTTAACACAAATTCAAAGTTTAAATAGACAGCTATTCCATTTGGAGTCCTTTCTGTGTTTGTGCGTGTCTCCTTCTCTTTCCTCCTAGGCCTTTTCATCTCATGCTTGTCTCTTCCGGCTACACTTTACCCTTTCGATCCATTCTAGGTCTTTGTCTGCAGAAGTCACATGGAATTAATGGGGCATACCTTGTAGCTATTTAAGTTGATATCACGAAGCCTTGGCCAAGACTTTATAATTCAGAAGATACCATGAAACATATTGGTCAACAAGGCTGGAGAATGACAAAAATGTGTCAGTCTCAGTTGGTAAACAGCTTGTCTTGCAAGTAGGAGAATCTGGGGTTGACCACTAGAATCCATCTAATGTACCCCATGCTCGCTTATTATCTTAGGGCTGAAGGAGTAGAGGCATGCAGGTCCTGGGACTCACTGGCCACTGGTAAGTTTCAGGCCAGCTAGAAATTCCATCTGAACAGAAGTGGATAGCATCTTAAGAACTTGGGTTGTCCTCTGACTTTACATGCATGTGTACACCCACCCATGCATACTTACCTGACACCACAGGAATGCACACATGTGCATACACACAGTTGAACGTTTTAGTACAAGAGAACTTTCATTTTTTTTCCTGCTCTGATCATGTGTCTGTCATCTCTTCTGTCTCTTACCCTCTTCCTCTGTCCTCGCTCCATGTGCTCCTTTAACCTGGATCTTTCCCACTTATTGGGCCATTCCTCTCTCCTCTAATTCTTTCCCAAGTAGCGTGAACACTTAGTTCAGCTCAGGGGTCTCTTTCTGTGAGCCTTTCTCATCAATCTTGAAATTTACTTGAGATGGAATCATGTAAGAATCACATTTGTTATTCATCATTGTTATGAATAGTCATAGCAAAAGAGAGGCTTATGTTAAACACATTAAATTCTCTGTTTAAAAATACTGTCATGTTTGGATCACAGAATAGCTCAGCTGATACAAGTAGTTGTCATAGAGACTGACCGCCCGAGTTTGATTTCCAGAATCCATATAGCTGAAAGAGAAAATCTATTTTTAAAGGTTGTCCTCTAATTTCCCCATGGATGTTGTGGCATGTGCCTTATTCATAAATAAAAATGTAAAAATATTAAAAATAGAGTCATTTTGCTCCTCTACAACACCAACTTTAGCAATTAATCATCTTCATAAAACAATCAACCTCAGGGCTTTAACCTAAAGAAAAAGCCAACATATAATCTTCTATATCATAGGGGTAGTTGTCTCGAAGTTAACACGAAAGACCTCTGCTCTCTGTGAATTTGATAAACTGGCTTTTCAGAGCCCCCACTGCCATTCTGTGTGAGTTCCTATGTGAACAGAGGCACACAAAGCATAAAGCACACACATCCATTAGAATTTGGCTTATTTTAACTTCCTGATTGCTTTTGTTCATCAAAGTGCTTATTTGAAATAAGTGAGGTTAATGGTAGTCCCTCCCTCCCCACTCTGTCCTCTCCCTCAGTCTTTATTTCCAGGGCAATAAGAACTTCTTGTTCTTTGCAAACAGTTCAGCTGTGAGCGGGAGCTGTAATTTGTGTTGGTAGGTTTTCTTTGTGGCTCCCAGTAAAAGACAACTGTCTGCTATAATGGCTTGTACAGCCACAAGAAAATCACTGTTTATTACTCTTAAAAGAAGATAAACTCTGCTGTTCCTTCTAACTTGTTTTGAGCTTTCTCTAGCAAACATTTCAAAGGGCAGAAAGGCAAACAGCTTAAGGGCAGACAACACACAGAAAGTTAGATCTGGACTTACATTCTGAATCCATCATATACCGAGAGGCATCAGATAAATGACTTAATCTTTCAAAGTGTGGTTTTTTTTCCTGTATCAAATACTTATTTGTGAAGACAAAAATAAAACAGCCTCTAGTAAAGACTGATACTTTGATACACTGTAACTCTAATTAATATTGTCTAAATAATATAAATTAGGATTATGAATTCTATGTTGTATGTTATATGTGACTAAGAAAATAATTTTCAAGCCATTTATATTTATTTTTTAAAGTATTTTTTTTTAACTTTCTTCTCCTTTGATTTCCTCTTCTACAGCAGTTTTACCGGGTCATTGTCATTATCAACATTTATCAGTCACATGTAATTTTTGATAAACTGAAATAACTTGGGGTTGGCTCTTTGGGCATTAGTCAAACACTGCTGTGTTTGTGCATTTGTTGTTTTTCTGCATTTCGGTGTCTGCTCAACACCTTTATGGAGGCTGTGAAGTCTGCTAAAGGAAAAAGACTTGGAGAGAGAATGAATCTAAAAACAGGCCAAGTTCCTTCTTATTATGGGAAACAGTTGGAGAGTCTAGAGACTTAAGTCTTTGTCACATCCCAGACACTGTTTAGAAACCACACTGTTAACCTTTTACAGTCTAGGCCTCTTCATTGCTCAGGTTAATTTTTCCAAGAGAATTACTTTAATTATTTCTATTGCCTGAAAGCCTATCTAGTTCTTACTGAATAAATACACTGTGTGTGTGTGTGTGTGTGTGTGTCTGTGTGTGTGTGTGTGTGTGTGTGTGTGTGTATGTGTCTGTGTGTCTGTGTGTCTGTGTGAGTCTGTGTACTAGGGTTCTCTAGAGGAACCAAATTGATAGAATTAGTCTCTGTATATTAAAAAGTGATTTATTTGATGACACAGTCTGGATAGTTTTATAGTGACTATCTCTACACTGGATGAACTAACCTGGTGGTTGTTCTGTCCATAAGGCTGGACCCCTCAGAAGTCCCAGTTTCGTATTGAATACCTAGAGGATTCCTGAAAGGCTGCTGGGGTTTTTTTTTACACTACATTAGAATCCTGAAGAAGCTGGGTTCTGATATCAGCAATAGGAGAGGCGGGCAGCGATAGGGTAGATGAGTGTTCCAGGAAGACATGAAGGCAAGCAGTCAAAAATCTCCTTTTACCTGGGCAGCCACTGGAGGGTACCCACCTTAGGGCATGTCAATTAACTGAATGAAAAATGTCCCTTCCATGTGTACTGAGTGGCTTGTATCTTGTTTTCTTCTACATCTAGTCAAGCTGACAACCAAGGTACACCCTCAGAGTGTGCATGGGGTAAGGGAGTGATTGATTTAAAGTGTTTTTTAGTGCAATGGACTCCCACTGATTTGGAGACTGAGACGTGCGAGAACTGACCATCTAAAACCTTTGCTACAGTCTGAGTTGGAGAAGTCAAAATCAGGGAGGGTGTTGGTGTAACTCTATTCTTAGACCATAGTTGAAGACACAAGAGGCTCAGGGAGTACGGCTAAACTGTCAGAAGACCCAGAGTTGAAAAAATGTGGTACTGTCTGACAGCAGAAGAATGTCCAGGACCTGGAAGGATGAAGAATGAGCTCAAGCCTTGCCTGCCATATTGCTGGTTCTCTCTGAGTCTCCTTTGTTCTTTCATAATGTTTTCTTTGGTACCCCACCATCTTCCATGTTCTCCAGTTCAAGCTGACCTAATGCCCTTCACCTCTGCTATCCCCTCTGACAGTGAATAGCAGTGTTCCCCACCAATCAGTGAGAGGTATATTGCTCATATTTCTTCGCTGTCCCTCACTAGCTAATTCATTTTCCACAGTACAAATCTCTTCACAGATATCCTGCCCTCCCCCTGTACAAACCGCCTAACCCAGGCCTCTTTGCTGTGTTTCCTAGATTATTCTAACAGCCTCCAGGATGGTTAATCTTATGTGTCTACTTAGCTGGGTTGCAGACTGGTGTGCATTCCGGAGTGTGCATGTGATAGTACTTTCAGAAGTTAGCATTTGAATTACTAGACTAGGGAAATCATTTGATCTTGCCTGATACAGGTGGTTATCATCTCACCTAAATAGATGCCTGGATAGAATAAAAAAGGCAGATGGGTGAATTCTTTCTCTTTGCATTAACAACGAGAGTAGATACCGATCTTTTCCTAAATGTGGACCATAGTTTCTTCAGTTTGCACACAGGAGATCACGGGAATCATCCTCAATGATACCACAAGCCAATTCCTTATAATGGCTACTTATCATCTATCTATCTATCTATCTATCTATCTATCTATCTATCTATCTATCTATCTATC
>JANHMN010000001.1:242178654-242248018 GCA_030674055.1 Rhabdomys pumilio | reverse complement strand
ATCTATCTATCTATCTATCTATCTATCTATCTATCTATCTATCTATCTATCTTTCTGAGGTTTGTCCATGTGTATTTAATTGTCATCTTTCATTGGCTCTTGCTTTTGTTTCTTGTGGAATCTTTAGCAATGCATTTCTCCTAATGGTTTTTTGGTTGTTTGATCCCTTTCCTCCATATTTCTGTCAATATGATGATCTTTCTAAAATATCCTTTCTCCTAATTGCATCTATTCAGTATTTTCCATTTTGGCTAACAACCAAGATCTTTTCATTGCCTACTTTGTATTACAGTTGTATGTACTTTTGCTTTTCTCCTTTTCCTGGAATAGAAACCAAGATCAGAGACTATATGTCCTCAGATTTATGTTTCCCAAAGTACATAGTAGAGTAGCTCCTTCTACTGAATGCCTATTAGAAAATCGCATCAAATAGAATGAATGCTATATGCTTTATGTTTCCCAGGGCAGATATAATGATTAATTAAAGAAATATGCTAAAAAAAACATTGACAGCAGCAAACTGGCCCATCCTCAACAACTATATCAAAAAATATCCTGGGTGATTTACACATGTGTAAGTCTGGACTTATCTGAAAATATCAGCCATCAATAAACTACTTAATAAAAAACCCTCATCATTACATGGTTAGTGTTGGAGAGATGAAGTCTCAACAACAGTGGCCTGTGTTTATAGATAAGACTCCAAAGATGGCGGTGGGAGGTAGTCTGCAGAGCTAGAGGCAACAAATAGGACAGCATGAGTCAATGGGGTTTAGGACTCTCTACAGACAGCTAACGAGCATTTAATGAGCATCCCAGAGGGGTTTACTGTTCCATACTGTTATTCAAGGACCAGTTTCTTTTGGCCAAGATTATTTGGTGAATCTACAAAGCCAAGTGGCCTTTTGCCAGGGTTCAAGGGATTTTTTTTTTTTTGTCTTGTCAGTTCCTCCCTGCCTCTTACTGTTGCAGGGAATGGAGGAAATGAAATGGGACAGACTCTAGTTTTGGTCTGCTTCAAGCACTATTTTGTGATGAAAATGGAACTCCTTGCTGCTCCTCTGAAAGACAAAAACTTTTTCTGCTTAGAATCCGTGACTTGGAAACAACTGCATTCTTTCTGGTGGGGATACGCTGCGTTCAAGTGCAACTGGCCAAGCTGGGGAAAGATCTTCAATCCAGTTCTGGGAAGGAGCCTCATAACTTCCCACTGATGATGAGAAATGAGTTTTCCTCTTTACAAGGAGTTAGAATCATAAGAGTGATCAACAGTAATGTTGGACCTATCTTGGGCATGCTGAATGCCTTGATTACCCCCCCTCCCAAAAAAAATTATTTTTTTAAACTTCTAAGTTCCCACATTTCTTTTTTATAATAAGGACTTATTTTATTTTCAGTTTCGTCTATATGTACATGTGCCTGACTGTGTTTATGGGTGCCTGCGGAGGATAGAGGAGAGCATCAGATTCTCAGATTCTGGAGTCATAGGCAATTGTGAGACCCCTGACTTGAGTGTTGGGATCTGACCTTTGAATACATGGAATCACGGTTAACCACTAGTTATCTTTCCATCTTCTCTCTTCATTTGTTTCAATTGTTTGAGAAACAGTTAACTTTATGTGCTCTAAAAACAAAACAAAACAAAACAAAACAAAAACACAAAACACAGAACACAGAACACAGAACACAGAACACAGAACACAGAACACAGTACACAGAACACAGAACACAGAACACAAAACACAAAACACAATATAACAAACCCCTCCCTAAGCCTATTAGTGCTTTCTGTATGTGCATGGGTGTAGGGCCATCTGCTCAAGCATGGGCAGCCTTTAAGCCACTCTATCACAGGAGAAAACTGATTCTCTCTAGTAGTCATCAATTGCCAGTAGCTCCTCAGCTAGTAAGTGGAGTTTCATGAATCTTTTCCTACCCATGCTGAGAGTTAAGTGATCATTATAGAAGAGAGGATAAAGATCCAAAGATCCCGAGGTATCAGATATCTGCAGGAAAACAGCACTTGAAAACATGTGCATTCTGTTGCACACACGAACTCACTATTTCTGTGCCTGCATGCACAAGATGTGTACAGGATCATGGAAGCCAAGCATCTTGCCAGTAAGAAAGATAATCTTGTTACAACTTTCTAGCAGCTAAACCCAGCACTTTCTAATAGTACGTGAGATTGGGTATAGCTGCAACATGTGAGTACTTATTAATATTCCAGAAACTAAGGGAAGCAGACAACGTAAAATGTTTCATTCACTTTGGTTATATATTTGTTGTGATAGACTGACTACAACTGCTAAACTCAATCTATATTTTCCCAAGATATAAAGGACATTTACTTAAAGGCTACTTAGTGACTACGTGAAACTTTGACTAAGGAAGAAATGTACTGTACTTAGAGGAATAATTATGTACTAGAATCTCAGTGGGTGAAGTGATGGCTGTGGCTTCAGTGAAGCTAATGGCAGAGTCCCTTGGGCATCTCCTCTAGCCTTCGTAAACACAAAACATGGTTTGGTGCAAGTGTTCCTAGTCTCTGTGTTCCTATAGTCTGTGTGCTCTTCAGAACTCCTTTGTACCACATTCTCATCCTGGCAATTGAGAACTCAGAAAGGAAGCAATTTTTCTTTTGTCTTTTTTCTTTCTTTCTTTTTTTTTCTAACTGAAAACCTAGAGGCCCCTCAGTGTCCACTGTGATTTAAGTTTCTATGTGGCCTAAACTAAAGCACTTTTAGATGTGTGTATTTTTCTGGCTAAAATCCCTTAAGAGCATCCGTACAGCTTGGACAATTTCAGGACAAATCCTCCTTGAGTGAAAAAATAAACAGGGATTTCTGAATCTTTCCTTCTGTTTCAGACAGACACCCCAGCTCTTTGCTTCTTGCTTCCCTCCAACAAAAAGAAAACAAGAGACTGCATTCATGCACAGCCCAAAAAACTTGATGTTTGTTTCTTGCAGGGTGTGTAGCGTCTGCTGAGCATCCTATCTGGGACCCCCTCCACATTCTGCATAAGCTCTCCCATCCTCCAGCGCTTCTCCAGCCTCACGGTGACTATATAAGCTCAAGATTTCCTTACTTTCCCCATTGTTTTCTAATCATTAGATTCATTTCCGGTCTTAGCTGCTGATGGACCACGCTGCCAGAGTTTCCTTTACAAAGCACCACATGCGAGTTTTTGGTCACAAATCTGCTGAGAACTGGTGACAAGCCTCTCGACTTCTTAAAGCCACGAGAGGCTTGTCACCTTCTTGGTTTGAGGGTCGGGAGTTCAATTTAATTGCCTACCCTCTTTCTTTATTGATTTTTTTGTGAATTAGGTATATAAGCAAATGAGACCAAAATGCAATATCTAATGGGTGCTGAGAACTCTGCAGTTTGGGGCTTAGCAGGGGGGTGTTGGGGTGAGAGGCTAGGGTGTGGCCATTGCAGTCCTTTTCCCAAGCTTGCCAGAGGTTACGAAGAGCCAGTGAGAGAGATACTGGGCTTCCTTTCCTTCTGTTTCAGGCCCCCAGGATAATGACTCAATTGAATACGACCACAGGACTTGAGAGATTTCTTTAAAACTTAGGGAGCAGCCTATTAGATTTTATAAATGTGGCAAGCTGTTCTTGCAGGACAGTGTGGTCTTGGAATCCAATTTGGTTTGAGAGTTTCCTCCCCTTGTTTCCTGTTTTTGGGCTATTGAGCTGGGATGAAGAGGTAGAGGTGTATCCCTATCCAGGTTTCTTTGAAGCAGGAAGAATTTGCCTTCACAGGTGGGGAATAGATGGCAAGCAAGCTGTGACAACAACCTAGGAAATCAGTATCCCCACATCAGTGTATTGTCTATCTTCAAGGTGAAGAATGATGCCTGTGGTGTCATAACATTTCCTAGAGGAAGAATTAATCTCTTTCATTTTGTACTGTGTGTCCTGGGCCTTCTGACCTCAGAGAGACAGGTTGAAGTAGAACTCCTGAGAGAATTAATGAAGGCTGGAAAACATGGTCAACTCAGTTGGACTTTGTCACCTGAGTTCCCCAGACACAAAGTTGAGTTCCATAAAGCAAAAATCGACCCAGCCCTTCTGCTACTAGAGAAACACCACTGACCTCCCTCTTAAGAAAACAGTACTTTCCTTCAGTCTCTGCTCCACACTTTATCTCCATATTTCCTTCTGTGAGTATTTTGTTCCCCCTTCTAAGAAGCACTGAAGCACTTTGGTCTCTCTTCTTGAGCTTCATATGGTCTGTGAATTGTATCTTGGGTGTTCTGAACTTTTGGGCTAATATCCACTTATCAGTGAGTGCATACCATGTGTGTTCTTTTGTGACTGGGTTACCTCACTCAGGATGATATTTTCAAGTTCCATCCATTTGCCTGTAAATTTCATGAAGTCATTGTTTTTAATAGCTGAGTAATACTCCATTGTGTAAATGTACCACATTTTCTCTATCCATTCCTCTGTTGAGGGACATCTGGGTTGTTTCCAGTTTCTGGCTGTTATAAATAAGGGCTTGAGGGAGTTCAATGCCCCATTGTAGGGGAATGCCAGCATGGGAAGGCAGGAGTAAGTGGGTGGGTGGGGGAGTACCCTCATAGAGGTAGGATGGGATAGGGGGTTTCGTTTTGGAAGGGGGATAACATTTGAAATGTAAATAAAGAAAATATCCAATAAAAGAAAAACATACAGAAAAAAGAGAAAACACAGCACAATTACCTAGCACTCTATCAGTGCTCAGCCTAACCCACAGCTTTAAGTATGCTCGTTCCAATACCCCACTTTTATATATTGGTTTCTTTATTATGTTAGGCTGTTTGGGTTACAAGTAGGAGAAAGCCAGCTAGAAATATTGAAGTCCCAGCAATGTCTCTGGCCCCATATGTCTTCATCTGGGGTGTAAATTACTTTATGATGAGGATATTTTTCTCTGTATTTTGTTTCTTCTTATGGATGGTCCTTAGTGTCAAATAACTTTATCGTAGGTGCTACAATTTGAGAGCATAACCCTTCTTTTCCAAGTGGTCTAATATGAAACATGATGGAGAAAGTGTGATTAGCTCAGTCTGAAGGGCACCCAAGATCCCTTGGCCAATTCTAGTAACCAGGGATGGACACTCAGAGCAGCTAGATTCAGGGTATGTGTCATAGTTTACTCCATGGGGTGCATAGTAGGAAAGGTGGAGGGAGATCCCTTGATAACTACATTAGAAGGGGTTGGAGTTTCTTGAAGGAAGAGGATTGAACAGAGATGAAGTCTGTGTCTACTATACAAGCCGGCTGCCTCATACTGTAGCTCTGTATTTATCTTTCTCATTTGGCTCAACATTGGACACACTGAAAAAGATCACATGCTATTGCTTTTACAAAGTTAGAAGGAGGTGATGTGATCTAGATTTTATTCCATTAAAGGGGGAGGAAAACTAGTTCCCGGCCTTGCAGCCCAGTGGACTTGTGGCATTTGCTGTAAGTACCATAGCCAGCTGCGTCATCCATCACATTGAGAAAGGATACTGGCAGAGCCCTTGCTCTGCTTCTCTTGACATCTCCCTACTGAAACCTGAGGCTCTGTGTGAGCTGGGATCTTGGAAGCCTGCAGAGACATGGCTCTGGCCAAGCCCCTTTCCCTGCTCGATGGATGGTTTTTTTTTTATAATGCTCACTTTTCCCAGCTCACGGGAGTGTCTCCATTAGGATGGAGTCAAGGGTACTGCCATCAAACTTGTGGATATCCCAAGTTATGTTTTCATCATGTGCCCCGAAATGAGTACCTTAGAAATAATTTCAGCTTTATAGAAACGCTACATGAACAGAACAAACATACCATATCCCCTTCCACCCAGCTTCTCTTTCAGTTAGCTGTCAAAACTAAAGAAATGATATTACCATTAAGTAGAACTTATCCAGCTTTCAGCAGTTCTCTGACAATTAATATATTTCCTTTGAGAATACCATATTGGCATTAACTAAGTTCTTTTGATTTAGTCACAGTGTTGCTAAGGGACAGCTACTATAACTGATTACCCAAATGGCGTGTATTTATCATCCTTCATTGTAAGCATATTCTATGCAATGTAAAATTTTAGCACGAATTATGGAAGCTGGAGACTATTACCCCTTTGAGATCCTCTTGTCTAGCAAGAGGTTCTGTTTATTCTTTGAATCCTGACCTGCTTCAAGAGAAGTTCCCATCACTTGCTGGACTGGAAGGTGACATGAAATGAAGAGGAAATAGGCCAACCGAGTGCAGAGACCAAAAAGACTAGCCAACCTCCTTCTCAACTTCCAGCTGATGCAAATCCACATAGAAATCCAGCCAAGCTCAGTTAAATCTGCGTTAGAGCAGAAGGGCTGCCCAGGTGCACAGTTGACTTGTGGCCAAAGCAAATGTTTATTATTGTAACTCACTGAGGGTTTGCTATTACTTAAATATTACAATATATCTGGATAGCCATGTGACTGGGTCTGGATAGGATCTAGGGTTTCTCATTTAGCAGCACAGTTTATACCGTTACCAACAAGTTAATATAAATTTGTTAAATTTTCAGATATTTGGTTTAGCGATCAGAGTTGTAAGTGGCTTCAGTGAATATTTCTGAACTCTTTCCATGTCAGTAGATTTGAATAGAAAACCTATACATGTAATATTCTTTAGAATGTTTACATGTTGTTATGGGCATGTATGTGTGTGCTTGCATGAATAAATGTGTACAACACATATGCAGGTGCCTGAGGAGGTCAGAAGAAATCATTGGGTGGCCTGGAACTGGAGTACAGGTATTTGTGAAACACCAAGTGGGTGCTGAGATTAAAACAAGGTTTTCTGCAAGAGAGGTAAGTTCTCTTAACTGTAGAGCCAACTCTCTAGATCTGTATATAATAGTATAAATATGAGGTAGTACTAGATAGTTTTCCTACTTTTTGATGTGACTGGTTTGTGCATATTGCTACCACAATAAGCCCCAAATGCCTGTTCCTCTAATACTAAGGACATGGATATCTATTACTCTATATCTCTGTTATTGTTTCCAACTAAACTATCTCTGGTGTCAGAGTTCCCTGCCAACTATTGCAGGCACAAGTCTGGAATTTAACCTTGATCTCTTCAGCCATCTTACAGATAAAATATATTTTTGTATGTTTGTTTTTAATTCCCTGGGTAGGCAATGTCATTAATAAGTAGTTTTCAAACAGTAGGATGCTGCTTTAGGGGGTGGAATCAGTTGCAAGGGGGAACTTACGCAACTAGTAAAAATTTATTACTCAGTATTGCGTTGGTTCTTGGAACTGAGTGCCAATTCCCCTGAAGAAGGCCCTAGCTTTTCTTAAAAGACCCAACTTTACCCTTTGCCTTTTCCTTTCTCTTAGATACCTTCTGTTTCTTTCAGTGAGGTGACAATTTCCCCAAGATTGTGAGGATATGAATGGCTGTCCCAAAGTTTTGCTATTCTCCTGCCAAAGAGTATCTTATCTGCCAGTCAGCATCTTGTGAGGGCAAGAGAGTGGCTGCAGGTAAGATGTCTGCTGTCTACCATGGCCAGACCATATTTAATGTCTATCTTTGCCTTGGAAAGCATAGAGGCAAGAGGATATTTTTCAATGTTGTCTTAGAAAAACACTGTTTCCCTGAATGCCTATTCTGCAGACACTAGAGATGAGACAGCTTAAACTATGAAGTCATTTGATTTATAATTAAACAGATTTTCCTGTAGGTCATATCTTGCTTGATCAGAAACATTCAGGGTAGTATGGCCTTACACCAGTGGGTCAGACTTTAAATGGCAAAATCTATAATCTCTTCCTCCCCATTATTTATTACAGCAATGTCTCCACTTTAAATAAAGAATTTAGTAATAGCAATACCTAGCAGGACTGAAAGATAAGCAAGTAAGATGCTAAGACCTCAAATGTCCATTTACTCTATCATATCATCAAAAACATCAAAATGCTGGGATTTGCCACTTACACTTGAATGGTAAGAACCCTACACAGTGCTCCAGCATCTCCCCACAGACAAGACAAACACTTTGTGTGGTCTCTGTCTTTTAGCTGCCCTTTACAGCTATGACTTCTTGCACGTCTCTTAGCCTTGTCTCCACACTCGGTATAATTCCACTCCTTCTAATTCCTAAAATGCGTGATGGCATGATTCACTATCTTAAAGAGGTTTAAACATTGGATAAGTCACAGCACCTGGAAAAGTTGTATTCCACCTCATTCCTGTAGGTCCATTCCTGAGACCTACTTGTCCCCACAAGATAGTTGTTATAGCAACCATGAGTTGGTTTCAGCTAAAGAACGTAAAAAGCGTATGGCTGATGTCTTTTTATAATTCCATCTTTGTAGATGTTTTTAAATATGCTGAAGATTATGAGTTTTCTCTTAGGCTGCAGTTCTCTGTTGCCTACCTTCTCCACCTGATGTAGACTATTTCTTCTGTAGTTCTTCAGGATTCTTTGATCCAAATCCTCATCACTATGAGTTCAAAAGCATGTGCAGGAATGCTAGGACTTGGTTCTGGAAACTCTGAAGGTTTGTGGTATAGCTCTCCCATGCCATATCCTCACGGATGTTGCCACACAATGTTTAAGGGTGTAACTGTGCCTTTCATAAACTAAAACAAGTTAGGGAGCTAGACTGTCCCTTAACCTTGTCATTCTGTGAACTTAAGCAGGCTTAACTATTTCTTTTATTATTCCTCTCCATCTTTCCTTATATACTCACATCTTACATCTAAAAAAAAAATCAAAAGACATTTAAATATTTCAAAGCTACAAATGTATTAAAAGGAGTGAATATTTAAAAAAATACCTTCTATGCCCAGAAGGAGTATAGCATAGCATAGCATAGCATAGCATAGCATAGCATAGCATAGCATAGCATAGCGTATGGTATGGTATGGTATGGTATGGTATGGTATGGTATGGTATGGTATGGTATGGTATAGTATAATGCCTGTTCTCACAATATTCTGTCTTTAATAACATACCCAATTTGATCACCAGGGTATGTGTACACAAGTTCAAAGGTTAAATAATTCAACAAAACTTATGATGGAAAGAGGTTTCCACTTTTATAGTTTGTATAAGTCTGATCTAGTTTGTAGGGACTACTTTTCTGTTTGGTTGTGAGCATTGGTCTCTGATCTTAAACTATGTGTTCATCTTGGCCTAGTTTCACTAAAACTAAAGCTCTCTATTTTAGTGTCATTCCCTCTTGCTGTGATGAAGTATGCCAACAAGAGCAACCACAAGGATAAAGGGCTTACTTGGATGACAGTTTCAAGTCCATCATTGTGGGCAGATCAAGGTGGCAGGAACTTAAAGCACCCAGTACCTTATATCAACAGTTGAGACTGAGGGATAGGCAAATGTATGCATGTTAAGGCTCAGCTCCCTTCCACCCATTTTTTACCAGCCCAGGATCTCACGTACAGGGAATGGTGCACTGGACACTGGGGTGGTCTTATGACTAATGGAGATAATACCTTACATACATTCCCAAAGGAAAACCCACACAGTCCTTTACTGGAAAGTATTAGGGTGATGTGCCAATTTTGCTAATTCTCCCAAGAATGTTACATGGCTGGTGCTGGCTTAGAAATTTATACCGTAAGTTGATGAATCTCTGGTCACTTGCTGCAGTAGGGGAAGGGTACTTGCCTGGGTGTGTTAGACAGAAAAGAGGATCTAACAGTCCGGCTTACTACAGGAATCCAGATACTTCTGCTTGCCCAGCTTGCTAAGACACTGGTATCTCTAGTGCCTGGGTTACTCTGGGTTTTTACAGAAAGAAACAGCTCATTTCATAGTCACCTTCTTGTCTTCACATTTGGTCCAGCGTTCTCTGCTCCTTACTGTCTGCCTTCCAAGCACATGGTAATGTCTTTTTCACTATTGTATCCTTGTGCATTCTTATGGCCTTTGTACTGGTTACACATCTAATTGCTGCCACAGAACATCTGGCTAAGGAACATTAAGAAAGGAAGATAGGGTTTAATTTGGCTTGCAGTTCCAAAGAATGCAGCCCACCACGGCAAGAAAGGTGGTGGGTAGCTGTATTGTATTCACAGTCCGCAACAGGCAGCGATGAACACTTGTACTCAGCCTGCTTTCTCCCGTTTATTCAGTCTAGGACATTATCAGCCCATGGCATGATAAAGTTCACATTCACAGCAGGCCTTTATCCTTAAATTAACCCATCTTTAGACAATTCATTACAAATGTGACCAGATGATGTATCCATGGTGATTCTAAATACCCATCAAGTTGACAGTTAAGATTAGCCTGTTGAGATCAGGCTATGTCCTTCTCTAAGTTACTTAACGTTGTAGAAACAGTGGCTTTTCAGGTTTGGTACTGTCTTAGGAGACACCATCTAAAGTGGCTTTGACTTCATTTTGAAGGCAAAAGATGACTATAACTCCTGGGTAGATCCATAAACAGCACTGTCTCTCAGACACCACACACCCAGCACAGACGGATAAATGTTTTATTCTGAGACTAGAAAGGAAGCCATCCTGTAAGTTTTTGGGGGTGAATTGAAACTGTAAGAGTACATGAGCACTTTAAAATCATGTCAGGGAAACAAGGCTCAAGAGCTTGTTGGACCCGCCACAGGTGGAAGGCTGTAACTCCCTCACTTAGACACCATAAAGTAATAGACAACCTAATTCCAAGATGGCGTGGCACCACAGTGGCCTCTCTGCTGGTAGGTGGTGGTCACATCAGGGACTGTGGACTCTTGTTCCTAGAGTTCTGGCTCCACCCTGTCCCCCCACTGCTAATGCAGCCTTTTCAGCAGCCTGTACACTCTTGTACTATGCTTGTCTAGATCTGATCCTAAGCCACCATTTCCCGATCTCAGACTCTAGTTTGGCTTCACCACAACTGAACTCAGCAGCTTCTCAACCCTGCTCACAGCTGCGTGTGCAGCAGCTGTAGTCCCAGCTCCCGCCTCACACTGGCCTGGTTGTTCATCTCATCAATACAGACTCTCCCCAGACGACTTCTGAATCCCCTGGACTCCATCGCAGCATCTTTTAATTTGTATTCACTCTGTAACCCATACATTTTTGCATATAGGTATGTATGTAGATATATAGATATGTTTACTGGCTGTTATGTAAGAATTAGTATTAGGAATTAAGACTGGAATAGAGGAGCCTACATTCTTCCCAGCTTAGGCTCCCAAGGTAGGTGGGTCATATGACAAAATGCAGTCACTGAAACCACTAAGCCTTGTGGAAACAAACAAACAAACAAACACGTTCATCCAGCTTTCTGCATAGTGCTCCCACCGGGCACCCCTGATGAGTTTATTTCTGAACTTTTTAACTTAGAAATATAATATATTTCCATAGAACTTTATGATTTTGTATGAAACATCATCTATGGAGCTTTCTATGTGTCATTTACTATGACGTCTGAAGACATAGAATTTGGCATGGTTTATGAATATATACAAACATGTTCTGCTATACAATTGGGGCTTTTCAAGTGTCTTGTCTTGTTCTAAAATAATCACATATTAAATTATTTTGATCGAAAAAGGCACTGGAGGTAGAGCTTAGAACTTCCAAACACTGTGATTTCTCCCGTGTGTATTTTAGTAGTACTTACAAGCTCAAGAGCAACCATCAAATCTAATCTTAATTGGCCTTGCTGACATCTGATTATATCCAGTGTTTGTTCAAGAGAATTTTTTTCAACCACTTTCATCTTTTTAACACAAATCACATCATTTTAATCACCATTTTTCTCATTAACAGATAAGCATAGCAGGAAGTGGTATAAAGGGACAGTGCTGGGTGACAGGCTTCACTTCTGTGAACTTGATCCTGGCTGAATGCAGCAACAGGATGTACACTTACACCACAGGTAACTGAACCTGAATAACACCAGCTCACATGGCAGAATGGACAAAGTCCACAAGGCCTCAAATCTACACAAAGAACTATAGGCAATGAAGAAATGCAGACAATGGGAGAAACTGTCTTCCTGGGGGATGAAAATATAACAAACGACTTCCCAAAACTTAATTGTCACCCCTGAAACATACATTATACACACTGAGCAAGTTTAGGAATAAATATGCATATGTAAATATATGTATGTGTACATGTAATAACAATTGATGAAAAAAGAGGCCATGAATTTGAAAAAGAGCAATGAGAGGGTATGTAAGAGGCTTTGGAGAGAGGAAAAGGTAGAGAGAAATGATGCAATTATATTATCATCTCAAAAATAAAATAAAACATGGCATGTACTCACCGATAAATGGCTGTTAGCCCCAAAGCTCACAATACCTAAGACAAAACACATAGACCACATGAAACTCAAGAAGAAGAAGGAAGACCAAAGTTTGGGTGCTTTGGTCCTTTTTAGAAGAAGTATCAAAATAGTCAACCAGAGCTCCCAGGGTCTAAACCTCCAACCCGAGAACACAAAGGGAGAGACTCCTGGCTCCACCTGTATAGGTAATTGAGGGTGGCCTTGTCATGCATCAGTGGAAGTGGAGGGCCATGGTCCCCAAAAGTTTAGATCCCCTAGTGTTGGGGAATTAGAGAGCAGGGAGGTAGGATTGGGAAGATGGTGGGAACACACCCTCATAAAAATAGGAGGAGGAGGTATGGGATAAGGGGTTTTGGGGGAGAATGGGAGAGGAGATAGCATTGAAAGATAAATACATAAAATATCCAATAAAAAAAAAAACCACAGATAATGGGTCTGGCAAAAAAAAAAAGATTGTTTACTTATTTTAAATTATTTTCAAGAGTTTCTAGGAGATGCTAATTGGCTAAGATCTTATTTTAAGCTCTCCACAAAAGAATTTAAATCTCTGCTTAATATTCTCAAGAAAGATGCAAATCCTAATTTCTCTCAACAATTAATTGACAAAAGAGGAGTAATTTTACAAAAAGTAGAAGAAGCTATCACTAATCGATATATAGATTATATTATATTAGTTGTTGGCTGTTTTATAACAGTCCTTTGATAAAAGAAATTATCAATAAAGATTTATATTTCTTTAAATAGTGTCTTCATGACTCTCTGAGTGTGGAAGGAGTGGCAGCTGGCGCTTCTGCCCTGATATTACAAGAACTCTGAAAAATTGGCTTTAAAAACAAAAGAGGGGAAACTGTATACCCCCAGAAGGAGTCTCCCAGAAATACTCTCCATCATGCCTTGTTCTCTTTTAACTTTCTAAAACTGAAAGCTCATGGCAAATCTGCTGATGACTGCCTCTGGCATTGCTGAGACCAATAAAAACTATGCCACAGCTATGTGGAAGGACCCTCTTAAATGGAATGGCCTGAGCACAGTTCTCATATGGGGAGCTAAGAATTGATATGCCTGTTTGATACCACACAAGGCACAGCTAAATGGCCACTAAAAAGATTTTAAATCCAGGACCAATTATAAATAAGATGATTAACAATTGACATCCAGGGAAGAAAATCTCCCTGAGAATTCCCTTCTTCTCCTTCTCCTTCTCCTTCTCCTTCTCCTTCTCCTTCTCCTTCTCCTTCTCCTTCTCCTTCTCCTTCTCCTTCTCCTTCTCCTTCTCCTCCTCCTCCTCCTCCTCCTCCTCCTCCTCCTCCTCCTCCTCCTTCTTCTTCTTCTTCTTTTTCAGGTAAAAATGAATCACCTGTGATGTCTGCTGTTAGAAGTTCTAATGCTGATGCTGGTCTCCAGACTTACACTACTCAGACCTTCGATGGGCCATTAACAAGGACATCAAACAGCTAGAGATTGACATCACTAATCTGAAAAAAATCCCTCATTTCACTGTATGAAATGATCTCCAAAAATTGCAAAGGACTTTATTGGACTTGATTTACTCTTTTACAATAGAAAAGACTGTGTACAGCTCTAGACTGTGTACAGCCCTTAAAGAAGAATGTTGCCTCTACATAGGCAAGACAGGGATGGTTAAAGAGAGCATGAAAAAGGTCAGAGAAGGCCTTGAGAAAAGACAGAGAGAGAAAGAGAAAGATGAGAGCTGGTACAAGAATTGGTTTTCAATCTCTCCATGGTTGCCAACCCCATTTCCTTCCATCTTGGGACCATTAATTGGGTTATTTTTGCTTATTTCTTTTGGTACCTGGGCCCTAAATAGGCTGACCAACTTTGTGAAACAACAGATAGATAATTTGGTAGCAAAACCTATTCAGATACATTATCATAAGTTAACTATGGAGGACCACTAGACTCAAGATGCGGTTGTTACTCTATGCAGGGTATTCCCAAAACCCATCTCCACCCAACCTAAAAGAGGGAACTTCCACCCCTAGACCAAGCAGAGAGGGGCCACCCAGAGCCTCCTCTGACTAGAGATCTGAATTCTTGCTTAGGTTGCAAGGCTAAGCATTGCAAGGGAATATAAATAAAAGTTAAAAATATTCTTCTAGATTCTCTGAGGGACAAGCCTGACTGAATAGGGATTGATGTCAAAAGTATCCCCTCTCCAGGAAAAAGACATCGGGATGGATATGGCCCTCATGCCTCACTGGACAACGACAGGAGGACCGGAGCCATTACAAGGTTCCCTTTAATTACTGGAGGTCAGGCCTCTATCCCTGCCTTTGCAAGATTAGAATCGCCACAGCCCTTCTATACTTGCAGAAGGGAGGAGATGTCAGAAGCAGCCCTGCTTATACACTGAAGGTCTAAAATCAGCCATAGGCCTAAAATCAGCAATAGGCCTGACATACATGCCGGCTAACACAAAGTCTTGGGTCTCTGTGGAAAAATACTGAAACAGATGGCTATAAGCTATTATAAACAGGCAGCTTTTCTGAAAATTTACCAGCCTGAGTAGTCATAGACCTTGTAAATAGGCAGCCTTGGCGGATAGACCAACTTAGATAAGGACAAGTGAATAATAGGCAGAGTCATAGTGACCTGTCCCCTGAACCTTCATTCAGTCGATACCCTGTTTTGAAAGATATCTGTACTCCCCCTGAACACCTATGCTCCTGTGTCATCCCCTTCCCCACATCCTGCCTTTTTGTGTTTATAACCCCTGTGTGAAAAAGTAAAAATTATGATTTGATTAAAAAATAAAATAAAAGTAGAGAAAATCACCTTTCAGCAACTGTTTTGCAATTTGCTCACTTCTTTTTTTGCAGATATGTGAATCCTTTTCATGATGTACAAATCATGTGCACTCCTTTCCCCTAAATATAATTTCCATATTGTTTTTGATTTTTTTTCTTGCTGAAGAAGTATGGTAGAAACAAGTTCTGATACACTATTCTTATCTGTTTATATGTTTCTGTAAGATTTTTTTCCTCCTTAAACTACAATTCTAGGTTGTAGAGTGGGTACCCTTCACACACTGATAAATAAGGCCAAACTGCCTTTGAAAAAGAACTGATGAAGTCACACTTGCTCACTCGCCAGTTAGATCAGCATGTCTGCATTCTCATTTACTTTCCAAGACGATGCTTATTCCTTTCTTCTTATGTGTGCCTGTTGGGTGCACAGAATATTGTCTCCATTCCATCTTGGTATTTTCAGTGAGATGGCTTTGCTCTTTGCTCATGTGCAGATACCTTTTTTCTCCTTTCTAATAAAGAGTTGAGAAGTGAATAGTTCAGCCCCAAAGTTTTCAACAAGTCCAGATGCTTGCTCATCAAAAGGCTCTTGGTTATATCAATGGTTCTTGATTAACCAAAGATTATATCAGTGACCTGGAAAGCTCACTTATCTCCAGCATCTACTGGTTCTGCCACTCTCTGTATACCCCAGACATATGTGTCATATCAGGGCTTAATGGCTGACTCCCTTGTGCTTTTTTCCTATAGGGGTCTCTGAGAACACTTTGATCTCTCAGTAGCAATCACTTCCAGCACTAGGGAAAATGATCTGCCTATTTTTGTGTTTTTTCCCCCAAGCATTGGGAAATATGTGTGTTCATTACATTATTATGCTCTCTAGGGATAAACTACAAAGGGTTTCAGTAGCTTAAATTAGAGTGGAGAAGTGAGTGGAGCATCTTTTATCAATTTCAAAAGGTCTCAGCCTCACCTCTTACTTCAGCCTCTACTACAATCACTTCCACATAGCGTCAGTGAATTTGTGTGGGGGTGGAGGGGGTAAAAGTCAGCCTTTCTGTTTCAGGGTTTTCTGAATCTGAGGCATAGAATTCTACACGACACTGTTGAAAATGATCTCTGCACTTGAAGAGTTAAAATCTTGGGGGTCACTTTAACTAATAGGATGGTGCTCTCAGATAACTTCATTTACCTTTGTTCCCCTACTTATGTAATTATTACATGCATTTACAGGACTATAATGAGGTTCTGAAGGAGCAAATTACGGAAAGCAGTTTTCAGTATCTCAGTGAGAAGCTGAATAAGGGCTTCTCAATAATGGTTGTGTCCTAGTCCCTGACATCTGAATGTTTGTGATATAACAAAAGGAATTTTTAAAGTGGTAAATGTATAGACTTTGAGGTGCATACATTTTTCTTGGTTCTCTCCATGTGAGTCAATATACTTACAAGAGTATTTATATGAAGAAGGCGAAATAGAAATAATACAAGATGAGAGGGTAAAAGTAAGTTGTTGAGATATGTGGGAAAGGGATCATGAGCTAAGGAATCCTGGCTTCTAGAATTAGAGAAAACAAGCAAAAGGATTCAAGACGTAGGCTCTTGAAGAAACCATCCCTACTGAGATGTGGTTTTTGGACTTGTGGATGAAAACATTTGCATCATTTTAAGTTTAATATTGTTTATTATAATGGGGTACAGCACAAAAAGGAAACTAATACAGCATCCACATTTCCTTTGCCTCTCACTCCTGTTCTTGAGATCACATTTCCAAATTAAATGCTCATTCCCTTCTCTTGGAGACTCCTATTGGAAAATTTGCAGACTAAGCTAGGAGGTCATTGGGCTTTTACTAAAATATTTTAGGTTGGATTTTTTTCTGTGGACCAAATATCAGAGACATGATATGGTTCTTCTTGGAGTCTCTCATCTTCTATAAAGAAAAGCAAAACTCTACTTACAGATATTTAAATAACTCCAGTAACCATTGGAAGAGGGTGTAAAGGGCAAGCCAGAGTACTTCCCATCTCAGAGAGTTGAATGAGTTGTCCTCAGCAGTGATGGGAGAGGGGAGGTTAGACATTTTCCCTTCATGTGGCTGAGGTGGCATGTAGGTAGTTGGGTGGCTGGGAATGCAGAAGATTCCTCCAGGCCGGAATTTAGGCACGGTTGTTGTGGCTCCATGATTCCTCACAGTGCAGCTCCAATGACACAAGAAAGTCCATGAGTTTTTACAGGCTTTAATGTCATGGCAGATGGTGGATAGATCTGGATGCACCCCCCCCCCCCAAAACCCAGGGCAGACCTGAGTTAAATAGGGAGGGAGAGAGGTGGGGAGGGACTGGGGAAAAATGCTTAATTGGCTCCACCCTCTGGCTGTCAGGTACCTCATTAGTATGTAAATCTCTCTAGGGCCTGAGGCCTGTTCCTCACTCTCTGTGGGTGTGGCTATTGGAGGGCTGAAGCTAAATGAAAAGAACCAGGGCCTGGGACTGAGCTGAACTCCTGCCATCCAATTAAGGTTTCAGGGTTCCAAGCTCATGCTCGACCAAGCACCCAACTGCTTTTCACAGCCCACTGCCCCACAGTAACAGGTTACAAAGAAGCAAACACCTAGGTATTTCACCCCATCTCCTTTTAGATCACGTGGCAACTCCTATAGCATGTATGAAGTCCCACTAGGAAGCTTCACTTTGATTTCTGCCTTTCTTGTGGCTCTAGTTCTCTGGATTGCCTCTTATGCCTTCTTCACACATCTGTGGATATTGGGCTATATTTAAATGGCTTCATCAGATGATAAAGTCAGTGCTCTTGAAATACAGAGTGATGACAAAGAAGATGGGAGATGGTGAGATTATCTATCTGTCTCTCCATCTGTCTATACATCTATACACATATATTCCAATAGAAGTGGAAATGTGAGACAGCCTGCTGCCTCTGACCCTGTGAAGAATTATACCTAGAGAAGTTCATCTAAGCTGCTTTCCAATCTGTGGAAACCACTTCTAAGTGAGCCAAGCCTTTTCTGCCCTCAGTTCCTCTTCTTCATGTTGTGACTGTTGTGAGTTTGGGGAACCCAGAAGCTATAGTTAAGAGAGCAGGATCTTTAACTGGAGATGGTGTCAGAAAAAGAGGGAAAAAATGATTTCTTTCCTTATTTTCTACCACTGCAGCCTTGTGCTGGGGCAGGTAGAAGCTTTATCTCAGAATGAGATTACACTGGAGCACACAGGAATTTCCCAAACTAGCCTGTCTCAGGTACTAACATAGTGAGAAGACATTCTGTTGTCTAAGAAAAACCAGATAAACTGTGAGGACTTTCACAGGGATAATTTGAAATACTAGGGATAGTAGGGCTTTTGTTTTCCTCCCCGAGAAGCCATTCATGGAAATTTTGAGAGAAAAAGCACAATTACCTGAACCACTTTAATCCCAGGTGGGCATGAAAACCTTGCAACTCTTGTTGAATTTGTTTTTCAATTGACTGGAGCTAACAAGAAAGATACAAACCCCTGCCTACAAATCATAGTTAGGGCCCCACAGTCCTGTGAATTCTTAAAGTAACTTTTTTCATTGAAGGAGCAAAAGTAGAGCAGTTAGCATTTATTATTTTGAGTCTTCAGTCACAATTCTGACAGAAAAATTCTATTTTAACATTCCATAATACTCATACTTTGAACCATTCATTATGTTTCCAACAATGAACAGAAACAAAAAATGTGTGACATATAAGCTATGAGGACATAAAGAAAATCTTATCTATGCAATGCACCTCTTATCATTGCAGACATTCATACCTCTTGGGCACCTATGGTTGTTTGGAGTTTTGAAGAATATCATGGAAAGCATATACATTGCATATAAGAACCAGAACAAATTGACCTGAAAATCAGATTGGTTACAGAAAATGAAGGAGCATGAAAGATTCCAACTTTGGATGTCAAAGTACTTGAGAATACTGTCTTCTCTTTGAAGGGAAGATGCTGTGCAAGCTTATGGGATGAGTGTGGAGGTTGGAGGCTGTTAGGAGAGTTGTTCATTTAGAAGGCTGGATTGAACATCATAACAAGGCAAGAAAAAGATGCTAAAGTTTGGGATGGTAATACAGCCTCGGGAGAGTATGAGGATTTAGAAAGTCATGCAAGAGCTATCCCTCAAACTGGAAGACAGCAGAGCAGAGGCTCATGATTCTGGCAAGAGAAGACAGCAAGAGATATAGCTGGGGAGTTGCCAGGGACTTCTCTGTACCTTTAGGCAGGGTATCATTTGTCCCTGTACAATTGTCTAGGTCAAGATGGCTCATGGGAGAGTACATTGATTATTAATTAATGTAGGAAAACACTCTACTGTGGGTGGAACAATTGGGGGCTCATGATCTGTAAGAGTAGGAGGGATAGCTGAATACAAATGGGAAAGCAACATGGACATCCTCTTTTTTTTCTAATCTTGACTGCGGATGTGATGGGACTAGCTGCTTGAGTTTCTGTTTTGGCATTCTTTAATGATGAATTATAACCTGGAGTTGTAAACCAAATAAGCCTTTCCTTCTAAGTTGGTTTTGGTCAGAGAGTTTAATCAGAGTAACATAAATAATTATAAAATTTTGTTTCTATAAAAAGATGGACCATGTGCAAGGAATGACACTCAAGGTTGTCCTTTACATACATATGTATACATGTGCATACATGTGCATACACTTTTTTATACATGCTAATACCACACACATACACACACACACACACACACACACACACACACACACACCCTTCCTCCCTCTATCATCCTGCTTAGAGTCTAGTTGAGAAGTAAACTAAAAGATTAGATAGGCTGATTCTTGCAAAAAGTTTGCCCTAATTTGCATGATTAAGAGGTACAAGCAGAAAAAATTAATGGTTATTATGAAATTATTAGTAATTAATGAATATTTGACATAATACCACTCAGGCATAGATTTACATTCTTTTAAGAGTGTTTTATCTAAAAGTCTGGCAATGAACATAGTCTAACTCTGGAGACAGAGTTATAGCTGAGAAAGAGAAGACAGCTTTCCATTTGTCAAATGTGAGGTCTTGGGTCGAGAGGGAGAAAGACCAGGCCTTCAGCAGTAATGTCTTGGGCATCTTTCCTGAGAGATTCTATAGAGGATCTGTTTCCCCAATACAGAGTCAAGTGACCAGTGATAACCTCTTGGGCTGATAGCAAAATTATCAGGGAGATGCAGAACTTGGAAGAACACCAAGAAGTCTCCCTGTCTACTTGTTTGTGTTGTTTAAATAGATAAAGCAATTAGACTGCCTCAAGAGGTAAGTGGCTTGCCAATTTCAATTTTTCAGAATTAATTTCCTTTGAGTTATACAAACACGGGTAAATACAAAATCTGCTATTCTGTTTTAACTAAGTTAAAAGTTAACTGATTTTAGCTAAAATCCTCTCCAAAAGTAAATACAAACTTTAGGCCCTGCACAAAGAAAGAAAAAAATCCAGTATGATCTCATACCACAGGAGGTTGTTTCTAAACTCAAAAACTAGTTTGCCCTACAACAATGTCAATCCAAAAGTCTTTTCAGTAGAGGTTCTGTCTGTGAGACAGTATGTTACAGCAAACATCACTTGAGATTTAGATCTGACACTACAGGTTTTGAAGAAACTGAATGTGTACATTTTTACATGCAAGGTGTTTTCCTGTTTGTTTGTTTGTTTTTGTTGTTGTTGTTTTATTTTTTTGGATCAGGGGCAAGGAGAAGATTTTTTTCAATTGTTTTGGTTTTGTGTTGTGTTGTGCTTGCCTCTTTGAGAAATGGTTTCATCCTTATATCCTAGGTTGGTCTGGAACTTAATATGACATACCTAAGCTGGTATTGAACTCTTAATGATCAATAATCATTTCTTCATGTCCCAAGGGCTGGGAATATACTCTTGGCATGAACTACCACCACCCCTGTCTGATTTTCCTGCAGTGCAGCTGCAGGGTCATGGTGGGGAAATAATTGCAACTGAAAAGTCCTATGGGCTTGGCAATAGAGTCCCCTCCATTCACAAGATAGTCATATTGGTTGATATCAGCAGAGACCTGTGCTTCATAACTTTAAGCAAAGAGAAGGTGACTGAAGTATGGGGGGACTGTGTAGAAGGCATCTGGATAAGTAACAGACCTGAACTGTCCAATCACCATGCCTTTGGAAGGATACTTCCATGTAACTGTCAGGAATCTACTAGAGTGTCTGCTTTGACCAGTGCCCTTGAGAATAGCCAGCTCCAATGGCTTGCATATACTGTCCATTCTGTTGTTGCTTCACACAATATCCCAGAAAAGACAATCCAATTGGTATACCTCAAGTCACATGTTCTCCCTCAGTCTCAGCACAGACCTAGGAGATCAGAGTGACAGTCAGGGGTATGGTCTGCCACAGGAAGAGCTGACATTAATGACAGGAGATGGGGGCTAGGAGTCAGTCCGAGCTGATTGCCACTGTTCCGTGGCAAAGTAGAACTATCAGATAACCTTTTTTCCTCTTGCCTCTAGAGTTTCATCACCAAATACAAAGTCAGCATAAACTTAGGTAGAAACATGATATTCAGATTAAGAATCTGCATCTGTGACATATTTTGTATGTTCTGTTGTTTGATGAAGTCTCAGTGGAAATTTTTGGAGAAAAAGTCCTTGAGCTGGCAGAAAAGCATAGATTGAAGGGAATCTCAACCAATGGTTGAAGCATACTGAGAGCAATGTGTGTTCTTCTGTAGAAACACATTCTTCATTATCTGAAGCATAAAAAGCCACTCATTTCACTTTCCATTTCTCCCATAATCATTACAATAATTGTGTGGCCCATAATCCATGCAAATTCTTGACAAGTTTTAATGAGTAATTGCAATCAACATTCTATATATGTTTACCTTGACATTGGGGATGGCAGTGCATTTAAATGTAATGAGAGAAACTTCTCCTATCTGATTATAGTAACATAATGAGATGGTTTCTATATTAGGTCTGCCTTTAATTAAAAGAATGCGTTAAAGATGGGCACATAGGAAATGATTTGTATAATTAATGACAAACACTGACTTTATAAATAGTCTTTAAAATATATTTCCATCTCCTCTCCACATTGTATAGATTTGTGAGGTGCTTATGTGAATGGCCCTGCATAATGGCACGATTGTTTTATCTTTTAAGAACAATCCCCTAAGTTTGAGTCAGAAGCAGAAATGGATTTACTTGGAAGTCAACAAAGCTTGGATGTGAATATTCCTCATTTGTATGACACCCTTTCAAATCCCCATAACTGGCTTTATGTTTTTGTGTGGTTTCATAAAGATGACCAATTGTACCAGTTTTAGTGCCTTCCAAACTAGAGCTATTTATAGATTTTTTTTTTTATAGCTGTAACTATATTGGTACCAACTATCCCCCAGGATACCTTGATCGTTAAGCCTGTACCAGTCTACATGTGGTACATAGTAGAGTCAATAGCTTTATTAAGAAAACAAGCGTGTGTATGTGACATCTTCTGGATGTTTGCTAGAACACGGGATAGGGATTGTATATGAGTAGAAGTCCTATATTAAGAAATATGAAAGCATTAAGGACAAATACAATGTACATTTTTACTGGGCTCTCCTTGGCCTGATCTCCAAGATAATGATCTTGGTTGCCTCCTTTATTTTGCTCCATTTTCTTTTCCTTTCCTTTCTTTTCTCAGTTCCTCAGTCATCTTTGCTCTTCTGAATTTTATGAGAGGTCATCAAATTCTTTTTTCCCTCTATGCACTATGGCCAGTCTCTTCTGATGTCTACCACCAGCTTGTTTACTCACCTATCAGAGGATCTGAAAGACACAGGATCACAATTGATTTCTGCTCCTAGGAAAATATGAGTGAGCATCTTCTACTCAGGGACTTTCTGCAATCTCACTGATAAGACTTTTCAACACATTCTCTAAAAGCACTTGAACCAAGATGATTTTGGGAAACGCAGCATTTTCTACTTACATGTTTATTTTTCTTTTTACATGTATGTTTTCATGCTTTACTTATTTCAAACCTGTGAGGTTACATGAGTCTCTGTTATGCTTTTGACATGTCTATTCATCTTCTGGCTTGTAGCACAGAGTAGAGGCAAATAAATGCCGATGTGTATAAAATGACTTAATATTTTCATCAAAGGTGCATGTTAGTATCTGTATTTTAGACATGACCTGATATAAAAGGCTATAGGAAACACAGGCACTGTCTAAGCCTTTCTCCCAGAGGGTTTACAGAGTCTATATAGACTATAAAGAATAAAAAAAAAAGAAGAACATGTCAAGCTTTTGTTATCTCTCATAAAGTGATTCATACTGGGAGCATTTTAACTAGTTTAGCTGTAGTAGATAAATCCCACTATTGACATAAGTAGACAATACTTAACAGGCTTTCAAGTTTCCACAAAAGTATACATGCCATAGAAAAATAATATAAGTTTTCAGAGATACTTAAAAATATTTCATGCTTGAAAAATACAGAGATAAAATATGTAAACTGACAAAGAATCAATTTTATTTTTTGAACATGAAAGTAACAGAGGATCTATTCAGGGAAAGTGGAACCAGTAGAAAGAAGGGGACCAAGAGGGACTGGTAGGTGTGAATATGATTTTATACATTACATACATGTATTGTAATGTTGTTATGAAACCTATTATTTTGAATAAATAATCTATTCTAAACAAATAGGTTTTAACAGTTAAAAAAAGTTCTAACATGTCTTTCCTCCAAATATCCCAAATGAATAGAATATTAACATGTAGGTAATTATTTTTTATAAATATCAATTGTAGAAACAGCATTTTTGAGTACAGAAATAAACTTTTGGTTGCATCAAACAATGTCTAAAGTTTCTCTCTAATTAATACCAGTTCCAAAGAGATGGGTTTTCTAATTCTTCCGAGGTGCCTATACTGTCAGTGTTATTTTATTCCTAAAATGTGTGGGAACCAACTCTGGTTACAGAACCAGTCACTAGTGCATTATGGGATTTGCTTATGTGTTTCAATGTGTCACATAGGCCTTGATTGGTGATGTGGTTAATATTGTAAACTTGACTGACTCTGGAAACATCTAGGACTCAAACTCTGGGAATTTCTCTAAAGGCTGTTCTAGACTGGGTTAACTCATGGGCAAAAGCACCATTCCAAGGCATGGGATTTAAGAAGAAAGCTGAGCAGCAAAATTCATCGCTCTCGTGTCTCCAAATTCCTGACCCCGTGTGTTTTACACCATGATGAGTGGTAACCCCAAACTGTGAGCTCAAATAGATCCCTTCTTTCTTAAGTTGCTATCACCAGGTACTTTTTCAAGACAAGTGACTAATACAACTGGACCGAGAAGAATGAGGACCGTGAAGGTGACTCTGTCATACTGTCTGACAATAGGCCGTATCTCAGCGAGTCTGTGAAGGGCTGTATAAAAAGTCCACTCATATTTTTAATGGATTTCTTACTACCAATCGCTCTATTGAATAAGTGTACAACTCTGAATCTACTCTTAAAGTTCAATATCTTTATCTCTAAGAGACAGCATCCACACCAAAATGTTCTATAAGCCATTATTCGGGAACTACAGGGGCTCAGGATAAACTTAGAAGCCATGAGCTTTGATGGAATAAAAAGATTAAAGAAGTAAAACACATTGCTTTTTTTGCTTGTTTGTTTTTATAGGTTACCATGACAACTATTAATTGTAACTTCATCTCCTTTTCTGTCTCAAGAATTTAGATATTGCACCATTTTTTTTTCACTAGGTCAGAGCTGAAGTTCTTAACGTAAATTATTTTTAGAAATATGAACTGGATTTAATATTAAGTGACCTTATACGTTGGGGACAAGATGCACTGTTAAAAATGTGCACTTTAGCTGGGATTTCCTTAAAACTTAATTTAGTAAGTTTGAGAGTATATAAAGCAAACATAGCAAAAAACTGCCTTTAACCACCCCCCATGCTTAATTGCAACATTTAAAAAAATGACAGCAACCTCCATTTATCGCTTAACCTATTGATGCGCTCACGGTGGTACCATTGATTTGCGACCCCTTCTTGCTGCTGGGAGCCAAGGTCTATTCATTTATTATTGTGTGTACTCATGGGAGGGAGATGGGTCTCATCGACCCAGCAGTGCACCAGCTGGTAAATATTTAATGTTTATTCCCATCACCGAAATTATTTCAGATTTGGATATTGACAGTCATTCACATAACAGATTGGTGTAGCCTGCAGTTTATAACATACTCCTTAGCAGTCTGCAGTCTCTTTATTGCAGAGGCTTATGTGTATGTAGTAAATTTGCTGTGTTGTGTTTAAATGTTCTACAGTCTGCATTTAAATTTTAGATCATCTTGGTGTCTTTTGATGGAGGTCCTTACACGCTCTCTACAATTGAATATTTTCAGAACTATAGTCCTTGAACAGGCTGGAGAACTTCACCCTTTAAAACGAGTATGACAGTATTTTCTCATGTTATTTCTACCTAGAAACCTTTTACTGCGCCAGCTTGGAGTGTGCATGTGTGCTTTCAGATCCTCAGGGGAGTAAAGCCTGCCTTTACTCAGGGCTATTGGTTATTCACATTTAACTTTCAGGTGTCGGCTTTAATTTTGACATTACTCTACTTTCCTGTCTTTGAAGCAATAGCTACTTTGCCGTCGATTGTATATTTCTTGCCACTACAGGGACCCTGTCTATTTAGAAGTATTGTAACAACTCTTCTGGAAGCTTATAACCAGTCAACCTATTGTGATCAGTTAGAATTTGATTTCCAAATCACATTTTAAATTGTGGTTCTTTTATTGATTCCTGTTTGAATCAGTACACATTGTGTCTATATATGGAAACTTGGATTTCCTCCTCGTCCCCTAGTCACCTCTGCCTCCTTCTCTTCTCTTTTGTCTTCTTCCTCCTCCTTTTCCTCTTCTTCTTCCTCTTTCTCCTCCTCCTTTCTCTCCTCTTCCTCCTTCTTCTGTGAATCCTATCTTGCCTCCACATGAGAAGACTTAAAAATATTTTCTTAATTTTTTAAGACTATTACTTTCCATTTCTTTCCTCTAAACACTTCCATGTTCTCTTCCTTGCTCTCTTTCAAATTCATGGCCTCTTTTTTTCCATTAGTTGTTATTACACACACACACACACACACACACACACACACACACATATATATATATATATATATATATATATATATATATATATATATATAATAGTGTACATAGACACAACCTTCTCAGTCTGTATAATGTACTAGTAGTTTTCAGGGATGACCATTGAGTATTGGATAACCAGTTGGTGGGCTATTCCCATGTAAGATTATTTCTCCCATTTTCAGCATTCCATAGAATTTGTGTGTGTGTGTGTGTGTGTGTGTGTATGAATTTCATTTTTTTACCAGTAAGCTTTTGTTTAGTTTTTCTGACTTTGAACATCAATAATTCCTACTGTTTATATTCAAACCTTGAGAATTGGTCCAGATATTAGGTGAGTACTGGACTATCCACTCAGATCCACTCAGCTGAGAGAGACCAGCAATCCTTTCAAGAGGAAAATTCCTATATTGCTTGATCTTTTCTGGCCTCTATGACAGGTGCTCCTGCTTCAGAAATGGTGATGTTAATTTTAGGTGCGATGATAGCAGTGTTATGCTCCTTTTAAAACAGCTTTTAAAATGTGAATAAATAAATATTAACTATGGCTTATCATTAAAAATTTTATATTACCTTGGCCTCCCTGTAAAATTAGTACTTTCATTTTATCTTTCCTGGAAGCTTACATGAGCAGGAGAGATAGAAGGCGTCTGAACAAGTTTTACAGCAGTCATAAATGGACAGAAAACTAGAAAACAGAATGTATTCATTACTTTTCTATTACTGCGATAAAACACTGTGACCGAGGCAACTTGAGGAAGGGCTTACGTGGGCTTACAGTTCTGGAGGGATAAGAGCTTATCATGATGGCGAAGAGCTGGCATGCTAGGCAGAGTAGCAAGCCAAGAGCTCAGATCTTAAACCAGAAGCAGCAAGCAGGGAGGGCAACATTCAAATGACATGAGGCTCTGCAGTCTCAGTGGCTGCCCCAGTGACATGCTTCTTTCAGGAAAGCCACATTTTCTAAGCCTCCACGCAGCACCACCAGGTGGGGACTAGGTATGCAAACGCACAAGACTATCAGGAGCATCTCCTTCAAACTACCATTCTGTATGTTACCCGTTCTATGTTTAATTAAGCAAATGCCCTTAAAGGTAATTTTTGTTTATTTTAGTAAGGAATATTTAAATATGTTTCAATATAATGTTTATCCAAATAAAACAAAAAAAATTAAATAAACAAAATACTATGGAACCCGGGTGACTAGAGCAGGCTCTCCTTGGAATGTGTCCTTGTTAAGTCTGTCTACTCAGACTTTCTGTTCCCGAAACTGTGATAAAGAAATTTCTCTAGTTGTCAAGTGACCCACTTCATTGTTATTTATTATAGAAACTCAACTAAGATATTATCACATCTTGAAGTTTCTCCTAAGCAGGTACCAAAGCCCCCAGGAAGATATCCTAATAATTCTCTATGGTCTGAGCTGTTCTTTAAGCTCCTTATTGACCCACCTACTGACAAGGGAAGAGGGATTCTTGTAGGCTTACCAGGAAATGTGGTTTGAATATGAAATGACCTCATAGGCTCATGTATTAGAACACTGGTCTCCAGCTTGCGGTCCTGTTGGGAAAGGTTACGGAACCTTTAGGAGGTGAAGGTGGACCAGATACAGATGCAGAGAGGCAGGCTGTGAGGTTGTATAGTCCAGCTCTACTTGCTGCGTCTGCCCCTGCAGCCATCCCTTCCCTGACTGGAACCATGTCTTCCCTGCTATGGTGGACTCTGGGACTGTAATCCAAAGTAATTTCTTTCTTCCCCAAGTTGCTTTTGGTCAGGGCGTTTTATTATGGGAAAGGAAAGGAGCACACCAGGTATGGATCTGTATGAAAAATAGCTTTCTGAAAGGAGAGATGGATTTCATAAAATCCTACAAATAACTTGCAAGGCACAAGAATTTCCTAGGGTATGATTTATGGATAACACATTTTCATACCACAGTCATAGTGATGTCTCCAGGACAAAAGCACCAGGAATGAATCTTCTTCTAAACAGGTTAGGATAATTAAAAAAACAACTTAATGTCTGCAAAATGAAGATGTTAAATGTGGAAAAATTTGGCATTTGCAACATTTTATATTTTATTTCACTCATTTTCAGTATGGCAGCTTAACCTCGAACCTTGAACGTGCCAAGCACGCATTCTACCACTAAGCTCTGTCGTCCTGAGCCTGATATATGAGTGTTGACTGCTATGTTAAAATAAACTTTCACATTTAAAATAAAGTAACAAAATATTGATTAATTATCATCAACCATCAAATTATATAGCTACAGTGGTTTAATTTGTCATAGAATTTGACATTCTTTTTATTTGGGCTTTCATGTACCTATGAAGGAAGGTAGGGAAACATAAACTCCTTTATTCCAGAGATGCCTTGGAAGAACAGGCAAAGTGATTATAAGCAATGCCATTCTCCTTCTACCCCTGGCCTTCTCATGATATCAGACATTGTGTCTATCACTTGCTCTGTCTCTTCGACTAGCTTTTCTAAAAGGTAAGAGATCTATCTTTTTGTGGTCTAGTGTTTAGGATTTTAGAATTCAGCATGCATTCCTTGATTATAAATGATCTGCCGAAGTAAGGCAAGATGAAAAATCTTGAGTTTGAATCTTTCCTTGACAGTGATAGACTTCTAGACAAAGCAATTAATCTGCTGCCTGGAACAGTCTGAGAGGGCATGCATTTATATGCAAGCAAATGTACTTCCCCACAGAGAAGGCAGTTTTATGTCTGTTTCCTTTTCATTGCTACTTCAGATAATTTCTCACAAATTAGAGTATCATTTGAAATCACACAGCCCTTAATATATTGAAAAAAACAGAGGATTGTAAAGAAAACCAAAGGTAGATATAAATGAAGCTAAACTTGAACCCAACAAAGACAAACAAACAAACAAACAAAGAAACGGAAAAACAGAGAACATCCCATAGAGGCAATCAGCCTTTGTGTTCTGGTTTGAAATGTGGTCACTCCTCCCTTGCTACTCACTGTCCTCATCAGTCTCTCAGACCATGGGGCTGCTGGACTTTGGACTTGTTCTTCTAAGGCTGCTAGTTAAACAAAGCCTCCTTTCTTAAAGTAGCCTGTCTCAGGCCTTTTGTGCTAGTATCACAAAGCTTGATAACATAGCCTGGGTTTTGACTGCAGCTTCATTGATTTCACTGGAATAGTCTGTGTGGGAAATTTTCCATCACTGGGTTCAGCTCGAAGAATTCTTCCATGAACGTCACAGACGATGTACCAAGGCCACAATCTAAACACAGCCAGGAAAAGAGATGTGGTTGTATCAACATTTATCTGAGTTATTTGGAAAGTAGACCTATCATTCTTTTCTAGTCTTACCTCAGTCAACTCTTTCCCAGCCATGTCGTAGTCAGTTTTTCATTGCTGTGTAGAGACACCATGACCACAGTAACTCTTATAAAGAAAAGTGTTTAATTGGGGCTGGCTTGCAGTTTTAGAGGGTTAGTCCATTATCAACATTGTGGGGAGCATGGTGGCATGCAGGAAGACATGTGCTGAGAAGGAGCTGAGAGTTCCGGGTGTGCAAGCAGCTGGAAGAGAGAGAGCCTGTGGGTCTTGCTTGGGCTTCTGAAAACCTCAACGCCTACCCTCAGTGACACAGTTCCTCCAACAAGGCCACTAATTCTTTCAAATAGTTTCATTCTCTGGTGACCAAGTATTCAACTCTGTGAGCCTATGGAGGCCATTCTTATTCAAACTACCTCACAAGATAACTTTAGTTTTTACCAGAACTTCGATGGCAATCAAAACTTACAGGTACATGTGAATGGGCAGTTAAAAACTGCTTTTTAGGCATCAGATATCTTTGTGTTAGAGGATATTTTGTACACAAATTCTTAGAAGGAAAATATTGACATGTGTTTCAATGTTAATTTTGAATATAACCCTTCCTAGTAATGTGTAAATAAGTAGAAGAAACGAACCTTGTTCTTCTCTACTAGTGATTAACCTAGGTCATTGTTCACAAGTACTGGATGCACATTTGTGTTCATGTTATTTGTACACAAAACCAAGTTATAATTCTTGCACATTCAGGAATGAAAGAAATTAATTTGAAAGCTTGTGAGAGTAGGGTGTTTCAGATGTAGAGCTAAGACTTTGAATGTGAATTAAAAAGTGTGCATTATTAAAAAAAACAACAACAAATGGGCAATTTCTCTTGTGGAAAATGCTACATTGCTCAATAGTTGTTCCCTGAGTTCTTGAATGATCCAGTTCCCTTATTATCTGTCCTTCAAACATCCTGCCTGCATTTTAGATACCTTACCACGGAAAGCATAAAGAATAAGAAAGTATTCTTATTTACCTCGGAAAGCATAAAGAATAAGAAAGAAAGTAGGTTTTCAGGACTGACCACTTGGTGTTGGATAATCAGTTGGTATACTCTTTCCTTTGAAAGACAATTTCTCCTCTCAGCCTGTTGTAGTTGCCTATAGTTCTTTGTGTATGATGGAAGCTTCTGGTACTTGCCCCTCATCCATGGTAGCGTGTCCATTATTGTCCTTGCTCAGCTCATGCCTAGGCAGTCACATTGGTGAAACTTTGTGGGTGTAGCTTCTGACCTTACTAGGGAATGCAATCTCACATCACTTAGAAATACACATTTCTCAAAGAAGTAATTTCAGGCACTAATCTAAATCTTAGGTTAGAACAAAGAAGTAATTTCAGGCAGGAATCTAAATATTAGGCTAGAACAAGAAGCAATTTCAAGCAGAAATCTAAATTTTAGGCTAGAATAAGAAAGTAGGCTTCAGACATGAAAATGACTTTGGGTTAGGACAGGGAAGTTGGCTCAGGTATTTTGGTCATCCTGATAAGTTCTTAGAGACAGAGATCTCGGGAGTGATCTTGGAACTTTATTGCCTTACTTGTTCTTTGATTATTTGTGTTTATTGTCTTACTTGTTTCTTAACTATTTGCATCTATTGTATTGCTAGTCCCTCAACCTAGATCTGACCTGAATACTTGCATGTAAGTCAAATGATATAAAAGCAAAAAGGAGGAGGGGGGATGGGATGGGGGTTTTTAGGAGGGGGAAATGGGGAGAGGGGATGGCAACTGAAATGTAAATAAATAAAATATACACACAATAAAAGAACAACAACAAAAAAACCAAAAACAAAACCAACCAACCAACCAACTAAACAAAAAAAAAGAAATATGCATTTCTAATCGAATACGTGTGTGTGTGTGTGTGTGTGTGTGTGTGTGTGGAGAGAGAGAGAGAGAGAGAGAGAGAGAGAGAGAGAGAGAGATCACATATACATACATATATACATTAACAATAACTAATAATAAAAGAGGCCATGAATTTGAAAAAAAGCAGGAGGGGTATATGAGACAGTTTAGAGGAAACAGAAGAGAGAAATGTATAATCCTAACTATATAAAGTAACTATTTTATAATAAAATAGAAAAGAATGAACAAATTCTAATGGCTACCAGAAATCACACTTTCAAATATCGGTTATGAATCTGAAGCGACCTTGCCCCCTCACTTTTTTTTGATACAGGCTTTCTCTGTGTAGCTCTGGCTGTCTGGGGCTCTGTAGACCAGACTAGCCTCAAACTCAGAACCTCCTGTCTCCGCCTCCTGTATGCTTGGATTAAGGCATGTCTCACCATGAAATGGCACCTCCTCACTTTTTAAGGCCATGTCAGACTATAAGAATTGCTAAGTTTTAATGATGTGTTGAATTGCTTGTTAGCCTTGTAGCTGTTTCGCTTGAGCAAAGCATACCAGAGGATGCTCTTATTTAATTAACAGAGACTCTGTCCTAATTAACTGCACGTGACTATCAAGTTATTCTTTCCATGTGGCCTCTCTTCATTCTAGGAGAAGCTATATTTTAACTCACAGGTTAGGTTGGGAAGGATATTTGAAATTCTGGCACACTTGCCAAACTTTGAATAATATTTTCTGTGATAACTCTTATGGTTAGTTATTAAAACATTTCCTAAGAAAGTAGAATCATGCATTAAATGTGGCAAGTTCTACTGGGTTTAGGTGGTAGGTACTGCTTGAGCATGAAGGAAGTCTTCAGGTATGTGGATGCTGCATAAATATTTCCCTAAACTGCCAGCTGACGGCTATTGCTAGAGGTGAAGTAGGGTGGGAAATAACATTGTCTGTTAATAGTAATCTAGATATGCTCAATTGCAGTCTGGCAAATGGGATAAATGGCTCCCCTAATATATTTTTAAAAATGCATTTTTAGATTTGATTCCTGGAACTGGAGTTGCGAATGGTTGTGAACCACCATGTAGGAGTTTGACACTGAACTCAGCCAGGTCCTTTGTCAACTACCAAATGGATGCTGGGAATCAAACCCGGGTCCTCTGCAAGAGCAACACATGCTCTTAACTACTACTTAGCTGTCTCTCAAGTATCTGACTTTCCTCATTTCTTTAAGATAAAAGACTCAATGACATTTCTCTACAGTTAACTATCTTATTCAGCACAAGCAATTTCAAATTCTATATTCAGACTCCTATATACCCCATTGTTTGTTTGCATAAGGAATTTAGGTATATAATAAAGCCTCCAAACTCGTGATATCTAAATATTTCTAAATAGGATCTCTGATAAGTTCAGTTTAGAGAGCTTGCTCCATGACTTTTGCTAATTATTTTAAGAAGTTTGTGCTTAGAGGTTTTTTTTTTTTTTTTGAAAACCCAGTGAGTTTACTGGGTTACTTACAGGGCTATGAATGAGGGGTTACTTGCATAAGGACAAAAGACTCAAAAACAAATCCATCAACAAAAATCCCAGCCCAGCATGGATGACAGCTCACAAACACTGGCTGCTTCTCTGGTGCTTCCAATATGAGTTACAGACAGCTCGGATGTTGGAGTGAACCTTGTACTTATTTTTAAAATCCCACATTGATCCCAGAATTAAAAATTATCTGCCTGCTATATTCAAAGTAGGTCTCATATATTCCCTATCTTTCACTAAACTTTATACACACCTCCTTAGATAGTATTTAGGGGACAGAGATGGTAGAAAAAGATAAATACATACAGGAACATAGAAAGTAGGAGAAATGAAACCACTGGGTTTTCAGGGTGTCCTACTACATGGTTTTGTTTGCTTGTTTCTTTGCTTTTAGATTGAAACAACTAGGAGATACCATCTAGTCAAACGTTTTTCAAGTCTGATTTAGAGAGTTACATTCCAGTAACCAATCACTTTAGTAATCAGAGATGCCTTCCATCAGCTGCAAATGCATCCTCTTAGGATTATCTTAGGATCTTTACTTCAAGGCATTCACAACCCACTTGGGAGCACTTGATGGACGCCTGCCTGGTGTTTCTTAGTAGTGGGAGTGAACCCTCTAATTCCTCTGCTTACAGGAGTAGGATGAGTTCTGAGAAAGTAGGACAAAGATAAAAATTTGCCAAGTACTGGGTAGCCCATGTTGGGCAATTAATGCGATTGCAACATTGTTTCTGTTAGGGATGAAGATACTGTACCTACAAGATGTTATATTCAAAGATATTAGAACTTAGAATAAAAATATTGTTATTGCACTTTTCCCCTGGACTTATAATCAAATCTTTGTTAAACCCATGGGACCACCTGTTATTAGTCCATTGAGTATGAAATTCAATACACATAATATATCCAGCTGGAAATACTTTAAAAAAATCAAACGAATGCTTTCTTTTTAAAGTTTATTTTTAAATAAAAATAGGTTTTAATACTCTGAGGATTACATAAAATTTTAATTTAATTGGTTATCGGTCTAAATTAGACCGAATTGTAGTTGAATATTTTCTTATCACTTGAGAAATGCTATTCAATGTCTTTTGATTGTTTTCCTAGTTGCAGCTGAGTCTAACAATTTGGTTTTTGAATGGATTTAAGAGTTTGCAAAATTTTTTTGCTTACAATAGAGACTTAAACAATTATATGTTTAAATTTAGTTAGTGGGCTGCTTAAGTAATTATATTTTTAAATACACAGAGTGAGCTGTGGTGTTTGTTTAGGTTTCCACGGGATGATGGAGCTATACATTTATATCTCTCTCTCTATGTTAAGCTTGCATCCACGTGCACAGCATACTGCTTTTTCTTGGACATCACTTTATTGCACTATTGTCAAGTTTTTTTTTATCTTATTTTAATATTATCTCATTTAATCTGAGGATCAGCACCATTATCTCTTTTTTCCCCCTCTCTAAGGGCTGCATATCTTCACGATGTTACACATTTCACAACATTGAAGAGAATTCCAAACATCCATAGAAAAGTCATCATCTCCTTCAGGGGTGACGAGATGTCAAAAAAGTTTATCCTTTTTGTTAAGAGTTTTCACACACACACACACACACACACACACACACACACACACACGCACACACACACACAAGCACACGCCCAAACACACATGCACATACACATACATGCATACACATGCACATGAACACTCTATTTCATAGAAGCATGTCAAAGTTTTTATTAAGTTTAGTGTTCTCTGGGGATCTCTTCTTTGTATATAAACTGATGTGTTGATTGAGAACATTTCTCTTTCTAACTTGTTGGGCTATTATTCTGAGTGCATCTGTTTCTTTCTCAGGTTGAGCTATGTGAACACTGCTTGAACTTTCCAGGCAAATAGTTCATTATTCTACAAAAGCATTTCCACTAGCTGGACACATTTCTCCTCTTAAAAAACAAGAAGGAGAGCCTTAGAGGAGAGCCAAGCAA
This sequence comes from Rhabdomys pumilio, assembly GCA_030674055.1. Lineage (NCBI taxonomy): Eukaryota > Metazoa > Chordata > Mammalia > Rodentia > Muridae > Rhabdomys > Rhabdomys pumilio. The sequence goes on along the minus strand of JANHMN010000001.1, from coordinate 242,213,058 downwards.
ACCACAGAACTTGCAGTTCTTTCAAGTACAAACTTCTGGTACTCATTTAAGAACATTCCCACATTTGTGAATATCTTTTGCAGTCAAGAATGTAGGGCGTGGTGCGTCTAGATGGCATGTGCTTCTCCTTAATCTTTATGACTCTAAATACTTCACAGGACAGAACTGTGGCAAGCACGTTGATACCCTGAAGCTTGCTAGTTTAGTGCAAATTTTATGTAAGGAATATTAGACTTAAGGAAACTAAACAGTTGGTGATATTAATTCACCTAAAACAAAGATATTAACTTGAAAAGTAACAGCATTGTTATTCCAAGAGTTATGATTCCAGACGAGTGGTTGGATAGTTTTCCTATACATTTTCAAATTAAAAGTTCCAGCATAAAACCAAAAGTTTGAAGGATCTGATATTAGAAAGACCCTGGTTCAAATCAGCTCTCTGACATTGTTTGGCTGTTATTGTAGTCCAAGCTTCTCAGAGGACACTTATGGAGATATGGAAGCATGTAATATTTAGCTGGAGGACATGTTCAGGTCACTGTGAGAGTATGGAGAAGGCTGGAAATGTTGGAGAATTATACTTGATGCTGTGTAACTGGGAGGTTAATATTCAGACTTGTGATACAATCTGTCACCTGCAATAAAGAAGCTTTTGTTTCCAGACTATGTCTCTTGATTATCACACTTACTGCTGTTGTAGTAACTTCTGGGCATAAGATTTCTGTATAAGGTCTCAAGAAAATACAAAAATAGCCAGTAAGGAGTCTAATAATTTATAGCATATGCTATTATTTTTTCTTCTCTCAATTATTAGTTGATTATTAAACTCACATTTGGGAAAATGAACTAGAGAAGGTCATGCATTCAATAAAATATCACGAAGCCTTACAAAAGAAAGAACTCGCCACAAATGACAACATGAATGAACAACAAACACATTGGCCTAGTGAAATCAGCTAGGCACTGAGGGACAAACATTGTACAACTCTATTTGGACAAAGCATCAAAATAGCCAAACACAGAATAATAGAGAGTAGTTTTAGTCACCAAGGGTTGGTGTTGTTCTTCAATGGCTGCAGAGCATCAAATGCACAAGATGACTTAGAGATTAGTTGGACCACCTTGTGCCTAGAAAAAGGAATACTTTCTTGTGCATTGAAAATTGGACTCAGAGGGAGAGGATGCACCTAATCCTGTAGAGAATTGATGCCCCAGAGGGTGGGTGGGTGTGGGGGGGGGAAACCCCCTTTCAGAGGGAAAGGGGGGGGGGCTTGGGGGGAAAAAAGGCGGGGAGGGGGGAAGGGGGGGGGGAAACATTTGGAATGTAAATAAATAAAGTAATTAAAAAATTAAAAAATAATTTAAAAAGAAAATTGAAAATGAACAATTTTGTTGTGATGATAATCTACACTGTCAACTTGACAGAATTTAAAATCATCCTGGAATGCTTTAAGAAAGGCTTAGCTGAAGATCCACCTTAGGTATGACTGGATCCATTCTGTGGGTTGTGGTTGAGGTCCCAGATTTTAAAAGTAGAAGATGCAAGGTGGATGTGAGGTGGGCTGCTGGAGCACTAGCTAGCATCCAGCCCTCTGCTTCCCGGCTGTAGATGCAGTGTGAGTAGTCACCTCACAGTCGTACCATCAGGACTTCTGTGCAATGATGGACCATGGCAGCAAACTGTCAGCCCGAAGAGACCTCTCTGTGATGTGTTGCCAGGTTGTTGTTTTGTTGGTCTCATTCCACAACAACGAGAAAAGTCACTAATATTTACTCACTGAAGATAATTTACTCACTGATGATTACGCCAAGGTATAGAAGTGGTTGTAGATGTCTAGGCAGGTGTGCTACTGAGGCAGAAGGGAGTGGAAGGTAGGCATGCAGGATGCATGGATGCTCTTGGCAAAATGCTCTGGGCTAACCACTAGGAAAACAAATTAACAGTTACTAGGTCATTAAGTGTTCTTAATTTTGATAATGTTAGAAAGAATTTAATATGCCTTTACACATAGGTTTACAGATGTTTAAATAATATGAAATAATTCAATGTAAGTATAAACAGTGCATTTGCTTGCTGTACCAGCTCTCATAAATATAATAAAAATAAAATATAAATAAAATATAATATAATGAATATAAAATATAAATATAAAATATAAATATAAATTATAAATATATAAATATAAAATATAAATATAAAATATAAATAAATATAAAATAAATATAATAAAATAAAAATAAATTGTAATGATTAAATTTATATTTGTTTTCCTTTTATTGTTTAGACTAAAAGAAACACATCTTAAGAAATTTTCTTACATTTGAAAATAAAATTTAAAAGCAGACTACTAAAATTAATTGTCTCAAAATCTTAAGAGGAGAAAAATCTGCAGACATATGTACAACATCCATATTTAATGATGACCACAGAAACATAAATATGAAATTATTAGATGTTATTAGGTTGGATAGCTAAGATGGTAACCAAATAGACATAAAAAATTTGGTAGTCTAATTTTTGGATTCCAGAACAGAAATTATTAGCTAATATAGTTAGTTAATGACCTGCAGGCCAAGGCTAAGATAGAAGTTGATCAGATATGTACAAGTCTGTGGCTGACATCAAGGGCTGTGGATCTCTGTATCTGTATCATATCGTCCAATGAATAAGCAAAGCCTAATGAAGAATACCTACATACCGGTCTTAAAGTAGCCTTGACCAATTTCAGAGACATGAATTTCCAGCTTGAACACATGAGTGCCAGTCAGAAGAAACCTTACTAGACCCAGGGACACAGTATCAAAGACTCAGTATACTTTGGGGCAGGTGGTCTTCATTTATATACAAGGAACTGCCCAGTTAAGCAGGATCATAGCTTCCACAGAATTACTTGTCTCTTTCTTGCTCAGTGTTTTCCACTTTTGCCAGTTCTGATGGATGGACTCAGGTCATTAACATTTAACAAGATGCCTTTGGCAGGGAAAAGTGTAGAGCTTGAAAAAGTCTTTTCTCAGGAGGACAAATGATACGTGGTAATCCCTTTAAGGATGAAAGAGATAGACACTCTAACTCAGTGTGCATTCCTCTGTTTGGTTAAGAAGAAAATGACTCCAAATCTCAACTACAAGATATCAGATGTTCCAAAGTATGTTGTAACTACATGAAGTACCACCGTGATGACAGATGCAATGGATCTTTGTCTCCGACGTTGTTAAGTCAGTGCTACAACACGCTCAGACAAACCACAAATTAGGCATTTCTGCCGTCAACTCAAATTCTACTCCACCTATAGTTATGCATGATGCAGAAAAAAGGCTGAAGCGGTACTGCTTGGGTAATTTTTTTCTATATTTATAACTAAAGGAGCCAGATGAACCAATCTGCTGACAGGTATTTTAGGTTGAGGCTGATGTTCTAGGCTCAATTTCAAGCCTAGTTTATAGCCTTCTGTTGTGACCGGCATTTGTGTACGTATCAAGGCAGAACACTAGCGCTTCTGTGAGATGCTTCATATCTTGAGTATCACTGACTCAAGGGTTGTTGCTGAAACTTCTGTCAAATCCTAATTGAAGCTGCTCTAAGCCACACATCTCCAGATGCAGTTCTCCCTTGAAGTGCATGGTAAAACTTTCAGGAGAGCAGTAGTCTTGGCTGATGGTTTGATGTCAAGCGATGCTTGGGAAGCCTAGGATGGAAGGTCTTGTCTTAGGCTCAGATTTACAAAACTGTACATAAGCTGGGAGTTATCATCCATTCCTTAAACTGACCAACAGCAAGACCATACAATGGCATTTCCACAAACTTGATATTCAGCAGAGGAAAATGCATTTAGAAGGCCATAGAATTAAGCTGAGATTTTTTTTTAAAAGTTTATATAACAAAGAGTTATTGCGCTCTTCTGTGATAGGAACACTTGATACTGTGGGTATTGGGTGGACAAAATTTATCAAAAATCACTTTCCTGCAAGGTGCACCATCCTGGAAGAGTCTCTGATTTGAGGTTATAGGATAACTTCTTTTCATAGAACATTTGGAGCCCTGTGCAAAGCACCTTGGGATCACAAGCCCCGATTAGTGCCCTCAGCCAACTTCAAAATGACTGACATCTTTCTTGATACATATTTCATGAAACATATCCAGACCTGATTACCAAGATGAGGACGAAACAGTTACACTTGTACAAATGTCATACTCTTTTGCTTCTGGAATTGTGAAATTGCTTTGACATCTATTTTGAACTCACCCAGTTCTTTTTCTCTAACATGAGTATTCATTTCCTGGGCTACTTACCATCTCAGGTGTCACTTGCTTGGTGATACTTTCCCCAGTTCTCAAGCCTGTTGTGTCTGTTCAAAATGCCCCCACAGCACTTTTTCTCACCGTGGTTATCATATAAAACTCATCCTGTGTAATTTCCTGGTTCCTTTAAGTTTATGTTGCTTGAAAAACTGTAGCTCATTAGGGAAAGTGGTTCTATAATGTTGTCATTATCTCTCCAGACTCTGGCACAGTGCCCAGGTTCAGACAGGAGTTTAGAAATATTTTTAGACTATGTAAGTATTTGTCAACATCGGAATAGCAACTTTCAACGAAGCAAATGGAACTTAGAAAACTGTATCTACTGGCTCATTCTGATACGTGCATGTGTGGTCTATCTATCTATCTATCTATCTATCTATCTATCTATCTATCCATCTATCTATTATCTATCAAATGAGCTATCATATATCCATGTATCTATGTATCTTCTATTTTTATCTATCACCTATACATTATCTTTCTATTTATCATCTATCATTTGTCTAATCTGTTATCTGTTATGTATGTATTACATATCAGTTGTCTGCTTATCTCTAACATCTACTTGTCTACCAAATGTCATTTATCTACCACTGAGCTTGAAAGGCACAGAGTTATTTAAGGGACATTTGAGGATTTGTTTCATATAAATCTGTTACTCTGACAAAGTTTATCTTTCTAAATGTAGCTTCAAGAATATATATCCATTCCAATGGATCGTAGAGAAAATTGATGGCACTCTCTGGATATTAAAACCATCTTTGGGACTAGCTGGAGACCTTGGACAGGGGGCACTCTTGGGAATCTATGGGGTGACCCTAGCTAAGGCTCCTAGCAACTGGAGATATGGAGACTGAAGTGGCCACCTCCTGTAGCCAGGCAGGACTTCCAGTGGAAGGAGAGGCACATAAACCCCTCCACAAAACCTTTGACCCAAAATTGGCCCTGCCTATAACATGCAAGGAATAAAGATGGAGCAGAGATTGAGGAAAAGGCTAAATAATGACTGACCCAACTTGAGAGCCATCCCATGAGAGAGAGCCAATCCTTGATACTATTAATAATATTCTTCTATGCTTGAATACAGAAATCTAGCATAATTGTGTCTCAAGATGCTTTATCTAGCAGAGGATGGAAACAGATGTAGAGACCCACAGCCAAATATCAGGCAGAACTCATGGAGTCTTGTGGAAGAATGGGGGATAGGATTGGGCAAGCCAGAGGGATTAAAGACACTTAAAGAAGACCCACAGAGTCAACTAACCTATGCCCATGAAGGCTCATAGAGACTGAAACACCAACCAAAGATCATGCATGGGCTGGACCTAGGCCCCTTACACATTTGTGGCAGATGTGCAGCTTAGTTTTCATGTGGGTCCTCTAACAATTAGAGTGGTGTGTGTGTGTGTGCGTGTGCGTGCGTGTGTGTGTGTGTGTGTGTGTGTGTGTGTTCACACTCACTTGACTCTGACTCAGTTGCCTGTCATTGGATCATCTTCCCCTAGCTGGACTGCCTGTTTGGTTCTCAGTGGCAGAGGATGTGCTTAGTCCTACTGTAACTTGATGTTACACCTCAGATGGGTACCCAAGGGGTGAAGGGTTCCCCTCTTCTGAGGAAAAGTGGAAGAGGTAATTCGTGGGGGGGGAGATTTGTGAGGGTGGGACTGGGTAGAGAGGAGGGAGGGGAGGAGCAACCAGGATGTAAAGTGAATAAACACACACACACACACACACACACACACACGTATGTGTAATTATAAAGTGCTTTGATCAATATAATGTGGCATCAAAGATACAATTTCAACACAGTGTGTGATCTGAATATGAGGATTTCCCATCATCTTTCTCTCTGTCATCTCTGTATCTGTTTGTCATTTTCCTTATTTTCTGTTCTCTACTCCTCCTCATTCTCTCTGTTTCATGGCAGATGTTTAGAATATCCCCATGATCATGGTGTGAAATCCAACCCCAGTGTGGTAGTCATCTATAGGGGCTCTGGCTAGTAACTCTACTTTGGGCACCATCTGACAGGTAGAATCCAGTGTGGAATGTGTGAATGGACAAGTGTGCAGATGATTCCATGTGTTACCTTTAAGTCTTCCAGCTAAGGCCTTTTATATAAATGAGCAGAGATGAGTCGTCCTCCAATACACTGTGAGTTTCCAATTCAATGAAATGATAAGAAGTAACAGGTGACTATTGTTTTAAACTATTAAACTCTGGGCTGTTTGAATGACTTTATTCCAAACATGAGGGCCTGCTGGTACATGGTTGTAATCCCAAAGCTTAGTGGGAAAATACAGGATGATCCCTGTGGCTCAGTGGCTGTCTAGCCAAACCTTCTTGGCAAGTTCCGGGGCATTAAGAGATCCTGTCTCAAAATTTCAAGTGCTGAACAGCACCCAAGGTTGTCTTCGAGTTTCCACATATATATATACACACATATTATGAACACATTTACCTCCTACACACACACACACACACACACACACACACACACACACACTACTAAGTTTACATGTTTATGTAATAGATCATAATACAGGTCACAAAGTAATTCTCTTATCTGTCATGCATGTGATGGATTGCTTTCTTTCTGTAGTTAGAATATGCTTCTTTGCAAATCTGTATAAGAGAGAAGACAGTCTCAGTGTCGTATATACAGCTCTGTGGTTAAGAGCGCTTGCTGCTCTTCCAGAGGACCTGAGTTTGAGTGCCAGCACTCATGTCAGGTGCTCACAATCATAACTCCAGATTCAGGGGATGCAATGCCTCTTGCCTTTGAAGGTACCTGCATTCACATGCAAATACATGTGACCCGCCCAATCGTCTTGCCGGCAAGAACGCACGCGGGCACATAGGATCCTTTTGCAGCACGTGTTTATTCCCAAGCATGGAGGAGGAGAGAGAGACCAGATCTAACATGGCGCTGCTTTATATATACCCTAGGGTGGGGTGGACATATCTGATTGGCTGCTTGCTCAAATTCCCATGTTACGTCCCGGGTTGGGCGGTGATAGGCGGTCCTTTGCCACTGCACATGCGCAATATTACTTGTTACCCACGAGTGTCAGGTGCCAGTGTCATCGGCTCTCCACAAATACACATACGTGTACATGCACACACACACATGCACACACAGACACACCTTACACATACTTTAAAATAATAAAAACAAATAGTAACAACAACAACAACAGCAATAATAAATAATAAAAATAATAAAACAAAATCTTTAAAAATGAAGACAAAATCACAATGAAGTTCCAATGAAAGGATGGGAGGTTAAAAGTATTTAATTATGTATTTATCTTAGATGTTTATTTGATTTACTTTATTCTACACATGTGAGTGTTCTGCCTCAATATACTACATGCACATTTTCTTCCAATGGCTGTAAGAAGAGGACATTCAGTCCTCTGGTACTGAAGTTACAGATGTTTGTGGACCACCAAGTGGGTGGGTGTTGGGAACAGAACATAGGTTCTCTACAAGAGCAACACGTACAAAGTCTTAACTACCAAGTCCTTTCTCTACTCCCCAAAATAACAATTTAAAAGTTGAAGACACTAGAAAAAATGGTTAAAAAACATGAACTTCTCTTGCAGATGTCCCTATTTGGGTTCCTAATACCTACATCACAGGCCTTAAGACTGGCTCTACCTCTAGATTCCTTCTGGACTCTGTGCAAAAGTGTATTCACATGCATATGCCATCCATCCCCTATACACAATTAAAAATAAAATAAGTCTTAAACAAATCAATCATTGAATATGAAGAGATGAAATATTAATGTTAATTCAAGCTGGGATAAAGATTAAGCACATGAATTAAGAATAAAAGCAGGTTTTATGCATGCTAAGCAAGAGCTCTACACAGTGAGATACATACCCTCCAGCCCTTCCCTTGGGATTCTCTTGTCAAGCAAACTGTAGATCAGAAAGTGAACAGCGCACCTGCTCACCTCTCTTCTCTCTCTAATGAGTGCTAACAGATTGCTAGGAATGACCATATCCAGATATTAGAATCCACAGAAAAATCTTTTGAAAGTAATTCCCTTAATGGTTAGCAGCTCCACACTTATCCACTGGCTCAGTGGGTTTAGGGGTTGAGGGCAGAGTCTGGTTACAGCAATCGCTGACTATGCATCAATAGTATGTCATGGACAATTACAAACTGACCAGCATGAAATTGTAAAGTTAACTGTCTGATGAAATTTCCCCAGATCTTTCAATCGGCTCTTATGAGCCAGCTTGTGTTTTTCTCAGCAGACCTCTGTCTCCAGGCTCAACCCATTTTACTGTATCTAAGTCAGAATGGATAGAAGTATGTCCAGGGTAAATCTGTCACACTTGGGCCTTTTGTAGGGCAACATTTGACCTTGAAGCTGTACTGTCTCTGTATCTTATGATTGAGATGAGCAACCTTGAAAAGCTTATTCTGCCTCAGTTTCCCCAGCTATAATACAGAGATATAATCATCATCCTATCTGGTAATTATGAATACTAAATGAATATATATATCTCCATATATCCCTTAAGTAAATTCTCATCCTGTTATCTATTATTTGTCTCTTTTCATAACTGTTCTGCATGAAGAAAGCTGTCCAAACCTGAGCTATAATTTTATGTGGATTGGATTCTCAAATGTAGCTCAGAGGTCTGACTTAACATAGAATTTAAGATGAACCCAGATTATGAATTTAGACTGAGGACATGTTTAGCCATCATCAGAGAAGCTTCTTCCTACAGTAGATGGGAACTAATACAGAGACCCATAATTGGACAACATGCAATGAGAGACATTGAAACACTCAGTTTTAAATGGATGTCTCCATCAAATCCCTCCCCTCAGGGCTCAGGAATCCTGTAAAAGAGGAGGTAGGAAGATTGTAAGAGCCAGACGGAGTGGAGGACAGCAAGAAAACAGTATTTTCCAGACACAACCGGACTGATGCACATATGAAGTCACAGAGACTGTGGCAACATGCATAATACCTATACAGACTCAAAGCCAGAGGAGTCCCAGTGCTGATGAGGATGTGGACACAGGGGCCCACTCCTAACCAAGAAACTATCTCTAGTTGACAACTGCTTGCAAAGTAAAGATAAGTCTCGCTGGGTATAAAAACCACTCTTAAGGTGGTTTGCATGTCCAGGATACATATCTTAACCATATGGTAAGGCCTATGCTCAACAGTTGTCTCATACTATACATTGTATGGGCATTGTTTACTTTTACAGGTGAGATATACACACACACACACACACACACACACACACACATATATATATATATACACATTTGTATACATATATACATATATATGTATACATATATATACATATATATTACAGGTGATTTATATATATATATATCTTTTACAGGTGATATATATATGTGTGTGTGTGTTTAAATGTATCTTTTTGTTTTGTTTGTGTGTGTAATTATGTATTTCTCATATAGTTTTTCTTATATTTTTCTCTCATATAATACATCCAAATGGTAATTCCTCCTCAGTGTCCCTTCAGAAAAGAGCACCCCTCCCCCTGGGATATCAACCTAACATGGCATAACTAGGTAGCTAGGTGCACTGAAACAAGGTGCAAACCCTTCTATCAATGACAGTCAAGACTAGACAACCCAGTAGGATGAAAATGGTCTCCTGTTCTTTTTTATTATTTAAAAAAAAATATTTGCCTGTATGTTTTCTAAAAAAAGAAAGAAGAAAGGTGTGGAGTTGGGTGGGTGGGAAGTTGGGAAAGATCTGGAATAAATCTGGGGAGAGAAAACTATGATCAGAATACATTACATGAAAAATATTTTCAAAAACCATTTAAAGACAATTATGAATGTTAATGAAAATGGCGACTAAGATCCATGGAATATTTCACTAGATTCCCTACTCTAGGCTGGGATGGAGAGGTTAAGGAACATTTGATCTGCTTTAAACATTTCCTATCGACCTGCACTGATGTTGTGAACCTTGTTTAAGGATACATGCTTCACAGGCAGCGTGCATCAGAAGAGTAGGCTCCAGAATAGAAACTTGCTCTCACTGGGTTAGCCCGCATCCATGCTTTGATGAATACTGAAAGCACGAATCAGTCCCTTGAAATGAATTTCTGAAGAAGAGCTTAAGGGTTCAGAGCCACTTCTCATATCATTAAAAAGCTTCACTCTTAAGGAAGCCTCAGTTCACTTTAAATCATACAAACTTAGAGCTAGAAGGCACCTTGCAGTTCATTTCTCATTCACCTAACAGGGAGGAACTTGCTGCTAACTAGGTCTGAGGTTTAATAAGCAGACAGAAAAAGCCTCTGGCATCTTCTCAAACATCCCTAATTTCTCAGTTTTTTTTTCTTCTTGTATCATTTGAACTTTCTAAAAGAATTATTATTCTATCTATCTATCTATCTATCTATCTATCTATCTATCTATCTATCATCTGTCTATCTATCTATCTATCTATCTATCTATCTATCTATGTGTATGTGTGTGTGTGTGTGTGTGTGTGTGTGTGTGTGTGTGTGTGTTACAGCATGTGTGATGAAATCAGAGGAAAACTTTCTGGCTTTGGGTTGGATCTCTCTTCCTAATTGTGTGGGTCCCAGAGATTTTTGACCTCAGATCATCAGATTTGGTTGCAAATTCCCTTGCCTACTCAACTGTTTTAACAGCTCTTCTTAACGGGTTTTTTCAAAAGGCGGCTGGAAGTTCCTGATAATGTTCAGCAGCTCTTGGTAAACAAAGGGAGAACTAAACAACAAAAAAGCACACTAGAAGGCTACTTCCGAACAACACCATGGATTATCGTGGGGATAAGTCCTTGAACAACAGAACATCTGTGGTTTTACGTAAGATCCAATTCTGAAGCGGGCTGCGGTCAGCATCAGGGTTAGGAAAGATCCACCCTGTGTAGGTGGCCACATTCCCACCGCTTTTCACAAACCGAACCCTGCTTAAGTGGAAGAAATGACATGCTAGGAAGGTACAATTACAGTGTGGGCTGCCCACCAGAGCGCCGATTATGATTATGCTTCCTGCTTTGAGTGGTTTCCTCAGTGGTCCAGAAATCTGGGCTTTTATCTTATTAAAGGCTGTCTTAGACTCCACACATGACGTGAACGACCAAGGAGGGAAAAGAAGGGAAGGGAAGGCAGCCAGCATTTCTGTAAGTTCTTATTTCATCCAAGACACAGCAAAGAGCGGTTTCCATAAATTCTCCCATGCAGCTTCATGATGAATGTGAAAGCGAGGTTGCATAAGGTTTTTCAGCCCTAGGATTAATACACGGTGAGACAGTTCTGCAGCAGTAGGTCTGACTTCAAATCTTGTGGTCAATATTTTAATACCCAGGCAGCTTATAAAAAGGCAAAGCGTGGATGCGGCATCAATAATGGGATTTGCCTGGGTAAGGACTCCTTCTTCTATAGGCTTATGGGAATAGATGTGCTGTCTAATGCATCCCTGTCAGAATATAAGGCAATTCTCTCAGCTTGCACTAAGCAGAAATATTTCAGCACTGGTATGATTGAATTGTGATAGGCCCAATCAGACTTTCAAGGGCTGGATTTTCAAATGTCTTGTCTACAGAACATTAAGACTCAACTTTCTCCTCTGCTTGGCATGAGTAGTATCTATGGTGTGAAGAGGAAGCATAATCATGTAGATGACAAGTTCTCGGGTCTTTGACTATACAAGGAGGCTTGCCACAATGGAAATAATACAACTGGGGTCAAGTTAAAGATTGACACCCCAAATTAAACTTCAACCATTCATTATTTTCTGTGAGGAGATTCACAGAATCCAAATCACTTTTTTAATAAACTCCTGGATTAACACTAGTTCATATTTTCCTGCAAATTATGCAGAACTCAGTATTTTCAGGTTATTATTTCTTGCAAATCTTTCAAGAGGCTGAGGGTTTCTGAGGAAATCCTAATTTTATTTTTTATGTTTGTAACTTAATACTCATGAAGTAGTACACCCAGTAAACAAGCCTATAAAAGTAATAGTATCATGGTGAGCAATTATGTATCAGAAAAGTCAGTTCTGCAGAATTCATCCCTAAGGAATATCTAACTTGAAATTCTTATTTACAAGACATATGGAGAGGGCTAGGGAGCTGGGCCAGTGATTCGAGCACCTCTCATACAAGTGTGATGTTCTTATTTCTAAGCCCAGGATTCATGTAAAGTCAGGCATGGTAGTATGTGGGTCTGTAATACCAGGGCTTATCCATGGAGATGAGAGATAGAGACAAGAGACTCACTGGAAGCTCATAGATCAGTTAACCTGGTCCACAAAGTAGTAAAAAGCAAGAGACACGTCTTACACAAGGTAGAGGGCTTACAAGGACTGACGTCTGAGGTTGTCCTTTGTACATGTGTCTGTACATATGCACCAAGATGCTCTAATGCTCTAATGGCTGTGTTTACACACAAGGATATGTGTCACACACACACACACACACACACACACACACACACACACACACATACACACCACATACACACAGAGACAGAGACAGAGACAGAGACAGAAACACAAAGTACAGCACGAAGATTGTATTTTTAAAAATGGCACATTTTAATTTTAAATAGTTTTAAAGTTTTAATAAAGTGTATGGCGTTACTCAATAGGAACTATGAAAGTCTCCCTCCTCCACTCAGGTTATGTGGATCATGGTCCAGGCTGTAGCAGAAAGCCAACCTCAGCTAGCAAGTCTCATCTCAGAGTTTCACCTGGGAGGATTTGAGATCCACAGAGAAGCAACCACTGCAGTAACAATAACAGCAAAACCAATCACATAAACAAACCCCCCCTAAACAGTCTCAGGACTGTGCTTGTTGGTATTCCCTTTATCTGAAAGGAATGTATTCAAAGCACTAATGTTTAAAATGCTCCTTAATACAGAGGAAAATGTTGCTACTGGCTGAAGGAACTCTGATGGAAAGCAGTCTCTGTCTCTGTCTCCATTGCCTCCTTCTTTTCCTCTGTCTCTTCCTCTTCCTCCTCTTCCTCTTTCTCCTCTTTCTCTTTCTCCTCTTTCTCTTCTGCCTCCTCCTCTTCCTTCTCTTCCTCTTGCCCCTCCTCCCCCTCCCCCTCTCCTTCCCCCTCCCTCCTCCCCCTCTCTCTACCCTCTCCCTCCTCCTCTTCTTTCTCTCTCTACTCACTCTTCCCAGACAAAATTCTGTATGTTTTAACTTTGAGGTTAAATGTTTTTTCAGGATGATGAGAAAACTACAGTTCTCCATTGAACTTAGGGAGCTACCTGTATCTAGCCTCCCAGAGATGGATTTACATATGCTTGATACCTGCCTAGCTTTTTGTGGGGGATGGAGACTTCAATGTCACTACTCATATTTGTGGGGTAAGAACTTTATCAGTTAACAATCAACCCAGCCATAGAGTGACAGTTGAAGATTCTTCTTAACATTGTTTCTCCCTAAGTTCCAGTTTCTCACCTATGCATGATTCTTGTGTTTCATGAAACAGTAACTGTTAAAAAGCCACTCTACACTTTTGCAGGTGCATGCAGCTCTGCACCCACCCAAGAGCTCTGGATTTATGAATGAAAGACACATGCACAACATTATTTTTAATTTGCTTTAGCTAGCTCCATGGTTGGGCCATTTCCAAACCTTCCTGCAGCTAGTACACACTCCCCTCCAGTATTCCTGAGTTTGTAAGACTCTTGGTGACCATTAGCTTACTGGAGACCCCGTGACTGAACCACGTGGAGACATAAATCGATGCAAAAAGCAAGAGGAATTTTAATGATCCAGTGCATTGGGTCCTATACCAAAGGTAGACTGGTGACCCCGGGCAGCCCATTTGGTCAGTTTTTATACAGTTTAAGGGTAGAGTAGAGAAACAGTGACTAGGCACAATATGATTGGCAGAAGAGTGTGACTTTTAACCTGATTGGTCTTTGAAGAATGAGGTGGCAAGGACCTCCCTTGTCTGTAGGTGGCAAGGGTTGGTCTGTTCTGAGGAATATGTCTACATGCTCTGGGCCTTTCCCACTGGCAGGCCGATTCCCTTCCATGTGGTCTGAGGAATGTTAATCAGCCTCTTCCTTCCTCCTCTGAATGTTAATCCAGCAAGTGTCCTCTGACTAAGGAATGTTAATTAACCTCTCCCATGGGGAGGGGGGACAAGTGTTCCAAAGTTCCTCTTCAAGTTAACAATTTCTAAATTTATATTTTATTTTTGCTGCCCCTTCTGGGAAATCCTACCATGGGGCGACTTTCCCTTTGCACCTACATTTCAGCTGTCTCACCATCCTGCTTCTTCATGGTGTGGTCCATCCTACGCCCCTCTCATGGTGGAATCCCTTCTTCTCATCCCCTGCATTTCTTTCTGGGGAATCCTAAAAGTCCTGCCTCTTTCCCCTTGCCCAGCTATTGACTGTTGGCAACTTTATTTCCTAATCAGAACCAACTGTGGGCAGGCTTCCTTTAGCCTATATACTGGGGACTGCAACAGGTTTTTTTTTGGGGGGGGGGGTAACACAATTAAGATGAGAACACAAAGCAGCTACAGTTTTTCTACAAAGATTCATTTTGAACAACTTAAATGTTTCCATCATTTGCTAATGCCTTTGGCACACATCACTATCTAGCCACATGGTAAGTGAATGCTTTTCCCCCTTTGTTGAACTGTGAGTTCCTAGAGACAGAGACTTTGCCTTTTGGTCTGTGATGTTCTTTCTTGTGACTGTAACTAATACTGCACCCTGAAACTGTTGTTGAAATGAATGTGTCATTAATGTGAGGGTGTTGTTGAGGCTGAGCTATCCAAAGAAAGCAAAGGTTTCAGATAAAGTCAGGAGGGAGGTTGTGATAGCCCACATCCCTTCTCCTAAGTGCATTGTGATTTTCTTATTTTCTTTTATAAGTGTTGAGTCTTCTCTCAGATTGTAGCTGAACATTCTATTTTTCTAATAATGCATAATAAGGTATGTTTAGAAATCAGACCTCCAAAGATGGAAATCTACTAGGAGAGTCTGTCAAAGGCTATAAAGGAAGGCTTGAAAGTATTTGTGCAGCCATTTATCAATACTGATACCAAACTTAGACAATTCAGACAATTAGAAACAGGTGATACATGCAGACGAGAAAAGAGTATAATCAATAAGTCAAAGACCCAAGGAAAAGTAGCCAAGATGTGAAAAGCAAGTCAGAGCTAACAAGACTTCCAGGAAGGGTTGGGGTGAGCTAACTATCCTGTCCTACTCCAGTTAGCAAGAACACATGGCATGTTATACAGCGGAATATAAGCACTATGCATCTCTTAGTAGTTACTGCTAGGTTTGATAGGTTTACTGCAGTGACTTCTCAGGCTGCCTTGAAGAGAGCATGTATTGTTTCTTGTCACCATTTAAAAATATATAGAAGTATTTAGAAATTCAAGCCTAACATTTACAAGAGTATTTATATGCACTGAAAAGAATTTGTTTCAGAATTTCTTTCAATAGCAAATTTGTCATATATATATATGTTTAAGGCAGTATTTTTATTGCACAACTTTTAGGAGGTCTTAAATTATGTTTGCAGAAACTCAACAAATATTTGCTTGCTGTTCATTTGAAGAGCTTGTGTTACGGAGGATTACGAAGAGGAACGACAGTTTAATAGCTGTGAGATTTTGATCATCTTATGTAATCATGCTACTCTGATCCAGTTCCCCAAAGTAGAAAGCTGAGGTGGATATATTCACCATACAGATTTATCAGCCTGCAGTATGCAAGACAAGTGTTTCCTTGCATTATTGTATAAAATTCACGTCTACATACTGGAAGATGACCTAGCTCCAAATGCCTGTTTACTCAACCCTAACGTGTTCTCTTCACTCATTTGCATATGTCTCCAAGGCAGCCATGTTCTGTGGTGTGATGAGAGAAGTGAACAGAGATGGAACAGAATCCTTCCAGGTTTTCCCCAGTGGAAGCAGCAGTCACCTTTCACTGCACCTAAGAATGAAATCTGTGCTGCTACAGCAGGTGCGATGCTTACAGGAGTCTGTGGAGCTGGGCAGTGCCGTTCTCATGTAGAATAAAACCTACGCACCAAAGCCTTAGAGGAGAAGGGAGCATTGCTGTTGTACTCTTCTTTCTCTCTCGAGTCTGAATTCATGACACACTCGTTTTTATTGACTGTACTAGCTTAAGTAATATTTTATACTCCTTTTTCTAGACGAGAGATTTTATTGTAAGAACAATTTTATTATAATAGTCCTTCATAGTTTATGTGGTTTATTAATTTTTGCTTTTCCTTCTAGCAGGATCTCATTGTATGTCTCTGCTTGATCTGGAACTAATTTTGTATACCAGGCTGGCCTTAGACTCATAGAAATCCACCTGCCTCTCCTCCATAATGCTGTGATTAAGAAATGTACTACCAAGTTTGTGGAGTTTGTTTAAAAACGTAATGAATTTAGTGTTGTTCAGTGGGTTGTGGGGAATGCACAACCATCATTGTGATGTCACTTGCCAAATGAGTTCTCTCCTCAGATGTCAGATCTGAGGGCTGTCCCAGGTGAGTGCTTATTTTTCACATTTTGAAATGTATGTTTGCACACGTGGAGAGTAGTCTTTTCTTTTCACACCATCTTAATGTTAATTTCTGTATCTGTCTTCTATGTGTCTCTGGATTTACAGACGCATTCAGTGTTACCAATAAGAGAGAGACTATCAACAGGAAGGTAAAGAATAGCCAATGGGCTTTGGAGCAATGACAGCACTGAATATGTGGGAGTGGCCAGCCAATGATTGACTTAACTTGAGGCCGGCCATGCTCTATACTACCAGATGGCCAAAACCGGGGGACTGAGTAGCCTAGAGATCCAGGGTAAAACCAAGCATGATTGGAAAAGAAAATCAATGCAACGATTCCTTATGATATTCCACTCTGGTCATAGATTGGTGCCTTGTCCAGTTATCATCAGAGAGGCTTCCTCCAGCAGCAGATGGGAGTGAATGCAGAGTCCCACAGCCAGACATTACACAGACAGAAAGACTAAGTTGGAGGTCTTCATCAGTTCTCTCCCTTGGAGCTTGGGGAACCCTGTGGAAGGGAGAACAAACTGTAGGAGTCAGAGGGGATGTAAGAGAATGTAGCCCATGGAGTCAACTAAGCATGGCTCATAGATAATGAATCAAACAGCGTGTGGCCTTCCTGAGTCTGCATGCAGTCCTCGGCATATGTGATAGCTGTTACCTTGGTATTTTGGTGGGACTCCTAACCATGGGAATGTGTGTAGCTCTGACTCTTTTGCCTGCTCTTGAGATTCTTTCCCTCCTATTGGGTTGCCTTGTCTGCCCTCAATACGAAGGATTTTTGCCTTGTCTTAGTGTATTTTTTTTTCCCTCTTCGTTAACTTTGGGAGGCCTGCTCTTTTCTGGAGAGGAAACAGAAAGCGATTGGATCTGGAGAAGAGGGGAGCTGGAGCAGAGCTTAGGAGGAATGTTTTTAATAGCTGAATAATACTCCATTGTGTAAATGTACCACATTTTCTGTGTCCATTCCTCTGTTGAAGAACATCTGAGTCGTTTCCAGCTTCTGGCTATTATAAATAAGGCTGCTGTGAACATAGTGGAGCATGTGTCCTTGTTATATGCTGGAGCATCTTTTGGGGATATGCCCAGGAGTGGTATAGCTGGGTCCTCAGGTAGTATTATGTCCAATTTTCTGAGGAACTGCCAGACTGTGTTCCAGAGTGGTTGTACCAACTTGCTGCTGGCAAAATAACAGCTTCAAAAAGAGAAATACCAAATATATTCTCACATATGCAGAATCTAGATTTTAAAAAAGAATAAAACATGAAAGTAAGTGTGGGACTATTTGTACAGAGGAAGGGCACTGGATAGGGAAGGAAAAGAGAGCAATGGGTAAGTAAGATCCAAAGTCACAATATACATGTAACAAAATGGCATAACAAAACTTTATTTTGTGTAATAAATATACACTAATTTTAAAAGTTAACTAAATAAATGATAAGTGTTTAAAGATTTTGTTTAAAAAAGAAGGAGGAGTGGAGGGAGGGGAAACTGTGGTGGGGACGTACTATATGAGAGAAGAATCGATTTTAAATTTTAAGAAAGGACAGAAAGAAGGAATGAGTAGACATAGCTTTTTTAAAGAATGAATAAACAAAGTCTGCTAGTTGGGGAAGAATGGGGGTAAAAGAAAATCTACGGACTGCTGAGATTGCTCAGTGGTTAGAGACCCTTGTTGTCAAACTTAATGACCCAATAAACACACGGTGGAAGGTATGACTAACTTTCCCAAATTTTCCCTTGACCTCCACAAACATCCTGTGCTAAATTGCCCTAACTAATTAACTAAATGAATAGCAAATGTAATGAAAATTCAGACTAAGAAACTCGAGGACAGAAGAATAGTAGAGAAATTTATATTCAAAATCAATAAAGTCAAACTTCCATTGTCAACTAGTTAACACATATCCTAGGAAAAAGAATTCGTTAGTAAAACTTTGTAATTGCAAGTTATGTGGTACCTGTAGTTGCTGGGGCATTGGAAAATGAACACTAAAAGATAATTTTCCTCCTGTGCTCTATTTCAAATTAACATTATGTGTTTGTGGATGTTTTATTTTTTTATTTTTTTATTTTTAAGGTTAGAACACAAAGCGATGAGTTTCATTTCTGGCGTTTTCATATTTAAGTGCCATTATACTTTGCTCAGTATCGTCCCCCACTGTTGTCTCTTGGAATCCTCTCTGGCTGGTTCCCTTCCTTCTCCCAAATAGTTAAACACCATTACACATGCCTTCCATCACATTCCCAATCCTGCTGGAGATCTCTTCTTCTCTCAGGATTTCCTTTCCAGTTTCATGACCTATACTCTGAGACACATATATAGATACATAAAACCTCATAAACACACACGTGTGCACACACACACATGCACATGCACACACATGCACAGGCACACATGCATGCATGCATACACACACATGTCCACACATATTTAAAGTCTACATATCAGAGAAAACATGCAATAATTAGTTTCTTAATATTGGCTTATTTCATTGCCATACTGATTGCAAATTATATTTATTTTCTTGAAGAATTCTATGATTCTGTTTTTTTTTTTGTAGCAGCATAAAATTATATTGTTCATGCATGCCACAGTTTCTTTATTCATTTGCCTGCTAATGGATTGACTGCATTTCCTGCCTGTTGGGAGTTGTGTAGCAGTCGACATGGACGAGCATGTGATGAGTGCACAGATGTATCTCCATAGTATGCTGGTTCAGAGTCCTTCAGGTGTGCTTCCTAATGTGATATAGGTGGGGGCCTGTGATAGTTCTGTTTTCAATTTTTTGAGAAACTTCCATATGAATATCCATCGTTGCTACACACTTTACAAGCCCCCATCCCCTAGTGACAGACAAATCAGGGTTCTGCTCTCCCCACATCTTGGACAGCATTTGTTGTCTCTCATTTCCTTGCTGAAAACTATTCTGATTGGGGCGAGACAAAGCCTCACAGCAGTTTAATTTGCATTTTCCTGATGGTTGCCAGTGCCGAGCACATTTTCAAGTCTTTATTGGCCATTTATAATTCTTCTTTTGATAACTGTCTCTAATTATTGACTGCATTTTTGCTGTTTATCTGTACAATTGTTTATACATCCTAGATATTAATTACCTGTCTATGTTTAGCCAGCAGATTTTTTTCCTATCGTGGATGCTGTGTCTTCACTCTGATCTTTCCCGAGTAGGAGTAGAAGCTTTTGAATGTCCCGTAAACCTTGTTCTCCAGTCCCGGGAGTGTTTCCTCTGCTGCCAGAGTTTGTACTTCAGAAACCCCTTGCCTATCCCTGTATCTTAATGTGTTTTAGTTACATCTTCCTCTAGTGTTGGTGTTAAACTTCTATGGCTTTTTCAGTGACTATACAGGTGTCTGTGCATACACAGGGCCTTGTTTGTTCTTTTGCAAAGGCGTTATTCTGAGATCTCCGGAGGTGAGCAGTTACTGACGTAAGTCTATTCTTTTCTCTTCTTTTTCTTTTCCCTGTTTTCATTTTTCAACAGTTATTCTTGTGTAACGGATACCTCACCATCTATTTACCTACTTCCATTTCAATGACAATCATTTGTTTCTATGAGTCTTCTGTTTTATTGCTTTGACAATCACCCTTGTACTTATTATTATTTTGTACTGCTTTTGTTTAATTGTTTAGTGAAATTGCTTAGTCAGTTGCCAGCTGGCTTTGGGAAGGCAAGGCTGATTGCATGACAGACTTCAAATTGGTAGTTAAGAAGTCTAGGCCTAAAAACTGGACAAGTCCTGGCAAGCTCAGGCAAGTTTTCTACTAATAGAAAAAAAAAAAACAACAGGCTCCAGCCTTCAAGCCCAGGTAATGGAATGTCCCAGCCACCTGGCCTGAGGCAAGGACAATGGGTCAGCAGCAGTTTCCAGTCTTCCTTAGCTACTTCCTCAGTAACAGTTCCCAGACCTCCCCAAGTTTACAGCTCCCACACCCCAGTAATGGAATGTTCATAAAGAAGGACCCAAAAGATTAACAGAGGTCACCTCCCCGGGAATTCTCTAATGTGCTTTAAATCAGGCCTGCAAACTCACCTGGGTGTCTATCTTGGTAATGGGAGACCCCAGCATGCTGGATTTCTGCAGAATAAAATGCTCTTTATGGTTACATACTATTTGTCTGGGGTATCATTCTTCAGCAAATCATGGACCCTTACAGCTTAATGTCAACTTACTATCAGAGCTGCATAGGCCAACCTGAAGTTACACCAGAAACATGAGAAAACATCTTGTTCTTACTAAGTTTCACATGTCATGAATATTTTACGTTTTGCTGATATGGTTAAAATGTAACGTTAGCTTCCACTCTTCTAGGTAGGCATCTAAGCATGTTCATTGGCCAATAAGATTTCATTTTTTGTAAACTGCTAATTTACCCCTTGTCCACTTATTCATCCTTTATTTTTTAAGTTCTAAAACATTCTTTTTGCTTAAAAATATAGTATCCTCTGAGAGCCAAACTTTCCCCCATTGTATCATTTGTCTTTTCTTTATTTATAGTGGATTTATCATATGTTTTTATTATACAAAGTCTAAATATGTTTGTTTACATTTATGACTGGATGGACAGAGGAGGTCCTACCTGTGCAACTCTTGAAATTGATAGATGCTGGGAGAGGGAGCATCAGTTTCTTTAAGAAAGCTGCCTCTGCCAGGATGACCATGCCCCAGTGGAAGACCACATATCATTGCATACATGGGCAGCACAAATGAGACTTGGTGGGTGTAAATGGAGGACATAAAGACATGGGTGGGTCAGAAAAGATGGTGGATGAATATGGCCTAAACTCATTACATAAAAAGAACTAACTGTCAGAAGGAAAATCGTGCCTTTGTCCAAGTACATTTTGCACAGGAACCTTCTCTCTGTTCAGGGTTGTGAAAAGTCTCAGAATTTTCTAATTTTTAAAAACTTCACAAATATTTTGCATTTGAGTTTTGTCCATCTGGAATTCATCATGGCATATGGTGAGAGGTAAATGAGGCAGCTTGTTTCCTTGAAGAGGGAGCCAATAGTGCCAGGATCATTTAATAATATACCAACCATTCCTCACCTAATTGAAATGCCACTTCTGTGGGTTTATTTCTGAGCACGATCTTGTTCCATAGATGTATTAGAATATTTTCATATTGGTGCCAGAGTGCTTTGATTGCAATAATTTTGTAGTAAATTTAAAACATCTGGTAAGGTATATATTCTTTTTACCACCCTCCTTTCATAATTAACTTTTCCAACAAAGACACATTACAAAATCTAATAAATCTTACACAATTTTATGTATTCATTCTCCAAAAGGAGCTACATTGAAATTGTGCTAGATTAATAAATTACTATTGATGGAAGTATTTTGACCAACACTTCCATATTGTATAAGCATGTATTAGATGTTTGTACCTTCATTAGAATTCATTAGAATATTTTGTATCCTTTCTTAAGTGACTTCCTTACCTCTTCCATTTAGATTTAATTAGTTTTATTTTTAATATTAAGGACACTACCCAACGAGTTATAGTCAGGTTAGTGAATTACCAAAATGATATTATCAGTCTTTTAAATTTCTATCATTCTGTGTTAGTGAATTATCAAATGATATTATCAGTCTTTTAAATTTCTATCATCCTGGGGGCTTGATAATCATATTGATTTGTGATCATAGCTGGCGTTTTCTTGATTTACTATGCAGTTCAGACAGTTTTCATAACTTTGTTGGCAATTTGGTTTCTGAAATGACTGCCCAAGTCTATAGTATTGTCTCTTTAATATTCATGTGTCATATCTTTAATCCATATATGGGATTTTTGTAGGTTATTAAAAAAATCACAGATATTTTATACAATACCTGAAAATGGCTTAAAGAAATCGGGAACTTTCAATAGAATTTTGAAAAATTTTTAAATTTTAAAATTTCTCATTTTACCATAGTTTAGTTTAGAGATCCGAGTCATTAGAACTTTCTATTGTCATTTGAAATTTCTTCAATATACAAACATGTTTATCAAAGAACTATGTCATTTTATATTTAAAACTTCATATCCACCTAACGTTTGTTTTTAAAACATTAAATGATGTAGGTATTAAGTTTCTTTTCCTCTCATTTGGCTCCCCAGTTGACCTAGAATTGTTTCTGGAATGATTGTCTTCTACTCCCATGTTCTGTTGTGTTATCTTTACAGTGAAAAAAAGATGTTACATGTGTATCATGTTCTTCCGTGCTCTGACTGTGCTGTTCACGCTGATGCAATACTGCACTGTGTTAGCCAGCTGGTCGGAAGGTCTAGTAAGCATTCCTACTTTGTGTTTTCACTTTGGTGGCTCTTGGTATTTATAATGAAGGATGGAATTCACACCACCAGTATCTATGAGAACCAGAGAAGACAGAGACCAGGAGAGGGAGTGGGATGGGATTTAAATTCACATACACATCTGTGAAGAATAAACATCTTCAAAACACATTTCAAATTTATTAAAATGCTTTTTTCCTCTCTATTTAGATAGTATTTAATTCCTCAGAATAATTTTTGTTTGGTTTTGAGATAGTCTTACTATGTATCTTTGCCTAGCCTAGCACTCTCCATGTAGTCCAGGCTGGCCTTGACCTTAAAAAGGCTTGCATTCAGTTGTCAATACATTTTTATAATCATTTTTTCCAGCCATTTGATATTTTGATGCTATTTTAAATTGTATTTTTTGATTTTTTTATTTGTTATATAGAAACAAAAGTTGTTTTATGTGTTTATTTTGTGTGGAGAAATATTGTTACTACCTTAATACAAATAATTATGTTTGCTTACATATTTTTCTATACATATGGCCATTGTTTTTTAAACTACTCATTTGTCACTGCTTTAGATCAGGAAGCCAGGGCTGAATTCTTTGTGAAGGGGAATTTATAAAAAATTTGGTTTCTATTTTTTCCTCCATCTCTTCTGCAGTTTCCCTGAGCTCTGAGAGGAGGGCCCTCAATTTACATTCTCTCTGCATAGTGTCTAGCTGTGGGTCTCAGCCCCCACTTTCACCTGCTGCTGGAGAAACTTATCTGACGACAGGAGGTCAAGGCTGTGATCTCTGAGCATAGCACAATATCATCTGGTTTAACTTGAGGCCTAAACCATGAGTGAGAGCCCATGCTTTATACTGCCTGGATGGCCAGGAACTGGAGACTGGATAACTTGGAGACCTTGGGTAGAACCAAACATGCATGAACACATCTAATTTCGCATCAATAGTTACTTAAGAGTGCAAAGACATTCTCATTTATCTTGACATAAATAAGGTAGAAATGTTCCAGTTTCAACCTGAGCCCACAGGGGCTCACTGAGGCTGAACCACCAACCAGAGAGTACGCATGTACTTAGTCTCCCTACACATATGCAACAGATGTGCAGCTTGCTGCTGGTCTTTATGTGGGGCCCCTAACAGCAGGAGCAAGGACTATCTCTGATCTGTTGACTAATGATGGATCCTTTCTTCCTCACTGTGCTGCCTTGTCTATCCTCAGTAGAAGATGCACCTAGTCCTCTTGTAACCTGATAGGCCAATGTGGGTTGATATCCATGAGAGGCCTTGCCTTCTGTGAGGAGAAATGGAAGACATCGGGGTAGTGGAGAGAAGTGGGGACTGATAGAAGAGGAGGGAGGGAAAACTGCAATCAGGATGTAAAGTAAATAAATGAATTATTAATGAAAAAAAATGTCCTAGTGTTTTCCAACCAACAATTGGTAGTGTGTGTCTTTTAAATGCTAATAATTATAGTAGGCTTGACATAGCATTTTATTTTTATTTTAATTAGCACATTCGAGTGTCCAATACTACTGAGCACCTTTGATCATACTCACAATCCATCTGCATTTTGAGATTTTATTCATATTTATTTTAAGTGTATGAGTGTTTTCCTCAGTGTATGTTTGGATGCCGGTGTCAGATCCCCTTGGACCTGAATTACAGATGGTTGTGGTCTGGCATGTGCATGCTAAGAATTGAACCTGAGTCTGAGAAGAGCATAGGATGCTCGTAACTGTCTAGTAATCTGTCCACCCTTCAATATTACTTTTTATTTGGATGATCTTTCCATTGTGTTATAAGGTTTATAAACATAAGTTATTTGGCAGATATACGTGCTATCACAAATATTTTCAGATTGGGGTTGAGTTTCTACTTTATAAATAGCATTTGGGGTTGAATGTTTTACTTTATTAGTAGTGTTTTTGTAAAGGAAACTTTATAATTTTTTTCTACACTCCAAATCCTCACTTTTGAAAAGGCTTTGTTTTAGGCTGTTCTATTAAACAAATTTTTTTTCTATTTACCTGTCTCAAGCTTACAAAGATTTTTTTCATGTTTCCATCTAGAACTTTTAGAGTTGTAAAGTTAATGTCCAGCTGGCTGTTCCACTGAGATATGACTTTTGTGTATAATGTGAATAAATATCAAAATTAGTTTTCACCATGCAGATATCCAGTTTTTTAGCACCACGTTTCAAAACCATTTTTCCTTTCCCAGAATTATCCCACCTTAAAAAAAAATCTCCCTACGTCTAAATAAATAACAGATACTCTGTATTTCCCATTGTAATTCTTATATTCATATATTTAATATAGTTGAATATTCACACCAGGTGATATAAGTTGTGATGATGAAATTAGATTGTATACAAGTAGATGTTGGCAGTACTGAGATAACGGTCCTGTTGGGAATAGTTATGATTTTATCTTACTATCAACTCAGAGCCATGAACATTAAAATTTGTCCATGCGTTTGTTCTATTGATTATATTAATATTTGAATTGCAAATAGTTCTAGGATCATTTATTTCATGTAGTTTTTTTTTTAATTTGAGAGGTAGAACTTATATTTTAAAACATTTTTTAATACTTATATGGATTATGGCGAAATATTTTTTTTTGTGTGGCAAATGTCAACTTTGCAGATACATTTTCCAGCAAACACACTAAGATAGCAGCAACAGGTGTTATTTTGCCAGAGAGCCTTGTATAAATATGATTGTTCCTTACAAAAACAGAGAAGTACATTGCAAACTACCTCACCCACAATTTCTTTTAGTTTGTGCAAACTAGATCGCTAAAGTTGATTTTTGAGGTCTACATTTTTCTTTTCTGTTTGTAGAACAATCTAGTTACCTCTAAGTTTCCTCAAATTAATGTGATTGCCCATTTGCATGTGCTTGTCCTTTCTTTTGCTTCTTGGAATTGATGGGCTATTCCCAGAATCTTAAAGTGGCATCTCAAAGAAGTAGAAGAGGCATCTATCTATATAAAGCTCTCAGTCCATGCCAAATTCCACTTAAGCCAATAAAATGCAAATGGGAGGAAATTATTCTGGTATGTAACTCATTGCTTACTGATTTCTGCCTGTCACCATTAGCTTAGCTTCTTCATTTTCATTAAGCTCATCCTGATTTCATTAAGATTCTGATTGTTGGCTTTCTCAGCTGCCTCGTGATTTATACAGAGATGCTCTTTGGGAACTTATTGCTCCTTAGATTAAATCTTCCTATTTAAAAACAATTGCCAATCCCTGTTAGGAGCTCTGTTTGTGTAGTCAGGAGGTCTGGAATTATATCCCTGTTCTACATCTAAAGAGTTATGTGATCTTGCATATCATTTATGGGATCCAGGGTTCTGATTTTTTAGGAGAGGGGGTTGACTTTAGATGGCTCTTGTGATCTTGTACAGCCTCCATATCTCAGGATTAGAAATTTCTAAAGTTTGCCATCAGACATTCCGTCCTCCACATAGATTTCAGTGATTAAGGATTATATAGGCTTATTTGGTTTC
The DNA here is from genome assembly GCA_030674055.1 of Rhabdomys pumilio. Lineage (NCBI taxonomy): Eukaryota > Metazoa > Chordata > Mammalia > Rodentia > Muridae > Rhabdomys > Rhabdomys pumilio. The sequence continues at coordinate 242,186,380 of JANHMN010000001.1, read as the reverse complement.
TACAGTTTTGTTCTACATGGATACATCCTGCAGATGATGTCCATTAGGGTATTTTAGGGAATATAGGGCAATACATTTATGACAGTCATCTTTTCAAGATGACAAATTATGCATATAATGGGTCAATTTAAAAGAAAGAAATTTTGTCAGTTATAAAATACCTCTACTATATTTACTGACTTAGAGCAAAATAACAACTATTTTGTTACATTTCTGATTCCTGTAAGACAATATTTAGCAACATAGTCTCTGCAGCTATGGGAAAGGAAATCATTAGTAGTATTATTTTTTTATTTGTGATTTCTTCCCATTATCTTCTTCTTCCTAAAACAGAACCATTCCCACAGAAACTGGGAAACTAAGAAGGGATTATTGCAGGGGTGGTGTTGAACAATAGAGAGCAGGGATAGCAGGATACATGTGATCTCTGGAGGGGGCATGGACAAAATGAGGGGCTCTAATCAGGGAGTATAGGAAGAAAATACAGAAGAAGGGGGTTAAATAACAGCAAGGTATCTGAAAAAGTCAAACATCATCATATTGTCAATTATCTACCTAAAATACCTCTAATACATATAATTTACATCTAAGTCATTTATGTACATATGACAATCATCTTTTCAAGATGACAAATTATGCATATATTGGTCAATATAGAAGAAAGAAATTGTTTCATAGGTTTAAAATACCTACACTATATTCACACACATACATATACATGTATATAAGTATACATATATAATTTAATGATATTTTTCCATCTATAATGATAACGCTTCCCCAAAAGCTAAAGATAAAATCTCCAATATCAGTCATGAGAAACCCTCTTCTGAATTATCGATCAGAATTGTCCAAGAGACCTTCAAACATACATTGCTATTGCTATTGCCCTTGGTTGCCGTCTAGATATGAAAAGTATGTCCCTAGTGTGAAAGACACCACGATCTTCAGAAATAGGACACGGAGGATCCACGCTAGATCTAACCTGAAAGCTTTCTCCCTAAAGACTCACTTTCATGGTACCAGAAGGCACCATGCGAGCTTTTCAAGGAGAAAAACAACCAACAGTACTTTTCTACTAGGAAGCTTATGAATGACAACAACCAGCATAAAGCAACCTTAGGGGTTCATTAGTAGCATGCTTGTCTTTATGGTAACCAACAGCTTTCTAAGATTTAAGACCTGCTCAACAGGAGGGAAATCATGCCTGATAGTGGAAACCTAGCCAACTACCTCTGACCAGTAAAGTCATAGACCTTGGAGGAGAACATACTTAAGTCATTTTACTAAGCCATAAAATCCTTAGCGACATTCTGATTATTTTATTTTTCTATTCACTGGTAACTGTAGCCCTCACCCTTTATGAATAAACTTCACTTTGCAACAGATGGACACCATTCTAGACAACCATCACTAATTAAAATGCAGAATTGTGGAGTCCCATCATAACTGATACATCTACAACACGACTCTTGCACATAAGGCTCGTGAATCAGATTGGAAAATGTGGCAGAAAGATGAAGAGATAAAAGAACAGGAAGTTTGCTGTGAGATTGTGTCACCTAGAAATGGCAAAGAAGCTATATCCATGAAGTCTACCAGCTGCCTAAATATGAGCTGGACAAGTAGGACACCAATAGCCATGCTAATATGAAAGACAGAAGCTTGGAAAGGATCCCTAGACAAAGAAGTACAGGTAACTGAGGAATCTGGGGAGTGGGAGAAATGGTTTCCCAAGGGAAGTGTGTACCAATTGATTATCCAAACCCAAATGGTCATCCCTGTAAATATACACATAGAAGTATCGTCTTACCTGGGGTTTCAATTGCTGTGATATAATATCATTATCAAGACTAATTTGGAAAAGAAATTATTTTTACTTGTCCACATCACAATCTTTTGTGATGGGAAGTCAAGGAAGAAATTCAAGGCAGGAACCTAAAAGCAGGAGCTGAAGGCGAAACATGGAGCTGTTGTATGCTGGTTTATTCACTATGAATCACCTAGTCTGCCTTCTTCTAACACACAGGACCACCATCTCAAGGTGGCACCACACACAGGAAGCTGGATTCTCCCGCATTAATCATCAATGAAGAAAATGCACTTGCCTACAGGCCAATTTTATGGTGGCATTTTCTTTATTAGTTCCTCTTCCAAGTGACTCTAGCTTGTATCAAGCTGACATATAACTAATCTGCATACACAGACACACAGACACACAGGCTCATAGAAACACAGACGTGCAGACAGAAACAAGTACACATGTGTACATGTAACAACAAAAGAGAATATGAATTTAAAAGAGCAAGAGAAGGTATATGAAAGGGCTTGGAAAGATGAAAGGAGGAGAAATGATGTAATTATAATCTTAAAAAGATAATTTTAAGGATTTTTTTTTCCTTTGGAGCCCAGAATTCTCACATCTAGTAGAAATTACAGTCTTGCATTTTAGAACCTGCTCAATGTAAAATTAATGCATATTGAGTTATTGGATCATAACTCATTTTAGCAAGCAGACTTGTTTACAACACGTGAGGATGTGTATCTAGTTGCCCAGCTGTAGCCATGGGCTTTTCTACCCATGCCCAAGTTCTCAAACTAATGATGCTGAGACTGAATGAATTATTTATGAATAATTATCTAAGCCAAAAGTTTTGGCTACTTCCTGCCAGCTCCTACTTACTTATCCCATTTATTCTATTCTAAATCCCACCACATGGTTAGTTACCTAAGATAACTAAAGTTCATATGATCATCTTCCTCAGAGTTTGGGGTCAATCTTTCCCTTGTGTCTGTCTCTATCCCAGAATCCTTCTCTCCTACAAAACCACCTCTTATTTCCTGCCTCAGCTTGTAGGCCAATCAGCTTTTTGTTGACAGGTGATGCTTCCATACACACAGTACACAAGAGATTCTCTCTACATCCAGCAAAGATACAAAGCCTTAGTGTCCATGAGTCTCTTGAAAGTCTGGGTATCGTTTATAGAATGTCTCAACCGAGAGTGGTCAAAACTCTAGTTTGTCAGATCAGTTCCTACTTTTAATCTGTTCAGAGGATCCTTGACTCACTTTCTTTATGTCCTAGTCTGCTAATGATGCACAGAGACCTAGTAGTCACTTTCTAATAATATCTGTCATGTGTTCCAGGCAGCATTCTGTGGACTCAATAACACACAATGTCATAAAATCCTTACTACAATTATAAGACTTTTGTCCTTTTGTCAAGTAGGAAGATGGTATTAGCAGACTTGAATATCTGTCTGAGGCTACACAGAAAGAAGTGGAACTGACAGCCAGTCTCAGCCTTGTGCTTCCTAGTGCTTTAATTTTTACTAGTCTTACATGTGGTGCACAGTCTGGCATGGTGATTGTTTAAATCTGTTCTGTTCCAAGGTCAGCTGTCCATTGTGCCTGTGGTATCAGGAGAATTATAGATTCCTTAATGAGAACATGGTTTCATCCATGGAAGTTAAACACTTGCTTTTTCCAAATCATTTTTACTTTCACACTAATTAATATTCTATTCTGCGAGAGATATTCTCATATTACTTTTGCTACCTCTTAATAGCCCCACCTCCTGCAATTTTGGCCATAGCTACTTTTACCAATATCATTGCATTGAAGATATAGTCCTCAAATTAGCTTAGTTTTACTTCCAGTTATGCATTCTTTTATCAAAAACTGTTTCTGATTATGGCTAGAGATATAGAATCTTAAGAGAAGAAACTTTGTGATTGCTAGAGTAAATGTTAACACAAGGTCCATATGGTTGAATATTGCCCATATTTATAGAGTGGAAGGGAAATAGAGACGCAGTGGACAGTGGATCTGGGGAACAGGAGAGCTAGGGTAGGAAACTGGGAGGAGTGGAGGGAGGGGAGGATACAGTCCAGATGTATGGTATGAGAGAAGAAAAAGAAAAAGATAGGAATGTTAGAAAAAAATACTCAAATGATGATACAATGCAGTAGTAAATATTCAATTCATGTTTCCAGGACTTTAAACAGAATTTGGAATGTTGAAATACTTTGTATACAAAGCAATTTTATTCTTTCTATGAAAGAAGATTAAAGAGTGAGGTCCAACTCAGTATTCATTCTCTCCATGTTGAGCTGTGAGTGTTCGATACTCTTGAGCTTTTTACCGGCGAGTGGGAAGAGCTTTACCAGTGTGACTGCAGGTTCCGTCTGACTGGGACTTCCACTCCTGGTAACGGTAGATAAGATAATTCAGTTCAACTCTAGCGCTGAAGAGAGCTAGCAAAGTGGAGGGAAAAGTAAAAATATCTGCTTGAGAGCATTGGTGAACTAACAAGATGCTAAGGAATTATAGAATCAAGATTTGAAAGAAGTCCAGAGAGGCAGGGCAGCTCTTGGGTCAGATCTCCTAAGCATCACCAGTGACTATGCAAAAATCAGCAGCAGGGCTGGGATGTTGGCAGCACTTACAGTGTCCTGTGTGATCGTAGGGGTGATCCAGGAGCAGACTGAACACATTTATATCTAGACTATATAAGAGCTACCATGGATAATAAGATAAAAACAAACAACGAGCTAGAAGATGAAAGACAGGAAGAATGATTTCGCCAGAGGATGTCCCCAGTCAGTGGTATTACACAGCAATTGTAAAGTCTATAATCAAAAAGATAGAATGTCAGGTTTGGGTGGGAAAGGACTTCCAGGTGATCACTGGAATTCAAGGCAGAAGGCAGTCTGGCATGAGCTTCCAGAGGTCAAGTCATGCAACCCCAGTGGAAATGCACACGTCTGTTCACCGACTGACAGGTACATATATGCATCATCTGCCTCAAACCTTTCTTATACTGCCCTCTGTTCTTCCTGCAGAATTCATATATATGAGAATATATGAATTAATATGCAATCATATATATAAAATAATATGAAAGCACACACATGCGTTCTCATTACTGCACAGTTCCTGCTGGTTTTTAGTTCTATTGGCATATCTGGGAGTTGACTAACGCTTACACTATTTCCTGTGGGTAATGAGCACACTGAAGACTGTTAATGTGTATTTGATTCCCTGTTTATTTTCCTTTGATTTTTTTTCATACCCCCCCCATGCCATGCCTTTATTTATGGTATTCATTGGCTTTGGCTGTTATATTATTTCCCTTTGCTATGAGAGTCATTAATATGTAGATATTTTAACTCTGAGAATTTCCAGATCTGTGTCAGAGCTAAGGACAGATCTTTGGCCCTTTGTGTAATTTTTCTTTAACGTTGGACATATCGCATCAGATGATAGAAGCTGAGGTAAACAGGCCTTTAGCAGGAAACGTTGTATTCACTTGGGTATATTGTTTATGTTTGATGTGGTTGCAAATACTGGACCTTTTAATTTCTACAATGTCCCTGTTTTTCTGTCCACTCTTGATTTAGGGGATTCCCTAATTACGTTCTCAAAAAGAACCTTCGCTTTGCATATATTTCAACTGTAAAGTACTGCTATTATGTTGGAGCCCTGCTAATGTGGTAAATGTGAGAAAGGGAGCCTTTTATAATCTCCAAATGAAACTTCAGCTTTCCAAGAGACTTGTGTGCTAGGGGTTTGGCGAGTCACAAGTTTTCTTCACAAAGTGTTTATGCATTGGTAGTGCATCCCTGCTCCCCCTCACCCTCCTAGTCCCATCTCTAGATGTAGTACTCTCGGTCCACTTCTTCGAAGTTGTGATCCTTGTTAACTCCCCATCTCCCTCTCCTCCAGTGTGGTGAGAATGCTGAAAGTGGATACAACTGGGAGGAATTCCTCCCTCCAGCTGAAAGAGTATCTGAAACTGCCCTTTACCTATCTCTGAAGAGAATGTCTGTCACAGAGGGATTGCTTGAAACATACAGTGTTTAATGAACCCAAATATCCTTCGTAATATGTTAGACAAATGCAATGAGGTGATTTATAGCAACAGTCATGAACATATAAAGGACTGAATTTACGGTCACAATATCAAGCAACGACAACAGCAAAGAACAAAAAAGTCACAAAAGGAAAACTCTAGAAAAGCATCATAATTCTGGATCACATCCACCTTTACAAAGGAGAACAAAAGTAGTTATTTGGAGGAGAACATGAGAAATATTCCTTACTTCTTTTTATACTGGTCGCAATTACATCCATGCTTGCATTATGATAATTTCTGGAACAAATTAGTATGTTCTATCCCAGATGAAAGTATTTGAAAGCGATGGCACCAAACATTGCATCATATATTTTGCAATATCAGAAATCTCCCTTACAAATTAATATGCCTCTAATAAATAAATAAATATGCTCTGGTAGACTTTTCTATCTGGAATTTAATAATTTCAGCTGAAATTACTATGTGTTTAAGATGGGCTTAAAGTCCTACTTCAAGATGTAGCACATGGAAGAATTAAGCCAACTCCTCTATAAGCTTAGGTGGTCTGGGCTGATAGTACCAACAGTCTTTTTACCCTGGCCATGGAGTCCCATTTTCTGATATCTTGTTAAATCAGTAACTCTGCAAGATCAAGAGCAGCTCCAGCTGTCCCTTGGAGCCAGCAAACATCACTCCTGTTGTCCTTGCATCAGACACCGCGTTGTCTCAGCTTCTCCTCTTGTTTTTCCATCTTTGCTGCTTTGTACGTTTGTCTTTCTGCAGCTGTGGCTTCTGTTCACTGTGACTTTTATCACACGACAGCCACTTATTGTCTGGATGATTCCTCTTGTTTCTATTCTTACCTGTAGTTTGTTCCACAGTCTCAGTTTCTGGAAGACTAGCAGACTTTATGCTTATACACTTCTATGTTTGTTCAACTTCCGTCTCCTATGTCGTCTTCCCATGCAGACCATATAGGGAAGCTGATTTTGGTCAGACTCGTGTCCTTAGGCCCCAGTCCACAGAAGTGAGTGCTCAGAACTGTAATGTTCTTCTCACAGATCATGATGTATTATCCAATGCAGGAAAAACTTCAGCAGAGGAGCAGAGTCTACTTTTCTTAGGTACTAGTTATGGTGCAAAGAGGAAATTTACACAAAGTTCTGTGTGTCGAGATGAGAAAGTGGGGTAGGCTGGCTGCAGATTCAAGATGGACTTTAGTATCTAAATACACACCAATGTTTACTGTGGCTGCAGGAAGACCCCCCATATCCTTTTTTCAAGGTAGGGGAATTACAGAGATGTTTGAGAATTTGAGAGACAATGTTCGTAACTCATCATTTTTGACGAAACAAGATAAAACTGAGATGTTGTATTTAGCAAGGGCTGCAGCTTTGCATCTGGTATCGTTTAAAGAGAAGCAATTCTCCAGTTTTTCACAGTGTGTATGAGTCTCTTGGGCAATCTGTAGCCACCACTAAGCTTTTATTTAAAGCATTTCTGGTGCTTGAGTTACATAGATGCTCTTCCAACTGTGGCACTGGAAACTTGGAAGAAGAATTTGGGAGTTTTTCTTTGTTTATCTCCTGACTTTCTGGGATGGAAATAGTAACAATGATAGCATCAGTCAACCAAATGGAAATCTCTCTGAGAAAATGAAGACAGTGCCTTGATCCAAGGAACAATTGGTGATTTGCATCCTGTTTGGTGAGAAAAAGATTGAATAAGAGAAAAGTGAGAGCAAAAAAAATTCTTTGAAAAAACTTCTTTGAAAAAGCTATGGATAGTATGAATGGTAGGTAGGACTTCTGAAAACGTACTTCTTTAAGGTCCTCATTTCATAATCCTTGGAAACACTGAATTTGATAG
>JANHMN010000001.1:242153803-242178644 GCA_030674055.1 Rhabdomys pumilio | reverse complement strand
GGCCTGAACCCTCACACTATGAACCACAAAACACTGCTGTTCTTCCTTTTCAGTTCTTCTTTCAGGTAGTTTGCCACCATGAGGAAAAATCTAATCTAACAACCCAGTGTATCCATTTTCTAAGGCCACCTCAGAAAAGTACTCAGAACTGGGTGGCTTAAAACATCACAAATTGATTGCCTCCTTGACCTGAGGCAAAAACATCCGAAAAACTCATGAGGACGGCATGTTCAGAATTTGAGTAGAATATTTTATTTCTTCTTGCTAAGTTCTGAAAGTGTCAAGGAAACCATGGGATTCTGCAGCTTACCACTCCATCAGCTCAGTCTCTGCCTTTGCTTTAGCAGAGCATTCTTCCTGAACCATCTTCTGCCATATGTGTCTACCTCTGTGGCGGATTTCTGCCTGTCACAGGCACACCATCATTGCATATTAAAAGTTGTTCACCCTTGTGGTGGTGTTTTTGTCTTTATTCTTTTTCGGTGGACTCTTTTTGACATCATGTAACTTAGAACTTGAACATATATTTTATAGGGGCTAGGCAATACAGCTATGACATTTAAACAAATTTAAAAAGGGAGATGTCAGGATGTCCAGGTGGGATTAATATCGTAACAGGAATCTTTCAAAGTAGAGGAACTTTTCTGGTTGATTCCTAAAGAGGAAGTCAGAGTAATTCAGAGACGGGTGGGATCTGATATGCTTGCCTGGGGATAGAGAGACATGAGTCAAAGAGTGTGGGCAGCTCCTAGGAGCCGTGGGTGGACTCTGGTAGACAGCCAGCAGCTAAACAGACCTCAACCCACAGTGGCAAGGAAATGAAGAGGCCAACTAATGAGCAACTTTAGAAGTAAATTCTTGGGAGGTTTCAGCCAAGAACAAATCCCAGACAATGTCTTGATTTTCAGCCATGCAGAAAGCACAGCAGGATATCTCAGACTTAAAACTATGATATAACAAGTGAGTATTTTACTGAGTGCCATATGCTATGTTTGTAAATAGCAATAAGAAACAAACACAGAAAGGTATAGCTTGCTGTGAGCTCTTCTCTAGCATTCAAGCTTAGAATATCGAACAGTCCCTAAATGGCATTTGGATCTTCTACCCTATAGGAGATTTTGACTCTCTTTGACATCATGTAACTTAGAACTTGAACATATCTTTTATAGGGGCTAGGTGATTCAGCTAAGACATTTAAATAAATTTAAAAAGGGAGATGTCGGGATGCCCAGGTGGGATTAATATAGTCACAGGAATCTTTCAAAGTAGAGGAACTTTTCTGGTTGATGCCAAAAGAGGAAGTCTGAGTAATTCAGAGATGGGTAGGATCTGAAATGCTTGCCTGGAGAGTTTAGGGACAGGCCATGACTAAGATTGGAAACAGATTCTGGCAACTGCCAAGCACTAGGGGGCAATACATGATTTTGCTGTGTGATTAGTGAGAACATGAAGGCACCCTTGAGTCTTACTCAGGGCTGCTTACTGATAGTTTTAGAATAAATATATCAACAGGAGCTGTCCCTAGGAGCAATGGATAAAGACTGAAAAGACCCTTCTAATTGGAGATGTCTAACCTTTTCTATTAGTAGCTAAAGAAATAGAGGTTTGCTGTAGATTGGGTTAGTGTGGTCCTTACAACTGACTGCAGTATAGGGCAGAATTCAGGATATGGTGAACATCAACTAGGGTGAGAGGTGCCTTACACAAGAGTGAGGCACACACAGTAGTACTCAAATTGAGACTGCTCACTCGTGACAGACTAATATGCACAGTGCATTCAGAGGAAGCAAGGGTCAAGGCTCACGTCCACAGCAGTGCAAGCTGACTACAGGCAGCTCAACATTTCTTCCTTGGGGAGGAGCTTGGACATTAAACATAGCTGATGTGATTGCATATCCTAAAATTCTGCACCATGGTGGAATCTTTGAGATGAATCTTACGCTCACATCCTCCACTTTTTAGGAAGACTGCAAAAGGAGTTCACATTTGCTCATTTCTTTAGAGACATCTACTTTCTAACTCAATGTTTTCCTTGAATTTCATGTATTTTCCCCAGTTACCTCATAAGAAGAATCTAGCATAACTTTTAAAATAGTATAAAACACACACACACACACACACACACACACACACACACACACACCATTGTAATATAGTATTTGTCTTTTCATTTATATTCAGCTTGAAAATACATCCCAATAACTCATCACCGTAATATGATGCAAATAACCTAAGAGGACCAAAGCTACTTTTGTTCCTCTTTTTAGGGGCACATTTTCATCAAAAGCTAGTTTCCAGACCTGGGCAGAACCTGATCTTGGCCAGATTAGCTTCTAGAGTTACTGGCTGAGAAGCATGTTACCGTTTCTGCTTCATTGTCTCTGTCCTTGGACTCTCAGACCTGTTTCTATCCCACAAAGCAGGATTAAGTCCTGTGTGCTCCACTCTGCTGCAGGCATTCACACCCAGCTGACTCAGTGCCTTTCCTGGGAGTCTCCTGGTCTGGCTGTGTCCTTACACTTAATGTCCATATGGCCTTTGTGTCCATACTTAACAACCATCGTTGAGTTACTCTGCCTAGACAATTATGAGTTGTGTTTTGTTTTGTTTTGTTTTGTTTTCTTTTGTTTTGTTTTGTTTTGTTTTGTTTTGAGATAGGGTCTATCTACAAAGCCCTGGTACTCACTATGCAGAACAGGCTTGCCTCAAACTCAGAACTCTACCTGTCTTTGACTCCTGGGTGCTGGGATTATGGCATGTGCCACCAGATTCAGCCTTTATTTTTTTTTTAAAAAAAATCTAGACTCTTTGATATTTCAGAGCTATGAGATCTAAGCAAGCATCGTATCTAGTATCCCCATACGCAGCATAAGAAAATTTTCTGAAAAGATAAAAGTTTAAGAAGCATCTATACTAGACACATATCAGAACAGTTTCTTGTTTTGCTGCTCTTCCTATTGGCAGTGATGCCATAATTATTTTGTATTCTTACTAGGGTGTCCATTCAGCAAGCTCAAGGATTATCTTTTTTCTTCTAATGCTGTGTGTCTCACTAGAGACAACACATGCTGGTGTCATTGATGAGAAAGCTCACTGATGAGCCTCTTAGATACTCAGGACCTTCCTTTAGATAATGAATATAGACATCAGTGACACAGTTATCCTTTTCTCTGCTGACTTACTGTCCATTCTTAACATCTTTGCAAACAAAACAGAAACCAGTCCTGTAAGTGAGATTTCATAAATCTTCTCAGAAGAGCACTATTAGGTAAGCAATGTTGCTTTAGCACGTCCACCTAAAATGCTACATTTCAATTTTATCACCTTCATTTTCACTGAGAACAGAGATATAATTGACCTAGAAAGGCTGATTAATATAAATACTAGAGGTGAGATCATGGAATAGAACTTTTATGTCCCTTTATGTTCATATATTACCATACATATATGAGATATTTTGAACTAATATTTATTGATGGCTAAAGTACATAATGACTATGTGCCCTCTCTGACACATCAGTAATGCATAACCATGTCATCTGATAATGAGACCTATCATTAAATTGAGGCAGAATTCTATATTTGTCGTACTCCAGATTGCTGGTGTTCACTGGTTCAAAAGGTTATTCTCTGAATAGTGTGGTTCAAGATAAAGAGTAGTAAGGTTGATATGCATCATCGTTTATAGTAGTCTAGGTTTCATCCAAGAGTAAGGTTGATATGCATCATCATTTATAAGAGTCTAGGTTAGCTATGAAGAAGGTCAGTTATTCTCTGGTAAATCATTAGAGTATGTTCTGCATCAAAGAACAGAATTTCAATCAAAATTTCCCATTTACTTTCAAACTTTTAAAACTCAGTAATTTTGTACCACAGCTGACAAGATGAAACATACTAAATGATGTTCAATATACTTTACAGAATTGGACAGCATATGTTACAATGTTAAAGCTTTTGCTTATTAGATTTCTTCCATATCACCAGTTGGGTCACAGAAAGGAAAGCTGGAAAGATAGTACAACGATAACATTATCATCATCAACCCCAGTATTTGATATAGTATAGAATATAATTAAGAATATAGTTGTATTTCAAGAACCTTGGTGGGTCCAGCTACAGTTAAGAGTCACTGGCTTGTGAAACACAGGGAAGACCATATCATAGAAATGTCAGTGACTCAGTTCTTTGGGTAGAGTCATCAGGAGAGATTCCTTTTCTCCAGTTCCATCAGGACAACCTCCATATCTGGTAAATCTAGTAATGATGGTGGGTAGGAGATTTCTTCACACTGTTGTTTATCTAACCTTAACCAATGCTATTTCTGAAATTGCTTTATCAATGATGTCACCTGTAAAGTGGTAGCTTAACGTTTACATAACAAGTGAAAAAAGAAAACCACAAATTGTCCAGTGTGTTTGCATTTGATCTGAAAACTTCCAGAAATGAGAAAAGCAATCAACAAAGTTGCTACTGGAAACTAGTGAAACAATATTTTGAAATAAGGCAGGTGTCTTAGTCAGTGTTCTATTGCTGAGAAGAGATACCATGACCAGGCAACTTTTAAAAGAGACACATTTAATTGGGAGCTCACAGTTTCAGAGGTTTAGTCAATTATCATCATGACAGGGAGCATGGTGGATGGAATAAGATGGTGTGGGAAGAGCTGAGAGTTCCACCCAATACACTTCTCTCCTCATTCTTTCATAGCTCTAAAAATTTGGGCAGAGGATGTAGGCAAATTCCTTGTCAGCTTATCTTATTAACTATGGAACTTTAAAGTCAACATAGAATCTAATGTTATTAAGTGAACCATAACAGCCTCTTACATTGGAGATGTTCCTTTCCAGGCTGTGGACAACACATAAAACCAGTGTCTGATCTTCTCCAAGGACAATGTTGTGAGCCTGGTGTTATCTCTGGCCAGGAGGTTGTAGAACATCATTTTCTTGGGCCGCACTTGGCTTGATTATGAGTATTGTAACGCTGATAAAATAAACTGGAACATAAGCTTTTTGTTTGAAAACAAAGCCTTTTCTCATAGAATACATCCCAAGCACACTTTTCCCTCCCTTCATGCTCCTAGCTCCCTATATCCCCCCTTTACCCCAGATTCACTCCTACTCTGTTTCCTCTTCAGGAAAGAGCATGCCTCTAAGAGACCACAGCCATGAAGGACAAAACAAGACACAGTAAGACAAGGCAGAAGCTCTCATAGAGGGGCTAAAAAAGGCAAGTCAATAGGGGGAAAAGTCTCAAGAGCAGGCAGAGAGGCAGAGATATGTACAATCCCACTGTTCAGTGTCTCACAAAAACTCCAAGCAAAGAACTTTTGAGAATTACTTTGCAATCACATAATGAAATAAAGAACATGTATTTCTTTTTAAGGATAAATGTTTTAAAGTTTTCTCTTTTGGAGTCTAGTAATTATGTTGTTTTCATAAGAAATTTCTCATTTAATTCATCATTTAACAAAATTAGAAAATTAATTAAGTGTTGCTGTTTGGTTGGAAAGCAGAATCTATGAAGGAATAGGAAGCAGTCTATCTAAAGGATGCAGTGTGCTTGAACTAATTCCTAGTGATTCCTAGTGATCTGTCCAGGTCTCAGTTTTGATCTCCCTTGGGAGAAATGAGTGCTGGGATTTCTCCCTTGGGTTGTTTTCATACCCTTGGAAGCTGGCATTATCTTAGTTCCTTTCCAATAGGTGAGTGTTCTCTTCTGCTCCTTGTGGCTGATCTCCTTTTCCACTCTGATTTTACTTACGGACAGTTTCCGGCTGATGGGTGTTTTGACTCTATCTAATTATTCTGTGCTTATTAGTTTTATTTCCAAATTTTAACCCATGTTCTCGAACATATGACTCCAATCATGTACAGCTTTATTTCTCTTCAATAAGTGATTCTTCAATGGCAGATCCTTTTACTATTTAAGTAATCTAAATCCTTAGAAGTTGATGCAGATTTTTAATATTTCGAAAATGTCTTTAACAGACAGAGCTGACAGAGGCACTGAGATGGAACAAATAGTGGGGACGGGGCGTTACACAGATAAATTGGCAACCCACAACTTCATCACCCTTACTCCAGCTCCTGGGTACGTGCTGAAAGAGACGGCTGATTAGTGGTTTTCTGATACAAAATACTGATTGTTTCACTTTCCAAGTGTAACTCATTAGCCTGCTGGCAAAAATTAAAAAAAAAAAGAAGAACAAGAAGAAACTCATTGCTATCTTAATTTCTTTTGATTTAAATTGAAAAGGGAAGGAAGAAAGAAAAAAAAATGTCAGTCAACCCTCACTTGAAAGGCTTCATGAAGTAGGACAGAATATTCTATGATGATAAATAAAATAATTGATAACAGGTGGCCAGCTAAGCTCTGCCAGCTGTAATCATAGACACAGAGGACTTTCATAGTCAAGGTTAGGGTCCTGACTGTACTTTTATGTGAATTGAAGCTTTGTAAGGCCATGAAAGAAGAATAAAATACCAGCGGAATGTTACCAAATGCTGAGAAAGTGGAGAACTAGAGTCACGTGTCAAAGTATATTATATTATTATAATAAATTTTTATTTCCAATTTTTATTCATAGATGTGAACATGTACATAGTTAAGGAGGAAAACATTTTCTTCACTAATTATGAGATGATTGATGGCCAGAGTTAAGGCAAAATTATTTGCAGAAGCATAATTTGTTCTTACTTAAAGTAATGACATGTGTTGTTTAGATTAGCTATTCTGTAATGTTCCTTTGGAGAGAGTAAATTAACACATTACTTCTTAACATCACCGAGATCATGAGACTAAGAATTAAGCTTGACTAATCCATGATTTACCGAGTGTCATAATCACAGAGTTGGAAGGAATTAAAGAAGTCCCATCAGTGCACTGGGTGGGTATTGACTCCATGGTTTTGTTTGTGGTGTTTGTTTGTAAGCCAGGGCTTTAGTAAGTAGCTCTGGATACCCGGGAATTCACTGTTTATACCAGGATGACCTTGAACTCAAAGAGATTCACCTGCTTCTGTCTCCTAAGTGCTGGAATTAAAGGCATGTGCTACCATGCCCAACTGACACCATGTTTTATTGGGACAAGAACGGTGGTCAGTGTTCTCCAGAGGAGCAGAGCCTGTCTAATATATGTGTAATTTTAGAGCTTAGGTGATACAGAAAGTCAGGATAGTCTCACTGTGGATACCTGCAAGGCTACAGAGCTGTTCGTACCAGTAGATGTTCAATTCAGGAAGCTGGGATTCTCTGAACCGAAGAACCAGTGGTGTCCATTCTAAGGCTAAAGATCCGGACACTCCTTAAAGAATTGTTGGTGCGAGTCCACGTTCAGAGTCACAGTCTACGGTCTGATGTTTATGAACAGTAGAGCAAACTGGACATCCACTCAAGGAGAATTTTTTTGTCTTAAGACCTTCATCCTTTCAGGTTTTGTTTGCAAGACTCCAGCCTATTGGGTGGTGCCATCCACATCATGCTTGGGTCTTCTACTTTGTTTTTTTTTTTTTTTTTTTTTTTTTTTTTATTTCATGCCAACTGTTTCTGGAAAAACCCTCATAGACTCATGCCCAGAAACACCAATAGATATCTCTCAATCCAGAGTGGGATGTTGAGCCTGTGGAAGGGTATCCTGGTTCTTGGGTTGTGGGTTCGGCCATGCTCCTGACAGGAGGTCTAATCTCCATTCAAACTGCACCCTTCAGTAGGTGGAGGGTGTGATAAACAGGCCTTAGGTCCTAGAGAGATTTACATACTAATGAGGTACCTGAAGGCCAGAGGGTGGAGTCAAATAAGCTCCCGAGCCCCTCCCCCCTCTTTCCCTCCCTATTTAACTCAGGTCTGCTCTGGATTTTTTTTGGGGGGGGGGGCAAGGGCGGGGGCGGGGGTGGGGGCGGGGTGCATCCAGATCCGTCCACCAGGACATTAAAGCCTGTAAAAACCCAAGGACTTTCTTGTGTTTGGGGCCGCGCCATGAGGAGCCATGGAGAGGCCTTTAGTGAGCAGCTGGGCCTAACTTCTAGCTGGAGGAACCCAGAGCATTCCCAGACATCTACCCACAGCCTGGCGTGAGGAACCCTGTGGTTTCCCAGCCATTTTACTGACAAGTGGCAATCATCACAGTATGAGTATTCACAGAATTTGAGTAAAGTTCCCTAATATTTGATAAGAATTGTGGTTTCTGTGTTACTAGTACATATGTTGTAACCATCCAAGTATTTGAGATAGAATTTTCAATTTTTATTTCATTTTCTGAGTTTATAATACAATTATATTATTTAACTTTTTCCTTTAGCTCTTCCAGACTCTCCCATATAACTCCTCTTTGTCTCTAAATAGATAAATACTTAAATGTAACTTGCTCAGGATGTATAATTTTACTTGTATGTTTTCAGGGTTGACCATTTAGTATTGGATAATGAATCAGTGTGTTTTTCCCTAAGCAAGGCTATTTTCTCCACGCTCAGCATTCCTTAATTGCTTGTAGTTCTTTGAATAGGGCTGAGGCCTCTTGGTCTCTCTTCCCTGCATTTAGCATGTTTATTGGTGTTGACCTTGTCCAGCTTCTAAAGCAGTCATGTTAGTGAGACTTTATGTTGGAGCTAGCTTCTGATATTACTAGAACACAGCAAATTCCCCCATCCTCTGGATTTTACAATCGTTCTAGCACCTCTTCTGCAATGTTCTCTGAGCTTTAGGGGGTTGTTTTGTCGATCTTTGATATATGATTTTATTCTTAGCAACAGGAATATCAAAAGCAAAGTTACCTATACACACATTCCTACTGGACACTGTATTGTGTTTCTCCTCCAAATTTGTTCTCATTCTTTTGCAAAGATTATATATGATACTGCATATTTTGGTTCTTTGAAACAATGTTAGTATCAGCAAAAGTTCACACAGGTCCTGTGTCAGACAGAGATCTCATCACATTAAACATGTTAATCCACACGACCTGCACGGGAGCTTTCTACAGTGGGTCTTATCACTATCTTCATTTTACAGGTATGGCACTGGGAAGATGGAGTAAAGAATAACTAGCAAGAATATAACAGCATATGATGCACCACAGCTCTGCTCCACACTTAATCAAGCTGCCTCCTGCTTATAGTTTCTTGTTCTCTGAAATCCCTCAGATTTCACCCTCAGTTCTGAAGCTTAGCATATTACTGTGACTGAAATGTTCAGACACTTCTGTTTGTCTATTTACTTCCTTTTTTGTGGATTTTTATTGCACTGTTTACATTTTCTTGTACCTTATTTTTAGATATTTACCAAGGCTCCATTCCCATTATTTTTTTTATTTTTGTTGTATATTATCATTCTTTTGGAAGTCTCTTTATTTATTATTGTTTTATTCAATAGCTGTCAGCTTCTGCTTAGCTTATTTGCTACATTTTTCTCTCTTCTGAAAGGCTTCAAAGATACTTAACAATGGATTCCACATCCCCCACTCTCTTATGCTTCTTGTGTCTGTATCTCAGGACACTTAATAGAGTCATCTTCCCAAGCATAAAACATTATTATAATTTTTTTCAAAAGTTCTTCCCCTTCCTTCTTGAGTATAGTGAACCATTAAAAAATTCTAGACTAGAAGAAAAAGATAAAATATGTTTGAGAAAGACATGGAGATGATAATGGACCACTGGGCAACAATGAGCAGTCTAGAGAGTCCAAAGTAGAAAAGGTGAAGTAAAAGACAGGGGTTAGAAAAGATTGGTTGAAAATATAGATTTCTGAATCTTGTAGTCCAAGTGGATCTTTGATCCCAGCTCCTTCGTTAATAGGCTTCATTAACATTATCTTCCAGGCAATGTGACCTTGAAAAGTATACTGTGATGAGCAACGATCGTCATTCATCATCCCCTAGCTTCAGGTCTTCAGTATAGCATCCCCTTTGGAGAGTTAGGATCTCTCATAGATGGAACCAAATGTCATCAGCCAGTCATAAGAATTAGAAGAGAAATTAAGTGAACAAGGTGGGCACCCTAATGAGCCTCATATTTGGAGTACTACCCTAAGCACAGAGCTACTTGGGATGTCTATCTAATCACCAAACTACCTTTGAGCTTGAAGAGATACTGAGGGTAGAAACCAGCATGGAAGTGTACATGGAAAGGTGGGTAGGGTTCTTTCTACCCATCCTTCTCAGAATTGATAAGTTAAGACTTTTGCCAACTGTGTCTAGTAAGCACACACCTCTCTTCCACCATACCCAGCTGTCTACCTAAGGTATTTTAGTGACTTCTGTTTGATATATTTATTCTGGCCATCTTTTTAAACACACACTCTTGCCTCTTTCTGTACCAATACTGAGACTTGAACCTAGGGCCCGCAGCATGCCAGGCAAGTTCTCTACCATTGAGCTATAGCCCCAATCCTTCATATTCACAGTCTTAGAGATGTTATCATTGTCAATAACCTAGAGAAATGAAGGAAAGTCCATATGGGAAATTCTTTAGCCCCCTTTATAAAAGATCTTGTCTTACCTCAACTTAGAGAAGTAAAATTTAAATGAATAAATGAAGTTTTATTGAGTCAGAATGCGAAGTATTTTGTCATGAAAAATAATCTGTATTAATAAATTAGAAGAGCAACCAGGTCTTGGCAGGAACCTCCCAGTTGGAGCACTGACTGTACTATGCTGGGTTTAATTGAACACAGGACTAATTTGAGAGAGCTGAGTCTGGGCATAGGATGAGGGTAGATTTTTCTTTCTGTTTATTAAATTGGAATACAAACAAGTATAAATTAGCCAGGGAGAGAACTATCTTATTTTCTCTCTATTTGGCTAAGAAAAGGAAGAGGAAAATGAATCAGGGGATGTGTCTGTTCAGACGCTTACACATCAGGAGAGATTCAAAAGCCTTACAGGAGTTTTATACTTCAAGTCAGTGCTTTCTTATTTTGATTAAGGAAGAACCATAAAATGTGTTTTCTAAATATGCCCTAGAACCATCAGTTTCTGAGCCATGTTTTTAAGAGGCTTGTTTGCTTGAAGACTGAATCAATTTCTACTCCAGCATACTTACCAAAAGGGCCCAAAGCCTGGAACGGAGGCTTGGCTGTCTCTGGACTCCTTGCCCGCCCGCACCTTGAGAGCTCTGGATGCAGGTCACATCTCTGTGGCCGGAGGTGTGTTGTTGTATTATTTCGATTTTCCTTGTGTTCTCTTTGTCTTGGTCCCTTCACTATTGGTTACTTTACACTTAGTCTGTTCTATAAATTAAGGTTTAGAGATTTGTCAGTGAACGAAGCCATAAACTGTTAAACAAACAAGGAGAGGAAGAAATAAAACCAGTGGAACATCAGAATCTGAACGTTCGGTAACCGTGTTTCTCCTTCAGATAGTTACCCTTCCTCAATTTCAAAAGGAGTTTGCATTTCTTGCTTCTCTGTACATTCAAATCCTGTCTCTGCATTGACTTTCCCCCAGCATGTACATAAATATATTTTTCACCACACAAACACACGTGCATGCGTGTGCATACACACGAACACACACACACAAATTAAAAAAAAAAAAGAAAAAAGATCAGTGTGTGTGTCTGGCCAGTGTGTGTCAATCTGGGGAAAAGAAGACCACACATTTTACAGAGTAGAATTCCTGATCACCTGGCATGCTTAATTTCTAGTTCCATACAGCCTTGAAATAAGAAATTTACTGGAGCTTGTCCACTGGATTTTTTTTCCCCCACTGGATTTTTTTTTCAGGGAATTTCAGATTTTATTAGCCAGGACACATTATCCAAGAATGGATATTTTGCTCCCTCTCCCCAGCCATATCGTAGTAGAGTACTATTAAGCTCTGCAAAACAAAATCCGTAACCCAAGCTCAGAATGTTTGGGAAGACTGGGTTTTACAAGTTCACCGAGGGACCAAAAGTGCCTATCCTATTTCATATAAACCTTGCCACGTGTTTAAATGCTCAAGATCGAGTTGATTCTCTCTGCATTACAGCAATCTTTCTGCTTCAGAGGACCTGAGTTCAGTCATGAGCACTCTTGGAGGCTGGCTCACAACTGCGTGCAGTGGCAGCACCAAAGGATCCAACACACTTCTCTGGACATCCAAGGTACTGTGTCCATGTGAGGCCATACCTACATAGACACACACAGATGTGGGCCACAGACACAGACATGAACAGACACACACAGCCAGAGGCACAGAAACACACACACACACACACACACACACACACACACACACACACACAAATTTAAACATGATAATATATATATATTTATTTTTAGAAAAAAGTGCTTATGGAGACCTATGTTCATCAATAAAAGATGAGTAAATAGGACATAGAAGCCTATAAAAATGGAACTCACTCTCAATGATGTAATTGTAGATTACAAATACCCATATGTATTTGACCAATTCATAGACCGTACAACATACATTCAATGCATGTTTGACCGCTAAGGTAGCCTGCGGTAAACATGTCACTTTGGTTGGAGATGGTGATAGTAGAACATACATTTCGGAGGACAGGAGGAATATGGGAAATATTTTCCTTCCTTCAGTTTTGCTATACATCTAAAACCATCCTAAAAATACTCTTTATGACAGAAAAGCAAAATGTGTATTTTTCTAAAAGCAGACATTTTCTCACCGGTGAGTTCTCAGAGCCTTCTCTGCTTCTCTGTCGGTACTTTTGTGTGGTTGGAAGTACTGTTCTAATAGTAGCGGTATTTCCCTAAAGAGCGAGTTTGTAAAAAGCAGCCCTGCTCTGTGTTTTAATTTGTACAGTAAGTTCAGCATTCAAACTGCGCTTAGAAAACACCAGAGTGATACAGAATGAGGCTCGTGCTATAGACTTTCTCTATGTGGATGACATTTGCTCATCTGCTTTCTCTTTTCATTCGAAGTCCTTACAGTTGCTCAGCTCCTAGGATCAGAGCGCTGTGCAGGTAACAGCTGTGGTGAAACAGCGTCGACATGCCTTCTTTTAAACATCAGCTGTTGTTCTTTCTGGGGATTATTTTGTCTTTGAGGTTTTCATGAGTCTATAAATCATTTGAAAATTGCAAGTTTCCTCATTTGTTTTCCCGATTCCACACTTAGAATGCTGGATTAAAATGAAAGGTCTCTGCCACTCGATCCCTGTCCTTCATTTTGCAATTTAGCTCAGCAGGGAGCTGACATCTTAGCTCCTGCTTTGTAAGATTAATTTATTAAAAGGCAAAGGAAAACATTAGTAATATGGCTTATAAAAGTTAACCCAAGCTGAAGTGAGACATTATAAAGGACACTCAATCTATCACCAGGATGAAGGGTTCATATTACTTCTAACTCAAATAAACTTCTGAGAATTAAAACAACAGAGAAATAGACTGAATTTCCTCCCTTCAGAGAACGTAAGCCCATTCCCTATTCTTTTGCATTGTCTGTGTTTCCCCCAATTTATGCATCATGAAGATTTCTGCTGAGGATGGAGCTCCCGACCTCTAATATAACCACAAGCTGCACATCTTGCCAGAAAGTAAATTGGGAGATCGCTGTAGTCCTGCTCTATCTATTACCGAGTGAATGGATTTGGGAGTCCTGCTTTGTTAAGTAGCAGTGTGTGACCTTGTCTCTGGAAAGCACTGTTCAGTGTACGTCAACATATCTGTGCTCAAAAGTAAACAATTGCTCTTTCCCTTTAGAGAGCTTCTAAAATGTTTCCTCAGCATTTCGGTACATACTGTGTTCTCTCCAGACATTCCTCATCACCGTAGTAGGACACAGCCCCCATTGGTCTTATTTTTACTTTTCTACCTTTTGTATTTCACGTTCAGTTATTTCTTGTTGTGTAAAGAGTATATTGACACAATGGGTTCACGCCTACAAACTTTAGATAAATACTATAAAAGGCAACTCAAACTAGCAATGCAACTTAAAGGTGCATGAACCTACATAAGACAATGGCAAAGAGGGCTTTGGCGTCTGACTTGTGAATCCGGTATGGGCACCATATGCCTCATGCATCTTTGAGAAGTTTGAACATCTCTCTGTTTTATATTCCTTAGGTCTAAGCTGGGAACATGGTGCATTCCTACCAGAAGAGATTATTGAAAATAGCACAGGATAGCCCTTGTTAAGTATCAGTCATTATTGTAAAGTGCCCATCTTCCCAGGGCCTGATCCCTCTTTCCTCTTTTCCCTCCTGAACTGTAGACAGGAGGTCTTCGTAGTCTTGATTGTGTAGACTTCATGATGTGCAATAATAGTGCCTTGTGCTATCGGGGGGTGTGGGGGGACCATCTTTTCTCTTGTCAAGTGGGCCCTCCTTTTAACATCCAGGGAAGTAATTCATCTTAAGATGCTGAGAGCTGAAAGTGTCATGTCTGCTCTTTCATCTTTCGTTTATTTGAATTTGTAACAGTATACGGTCTTAATTCAAGAAGTGCCTACACAAAGACAGGCTTTGTTTCTACCAGCGGTTAGTGCCAGGTTATTTCTGCTATTCTGTGAGTCATGCAGAGGAGGTTGTGTTTTACTGTCCCAAAAGAGTGTGGTAATCAGTTTTCTTACCTATTTAAATCTAATCATCATCACCACCACCATCATCATCACCATCATCATGGTCGTCATCATCATCAATCACCTTTATTAATGTCATCTAAATCAAAAGCTACTCATATATGATCACCTCTGGCATTTTATGTAGATCATTGCAATCTTCCAAATCTCATATTAGTATGTATCAATATTCTTCTCTCATTTGTATTAAACCCCAGGCTATGGGAAATTAAGTGAGCAGCCTAGAGGACATGAACAATAAGTAAGATTGGAGCCTAGACTGTTACTCATGCCTGTCTGCCTCTAGAGGCAATACTTTAATCTCTGTGCATTGCATGGAAGAAATAGTATGAACAACTGCCTGGCTTAGAGCATTGCTTCTCGTATGTGTGTCAGCCACAGGCAAGGTACAAGGAGCCAGACCCAGCTGTCACATCTACTTCCTAGTAGAGTGCTACGTTCTCAGTGTGGTCCCGCCAAATGTTTGTAGGAGGAAAATGGACATCTGAATATTTGCCTCAACTCTTTACATTTCTCAGAGTCACTTGTGATAAACGACACTTTTGACTTGATGTGTTGGCTATTATAATGATATTAGAAGAATTGGAAAACCAGGTCTCCATTATTTACAGAGTATGTCAGCATTATTAATACTTAGGAGAGGAAGCCCTCCTGCCAAGAAGCTGAATGACATTCATTTGCACCTTATGCAAACAGAACTTTCTAACAACTGTAAACAATATACAGCAATTACATGATTAGTTTGGCCAGCAAGCATCCTGGTAATTCCACCCACCTTAGGATTTAAGTGGTTTCACTTAAGTGGTCTCTGTTCCTCTCATTATTTCTTGCTAATTTAGTTCAGAGAACAGCAAGATGCAGAGCACCAATTAAATGATCTCTGTCAAATATTCAACTTTCCTTGTGCTTTATTTGCCCAATAATAGATGTTGTAGCCTGTATATTTTAGTTTTTATGGTGTGCTGAGTACAGTCCTTCCAGCACCAATTCCAGCATGGTGAGTAGAAATGTATGTCTCATTGTGAAGCAAAGCTATTGCAGGCTGCACAGTGAAACCCCATAACCACGTACTGTGCTGAGAATGGCTTCCGAGGTGGCCTATATTTTACTGCTCTGGGAACTAAATTACCAACAAATAAGGAAAATAACAATAACCAAAGCACAGGCCCAATATACCCACAATTTCCTGCTCCAAAGATTAGCTTTCCATTTATAAACAAAAGGGTGGCGTGGCACATGATACATACAGTCATGTGCTCCTGACAGTGTTGAGTTCCTGTTTTGTATGTCAGAAGCATAGCATCATATTGATAATGTTATAACATGGTTCGTAGCTGGGACGTTTGAAGGAGAGTGTGGCTGCAATCTATTTTGATTCAAAGTAACAGTAGCAAAACTACAATATGAAGGCAAAAAAAGCACAAGTCATAAAGACTGGCATATTTAATTCGTATTTAAGCCATATTTGAAATTCAAATAAGTTGCAAAAAGCAAGACAGCGAGCTAATGTTTTTGTCTATTTAGAATTCAAATATAGTTTTGTCATCTCCCTGAGTTAAAATTGTACAAGAAGGCACTGGTAATGTATACAAATGCTTGGGGACATTGCAGGGACACCCAGCCAAATTAAAAAGCATTAATTACATTAGTGAGAATTTGTATGGTATTTTGCTTATTAGGTTTTAATGTTTTTTCTGTTCTTGAGGTCTTGGTTCTATTCTAACTGAAGTGGAAACTTTTGGGGTAAGTTATCACAGCACATACATGTAACATACTAAAATTCCTCAAAAGAGTTTAGTACAGCTCTAAATAATTTGGTAAACGTCCATTACCAGCCAGTGAAAGGGAACACACTTTAAAATGTTTTCTTTTGCTGAGGCCCCTTGGGAAAAAAATTGATATAGCTTTTTTATTCTAAGTAATTAAAAAATGCTTCTGTGACTAGTCTTGTCTGTGCCCCGGTGATTGTGCTGATAGAATACTTTCCATATATTGATTTTAGGTTTAAGTGAGACTCTGTAAGGTATTTAAAATGAATGGTCAGGGTTTTGCTGTTTATAGACTAGGGGGGCTGGCACCTATTCTGCCTGCCAGTGTAAGTGGATTACATCTCAGGCTGGTTAGAATAGAACCAAGGCTTTTGTGAGCACCTCGAACAGCGACTGTTAACATGGCTATCCCTAACTCTCCCCCTGCAACCCCCCCCACGGCAAAATACTCAGTTGCTGTGCAGAAAATGGAAACAAGCCACCATCTACATACTAACCTCGCTTTGTTATCTAAAGTAGCCCCAAAGACATCAGGGTGTGAGGAAAATAATATTCATGTGAAAAACACAGGATTTAGAACACGTGGGTTAAAACCCAGAGTACTCATGTACAAACGGAGTTGTCAATATGTGGTCTCCTGACAGTTCTCCAGTACATTAAAGTCCTGTCAGCTTAAATCCCATTATCATTATGGACACACTCATTTTCTTAGCTAAGCCTTTGACAGCAGAGATAAGCTAGAGTTTTCAGTGTGTGTGTGTGTGTGTGTGTGTGTGTGTGTGTCTTAGGAATGAGGGTATAAAATACAGAAGTTGTGTAGACAGAACATTACAACAGTCATGTGTAGTCCTAAGGTTTTTCTGTTACTCTAATGTTAACCCTATTTCTGAAAATAGAATCTTACATGATTAACCTCATTTCCCACCTTCCCAACTGTATCCCACCTCTGCTTTCCAAAATATGCTTCCCTCACTAGTTTTCCCCATGCAGGGTCAGGAAAGAATGGGTTATTTCTGCTTGTCTCTTAAATTATTTCACCTTTTCAGGCTTTTAATCCAAGGTGTAGGCTTTTTCCTAGAAGAAGTGAGAGCATGTCAGATTTTCAGATGACAGTGAATAATAGGATTTGGCACCATATCTAGTGCTACAGAGTAGAATAGTCCCTTGATGTTCACCATAACCAAATATATATGATAAAAGCTGCTTCAGGTTACAAGTAGAAGAAGCCTGATTTAACTGGATAAAATACTAAAGAAATATGTGATCGTTGAGGAGATATAAGGCTGGATTTCAGACTGGATGATTTAAGAGGTTAAGGATACTACAAAGGATCCAGGCTCTTTCTAGTTATCCATAGTGTAGACTTTATGCTAAAAGTCGATCTTGATCTGCATTAGGGCTCTGGTCAGTAACACAGGAAGCATCTTGCTTTCTTCATTTTGGTAGATGTGAAAGTCTTCTTTCGATAGCTGTCTTTGTTGCTGAGAAAGCTCTAGAAACTGTTCCCCAGTGTCTCATTGACCTGATTTAAATCACATGCTCACACCCTAGATGATGGCTTTATCCTGAGAAATGCAGTGAGCTGCCCACTTATAACTAGCCTCTTAATGCTCATGCAGGTAGAGGTGTTTCCTTGACTGGCAGAGGGTACACCAGTGCTCACCCTGGAATGAAGGGAATGTCATGTGACGATGTAGAGTGAGGAGTAGACCCAGCACTGGGCAGGGAATCAAATACATATCTTCTCACAACAATTAATTATCTCATCCACAAAGACTGACAGCGGAAGGGTAACTACATGGAGTCCATCTTTTCTTTTCTTTTTTTTTATTGGTTATATACAAATGTTTAGTAAATATTTTTTTGAAATCCTTCTTTTCAAGTACATTATTGACTTCTTTCTGAGGTCATTATCATCAGTTGCATCAGCATTAGCAAGGAAGTCTGGCATCTTCGGGGACATTTGGAGAGAATTATAATTCTGTTTCTCCTATTCTTCTGGCATGCATGTTTAATGGCACGGAGATTTTAAATTGAACTTTTTCAACTTTAGCTTATTACAGATGTGGGTGGTTTCTCTTGTAGCCTCTAACACCTCCCAGATATGTACATTCTCATGATCTTGGAGAGCTAGAACTCAGATTCTTTAGGACAGGAGGATTTCATGTAGAGATGGAGATGAGGATTTTATGTAGAGTTGACAGAGACGAGGCAGAGCCTTTGGTGTCAATGTGGATGGTCTAAGCATCACTGAAGTGAATGGAAAGTGGGTCATGAATGAGCTCTAACTGTACCTATGGTGCTCTTACGTGTTGACTACAGTCTGCTGGTGCTGGTGAGGCCCTCTTTGCATCCTGGAATGGCTCTTGTCTGCATTCTTTTTACAGTACAGTCTCTAGTTCCAGCCTTCACCGATCTCTGTGTTTGTTTATTTTTACCTCCTCAGACATATCCAGTGAATCTCATGTGGATTTTTGTTCAGCATTTGTCCTTTCCAATCAGTGGCTCACTCTGAATAGTTTTTGCCTTCTTTAAGGCTCTACATCTTAGAAACCAGGAGGATACTACTGCTGCCATGTGTTTGTTCATATATGCATATTGATTGAGCTACTTGTTTCACACTCTTTTCATAAAATCTAGTCATTTTACATGCCTTTAACTTCAAATTACTCTCACTCTTAGCATTACCTAAGGACCCAGCTATAACACTCCTGGGCACATGCCCAGAAGATGCTCCAACATATAACAAGGACATATGCTCTACTATGTTCATAGCAGCCTTATTTATAATAGCCAGAAGCTGGAAAGAACCCATATGTCCTTCAACAGAGGAATGGATATAGAAAATGTGGTACATTTACACAATGGAGTACTACTCAGCTATTAAAAACAGTGAATTCATGAAATTCTTAGGCAAATGGATGAAAGTAGAAAATATCATCCTGAGTGATGTAACTCAATCACAAAAGAACACACGTCATATGCACTCACTGATAATTGGATATTAGGCCAAAAGCTCCATTCCATGTGCAGTCACCAAAGGCAGACACTGATGTGGATGCCAGGAAGAACATGCTGACAGGAGCCTGATATAGCTGTCTCTTTAGAGGTCTGCCAGAGCCTGACATATACAGAGGCAGATGCTCACAGCTAACCATTGAACTGATCATGGGGTTCGCAATGGAAGAGTTAGAGACTGAAAAAGCTGAAAGGGTTTGTGGCCCCATAGGGAGAGCAACAATACCAACCAACCAACCAACCAACCAACCAACCAACCAACCAACCAACCAGAGCTTCCAGGGTCTAAACCACCAGCCTGGGAGCACATAGAGAGGAACCCATGACTCTATCTGTATATGTAGGGGAGGATGGCCTTGTCAAGCATAGGTGGGAGAGGAGGTCCTTGGTCCCAAGAAGGCTGGATGCCCAGTGTGGGGGTAATTTGAGGGAGGGGAGGTGGGAGTGGGTTGATGGAGGCACATCCTCATAGAAGCAGAAGGAGGGGGGTTGGGATAGGGGGCTTCTGGGTGGGGGGAAATGGGGAAGGGGATAACATCTGAAATGTAAATAAAATATTCAATGAAAAAAAGAATTTTCCAATTTTAATACAAACACACACACACACACACACACATATATTTACATATTCTCAGAGCCTCAAGGACTGAAATATTTTTTATAAGATGAGGTAGTAAATCAGTACTGTATTGTGGGTCATTTATTCTACATTACTGGCATTGTACCACTAGATAGTACATTATATGATTCTCAAAGAATCTTTTTAAATTTGATATAAACATCTTCTCTAAACTCTGAATTTCAGTGAATTTTTAGATGTCAAAAACATTTTGACCTTAATTTAAGTACATGGCCAAATATAATTTATTTTTACACTGTATCCTTCATTTCTAAGACATTATTGATAACCCACTCATTAGTAGGATCATTATGTTACTTGACATGTACAAATGATTATTGTTAAACAAAATAATGTTTTATGTATGTAATAATAATTTGAATGTGTTTAAGGTTTTTTTTTTTGAGAAAATTGTAGATTATTTTTGATTTCAATTATAAAAATTTAAAAATACTTATTTTTATTATATTTGTTTGAGTATTTTGTCTGCATGCATGCGTGGTGCCCACAGAGGTCAGAAGAGGGCGTTCTGATTCCTGGATATGAAGTTATAGATGCTTGTGAGCTGTGTTGTGAGCTTGGAACCCCACACTAGTCTGCTGCAAGAACAGCAGACACTCTTACACTCTGAGCCATCTCTCCAGCTGCTGTCTCAGTTATCTCTAGCTTGTGATGGTAAGTATAATCATTGTGTCTATCTTATAAAAACCTCAAAGAACCAGCTGAAGGCCATACAGTGTAGAGGAGCTGCTGCTTAGCAGAGTCCTGGGCTGAAATCTGCACTGTTTCCATGATGAAGCTACTTGTTTTCACCACTGATAAAATTCCTTTTATAAAGCTTAATATTTCTGTTGACTTTCATGAACTATTAGTCTTATAAAAATTACACATATTTTAAAAATCTTTGGATACATTTAAATAAATTAAAAACTGATTTTGTAGTTTCCATCCCATGGAATAATGCTTAATATGTTTTATTTGCATAATCTATGGTTTCTTGATGTTGACTCAGAGATCCATCTCATTTTGATTGAAAGGAAATATTGGTCTCTCAACATTATAGGCTAATTGGTTTCTCAGACCCTCCATCTGAAAGGTAACTCAGTGACAATTACCTAATTGATACACTGCAGACCTCGTTTCCCCAGGATTACATGTCATGAGACGAGACAGAAATGTTTGTGTTGAGAAAGAGCTGAAAGCAGGGCCTGACAGCTGAGAGCTGTCCTAACACCTTCATCTTGGCCTTGGTGTTGCTAGGAGCTGGCTGGAACATCGAAGCAAGGCCTTTGTTCCACTGTAGAGAAAGAATGACTCAGAGACTACTAACATCGTGTTCACTTACACGAGAACACAAAACAAGAGTGACTATAACTGCCTACACACAAACAACCTGAGCTCACAGTCCAAAGATACTAACCCCTCCTCGATCCTGGATAATGGAATGATGGCTGCTTATTTATTGATTACATTTTAAGTCGTATTTTCCTTTCCCTCCTATAAGAGCTGTTCTACAATTATAGAATTAACCTGCTTCTTGGCAGCATCCATTCCAGTTCACAGGCTTCTTTCTTGAAACTTCTTTAAAGCCAGCACCTTAAGCATGTTTCCTGGAATGAGTTCTTTCTAATATTGTTCTACTCAGGAGTCTTGTGGTTCTTCACAGTGTGTGGTCTCACTATCGCATTGGGGATAAATACGTCTTGTTCAAGTACAGATATGATCTTGGTTGGTTTGGGCTGGAAGGTATTGGCAATGTTTATTCAACTAGGGATGGAAGTATTTACATGCAGTTTATTCTATTCTTAGTGAGATTTTCTTAAATGTTATCATCTCAGGAAAATTATGGGAATAGTAGTAGTAGGTTAGTTGTGAAATATATACATATATATATTCGACAATATTACATATATATGTAATATATATATACATATAATATATATATATATATATATATATATATATATATATATATATATATATATCATGCATATTTAGAAGTCAGACAAAAAAACCAGGGTCAATAGCAAAGATTTTGGCTGTCATTCTATTAGCTGTTTAGTGATGGCTTGGACATTATTTCATAGTCTAATTATAAAGCTTGTGGTTCTGACTCATGCAGTTCTGCGAATGATCTGTGAAATGAGAATGGTGATAATATTTAATTTATACAAATATTGGGGGATTGAGTGAGATGATCTCAAGTTTTAAGTGTCAGATATATTTTTAGTGATAATCATTTTTATGATTGCCATGATCTGTGGATAATCTCATTTTTAACTCATGAAAAGAGCTACATACTGCTTTACAACTCAATCCTTGTTGGAGGACATAGTCTCAGTGCTGAGGGATTTATTACAATCACTTAATGTGTGTTAAGTTCTTTAATCTGTATAAAAATCTGTATGGTTCAAAATATACCTTTTGTGAGTCCTTCACAGAGCTTGCTATGACCTTTTCTGTCAGTAGCTCCGCCAGCCTCTCGGGGCTGAGGTAGGTGGCTTCTTTTTAGGATTGAAACACTTCTCAGACTTCTTGGCTTTTATAAGGAAACAACAGTTCTATCCCAGCTGGGTTGACTCGGAACACAATGGCTCTGGATTTAACCGGAAGTATAGAATGCTACACTTCAAGTACTTATCGAGACTATTATCTCAAAATCTCCTCCACTTATCTCATATTAAAAGCTCAGCTTAGAGAATAAATTCTTCATTCAAGAGATCTGCTCATGCTTCATTACATTTTAAAATCCACCCTGGACTCCAGGCGTAGGAGAGGCTGGCTGACCACCTGCACTGTACTATTTTGGTTTACAAGCGGTTGCTCTCACAATTTACATGTAATTGTGTCCTTGCCATTAACATGTGATGTCTCAAGTGAAATCCTTCCGTTGTTAACTGCAGTACACAATGATAGGTAAAAGGTCTAGAACAAACAGTAAGTGCTCAATAATTACCTGTGGAGTGAATGAATACAGATATGAATAAATGATTCAGCTAGTTTACCTCATATGTCTCACCCCATATGATTCAAGATGGTCATATTCTTTTAAGCTCATTACTGATGATTATGATAAAATTAGGTTCATATTGGAAGGAATATCTCAGAAAATTAAAAATAATTCATAAGCACCCAGAAATTTTATCCTTTAAATGTACATACAGTAAAATGTGCAGTTTGTAGATGCCTATATTCAGGGAACTACCATTTCAATTGGGATTCTCAACCCCAGACTTTCACACCATCTCCTTCCTCACAATCCCTAATTGTTCATCTGTCCTCAGATGCTGTTGCCTCTTTAAAGAGTGTCATATAATAGAATCATAACAATATTTAACTTTTGAGATTCACACTTAGGTATTGTCCAATTTTTTGCGTGCACATTCTTCCTCCTTATTGTTGAGTGGTAGTCATCGCCTCTTACACAGGTCATCTGAACATATTCTCTCTCTCTCTCTCTCTCTCTCTCTCTCTCTCTCTCTGTGTGTGTGTGTGTGTGTGTGTGTGCATGTGTGTCTATTGTCTGCCTCTGTCTCTTTTCTCTCTGTCTCTGTCTCTCTCTGTGTGTATGTATGTGTGTGTTTGTCTTTATTGTCAATCTCTGTCTCCGTCTTGTCTCTCTCTGTGTGTGTCTCTATTGTTTATATTTGTCTATCTGTCTGTCTGTCTGTCTCTCTCTGTGTGTGTCTCTACTGTCTATCTCTGTCTGTCTCTGTCTTTCTTTCTCTCTCTTTTTGTGTATATATGTATGTGTGTGTTTGTCTCTATTGTCTATCTCTGTCTGTTTCTGTCTCTCTCTGTCTTTGTCTGTCTGTCTCTCTCCCTCTCCCTTCTCTCTCTCTCTCTCTCTCTCTCTGTCTCTCTCTCTCTGTCTCTCTCTCTCTCTCTCTCTCTCTGTGTGTGTGTGTGTGTGTGTGTGTGTGTGTGTGTATCCTAAGCCTTTATTTCTTGAGGGTAAATAGGTGCCAGAGTGTGGGGTCATATGAAAGATATATGATTAGCTTAGTAAGGAACTGTGAGTCTGCTTTCCAGAGTGAGAGCAGTGCTTGAAAACTGCCCTTGTGCTGTGTGCTTACCAGCCTTAAGTTTTGTGATACATGTGCTTTATTGCCATATCCTAGCTTTAATTTGCATTTCCTAAGAGTTATAGAGTATTTCTCTAGTTTTTAATCACCTTTCATATATCCCTATTTATGAAATCCTTTGCTCATGTAAAATATTGAGTTGTTCATTTTCTTAATGTGGGTTTCAAGAGCACTATGTATTAGGGTTAAAAATTTCTTCATCAGATATAGGATTTGCAGATGTAGTCTCCCACTTTGTAATGTATATTTTCTTAATAGTGTCATCCATAGAGTAAACATTCTTACTCTTGAATTGGCTTTACTTTTTTTTTCTGTTGTAGATAATGAATTTTGTGTGCATTTTCTCTTTTGCCATTGAAATGTTTCTTATAGATTTTTCTCTTGTTTTTGTCTGAAAGTTTTATAATTCTTCATTTTATATTGAGCTCTGGGATCAATTTTGGATTAGCTGATGAATAAAGATGGGACTTGGGTCAGGGTTCATTTCTTTGTATATAAATAGCCGATTGCTCTATTGCTGTTTGTATTAAAGCCGTCATCCCCCACTGAATAGCTGCTGTAGCAGGACAGAATAAATTGGCATATTTGCTGAACCCATTTCTTCTCTCACTCTTGTGTTTTACTGCCCTGTGTCTATCTTGTTCTAATATTACCCTGCCCTGATGACATAACTTTACAGTGAAACTGAACAGTGGGTGAGATGGCTACTTCAGCTCCATTCTCATTTAACAATACTGCATTGAACACTCTAGTTTCTCTTATTTTTGTGTTACATAAATGTTAGAATTAGACTGTCTATGTCTACCAAGAATCCC
>JANHMN010000001.1:242099961-242153793 GCA_030674055.1 Rhabdomys pumilio | reverse complement strand
GTGTGTGTGTGTGTGTGTGTGTGTGTGTGTGTGTGTGTGTGTGACTTTATGTTCCTTCTTCTAGGAATGTCCTCTCTGCCAAGGTTAGTGACTCCATGGTAATCAGAGACAGCATGAGTCTGGGAAGTTGAGGGTGTGGCTAATGTCTGAGCAAAATGGTCAATGCTGTGATCTTCAGGACAGCCCTTAAGGTTGTGGGAAAGAACTCTGAAAACACGAGCTCAAAAAATATGATTTCTCAATTATGCAAAACATAAAAATGCAGTATGAATCGTATAAAGAGCTTCACAGATCTACAGGAACAGAGGCAGCTGCACTATGATCCAGCTTGTCAGAAAGAAACTAAGAAAGGAGATAAAGAGATTTAGGGAGTGGTGATGGCAGGGCATGGTCATTACCAGCCAAGTTTACAAAGGCAGGCAGATCTCTGAATTCATTTGCATTGTTAAAAAAGGCTTATTATTTGCTGTTTCCTAAGAATCACGGGGCTAAGGGCATGGGATAACCAAAAGGGGACCTGGAGTAAAGACTGAAATATAAATAAAGATTTACAATAAATAAAAAATGATGTAAATAAAGATTTGGTCCTCAAACATTAGATGTTCTATGATCTAAACCAATGAGGACAGATTTTTTTTTAGGGCTAAATGGTACAACCTAATACATAAATATCAGTTCTTTCCCTGATATTTAAATATCCCTTAAAACAAATTTGGTATGTTTAAAAACTAATTGTCAAAAGTCCATTAACTTATAGTCAACAAAGACCGTGTAATATTTTGCTTATTAGAATGTTAGTAGGTATGATATGTGTCCTTTAAAACAGCATCTTAACTATATCCTGCTGATTTTGTTGTCATTCAGGTGAGCAGAATGTCTAGTTGTGAACTACATTTTAGCTAGTGCGTCAAGAAGAGAAGATGTTTGGAAAAAGCTAGGCAGAATCCAAACTGTACCTTAACTAAACAGCCGGAATTTTCAGTCTTAGAAGTTTGTGAATAAGATGTCAATTATCCAGTTAGACTATTCTGTAAGATTAAAGATGAATGGGAAGAGTGTGAAAGCAAGAAGCCTTTGTGGAAGGCTGTGGCCAAAAGAACCAAAGGAGAAAATGGGACCAGTGATATTATATACAGAAGTCACTGAAACTTCTAGAGCATGCAGCCTGGATCTTCTGGAACAAGTTCAGACCAAAGGGCCAAGGATAAGGTCAGTCCCAGCCTTAATATAGACTTTGGGATAGTACATATTTTTTAAATTTATTTTTGGTTCTTATTGAGCTCAGGAGGAGCCAAGTCTGATTCATAAGGGTATATACAGATATGATCCAAACTTTGATCTACTCAGTCTAAGAATCGAATGGTTTTTGTTAACTCAGATACTGAATAAGCTTGATGACCTTGAGAAAAAGGCCAGTTAAATCTGTGATCATTTTTTTCTGGTGGTCTTTTCAGTGCTAGCATTTCTAATCATTTTCTTTTTCTTTTCTTCTTGATCTTCTCACATGGCTTCATTGTTGAAATGTAGTCCTGGAAAGAGTCAAGTCATTATACAGAAAGCTCTTGTAAAACAAACAAACAAACCCCACCACTCAGTTACTGACATTTTATTGAGGCAAGGAATGGCACAGGCAACAACAGAACCATCAGCAAGTCTGGTCTGTTCTTGATGCTTGCTGATCAGAGAGTGTGCAGCCTACCCTAAGCCCCGTGTCACCTTTTTAAGATCTTTCTGAGCATTGTTTGGCCTCAGTTTGTCACTCAGATCTCAACCCTTTCCTTCTCTTACCTTAGTTCTGGCCAGGACAAGCAGAGACTTCCCATTCTTAATACCACTTAGTGCCTCCACTAGGAAAGAAAATATTGAAATATCAAAAGACTGTCTTTTCTCAGAGCCGATGAGCCAGAATAGAGACTACCCAGTTCACTGTGGAGATGGAACATGAAAGCCCAGACATTTATTCTCATTCAGCTCAATGTCAAAACTAACTAGTTAATAGCAGAAGGAAGCCTAATAAATCTAAAATAAATAAATAAATAAATAAATAAATAAATAAATAAAGGACAGCAGAATAAATGCAAGAATGCCCCGTAATCTTACCAGTTAGGAAGCAGAAATGCTATTTGATAATGGGGTCTCCCTAGTTCTTGCTCTTCCCTGACCTCAAATATACAGTTTAGGTCAGATCCTTTGCTAAAAACCCAAATTTCAAGGGACCTTTGCAGACAATTGACTTTCAAACAGCAACCATTAAACCAAGTAAAATAGTAACAAAAATAAACCAAAACAAACTTGGTAGTCTTCTGGCTTTATGTGGATGACAAGAAAAACTGACAAATCACTCAAGTCCCGAGCTTCAGTGCCTAGCTACTGTTTTGAACATTGATGTGTCATGATTCCTGCTTGCAAAGTCCTCTGAGATACTCTGAGAAAAGATTCAGTAGAACAAAGAAGTTGAGAATATCAATTATGGCAGAAGAGAATAAATCAGTGGTTCATATGTTGTCTTTCAAGCCACATTATTCTTGGCCTTTACTGTCTCTGCTGTAGATGCAGGAAATGGGCTAAGACGGAGCAGTATTAAACAGTATGCCTAGGCTTTGCCCACCATCTGCTGTGTGTTTTCATGCATTGCCTTAGTCAATATTTCTAGCAAGCTTTTTAAAGGGAAAAAAAGGAATAAGAAACAGAAAGGATAAGTTTGTCAAGATTGCAGAGAACCCGCATTTGAAGGGAGACCTTTCTACTCTTCTGGTTTGTGTTTGCCTGTCTGTTTGTTTTGTTGTTTGGACAATTTTTTCTTCTTATCCTTCAATTTAAATAAATTTCTTTGTATAATATATAGATCATGTTTCCCATTTTCCTTTCTTCCAGCCTTCCCCAGATCTTCTTTACCCAGCAAATTCTTGATTTTTTTCCAACTCTTTTTCAAAACTAGAAATAAAACAAAATAAAAAATGAAACTAAATATAAATAAATAATCAAGAGAACAAAAAATGATGAAACCAAACCAACCCCCCAAAAGTAGAACTGGTTCTGTTTTCTCTCTTGTTTTGAGTAAGCAGTCAGTATGGGAAGAGAAGTGTAGTAACTGAGTGATTTATGTAGTAACTGCCATAGATAGATGGCTACACTGTCTTTACACATTTATCAGATGTTTTCTGGCTTGCTCACTAGGAAGCCCAGTGAGATAAGGCAACAAACCTAACACAGCCTCCATTCTCAAGGACCTCACAGTCTTGTAAGTGGAGACAAACA
Source organism: Rhabdomys pumilio (assembly GCA_030674055.1). NCBI lineage: Eukaryota > Metazoa > Chordata > Mammalia > Rodentia > Muridae > Rhabdomys > Rhabdomys pumilio. Next base: position 242,150,535 of record JANHMN010000001.1, on the reverse strand, counting down.
ATGAGTACTGTAGTATAGCACTCTAAGACTTTAAATTGATGTGCCTGGAACAGTGTCAACTTTAGACTTTCCAAAAGGATACAAAATTGAATGTCAAGAATCAATTGCATGCATTCATCTGAATCAACTTTTATGTCCTGTCTTATCCCTAGTTCTACATTCTTGCTTGTACTTTCCCTAGCGTGTGAAAAGCCAGGGGAAAAAAAAACAAATTAGTTTTCTAACATCCCTGTAGTTAAGCTTGATGTACTATAAAACTGGCTCTCTTCCAAATAGATTCCTTTACACAAAAACAAAAATGGAAAGGAGAGACGAGGCAGAGGCCATGTGCCAGTGGCCCAAACTGGCAACCAAGGGTCAACTATGACCGTGACAGGAAGTGACAACTATAACCGTGACAGGAAGTGATAGCAGTTGAATCAGATTCTCCACTTGCACTGTGATAGACCCAAGAGAGTTGTGGTGGCTGTAGCAGTTGGGTTGGTGTCAGAGTCACCTTGATTCTTAGGGAAGACTTTTGGAACCCCATTTTCTCCAAAGGATCCATTGACTCACTATCCTCAAGCCTTCCTAACAACTTTATATATACTTAACTCAGTATCAGTGCCATTCTTATTTACATATGCAGGCTGTGCCTTTTCTGCCTATATGTCTGATACATATAAAGGTTTAGAAAGAGGGATTAATTGGCAGAGAAGGTAGAAAGCAAAATAATCTTGAGAAATCATCTACTCAGGAGGTATCTCGCATCTCTTCAACTGAATGTTCATTTTGACTGACGTACATTGGAGCATGTCATCAACTTCACTGGGGTGTAACAGTTACCCACAGTCTTTTGCACACTAGTCTTGGTGGTTAAGCATAAATGAGAAAGGTACTGAGAAGGACATGGCTGATGTTGGTGACATCTTTGAAAGTAGAGAGGTTGCTTACAGAGATTACATAAGGAAACTGGAATCTTGGAAGACAGAGGCCTCTGTGAGGAAGGCCAGAACATTCTGGACAGACTATCAGAAACTCCCGAGTTTCAAGGTAAAGTGAAACACTGAGAAACATCAGAAGTGTGAGCTGCTCGGTGTGACTGCAGAAGAGGGTCCTGGAAAGGAGACATTGAAAATTTCTCTGTTTTGACCCTCAGGGTCAGATATACATCACCCTGGAGTTCTTGTCACTATAGGTGATCAAGACTTATATTTAGGGATTAAGACAATAGTGAAATGATTGGATTTTACCTTTGAAGAGAACATTCTAGCTGCAGAATTAGGACAGAGAACAGAATAGAGGCAGACACACCTTGGGAAATTAAGTGAAATGTGGTTGAAGACATTAGGCTTGTGGTTTCAATGGGTTTAAAAGCAAGCAGCACTGTCATGTCACTGAAAGTGTCCACTATCTCCCCAAAGAGCATGATTGTAAATCTAAGCTGGACTGCAGAAGTCAGGGAAAGGCACAGAAAGGGGAGTTGCTTCCTCTATTCTCCATTGTTTGCTCATTTACCTCTCTCAGTTTCTTTTGTTTCTGTGATAAAATATCATGACAAAAGCAACTTGGAGGAGAAAGTGTTTATTTTAGCCCACGGTTCCAGGGTATAATCCATCATGGAAGATGGAGCTTAAAGCATCAGGAGCTTAAAGCATATGGACATATATATCCAGAATCAGAAAAACAGCAATGAATGTGTACATAGCTGCTTAACTTGCTTTCTCTAGTCTTACATAGTAGAGTATCCTAGAAATGATGTAACCAATTATATATTTTAATTAATATAATCAATTAAATTATATATATTGACTATATAATATCCTTAAGACCAAGACATGCTCAAAGACCCATATCCTAAACTAAACTATTGTATATTCTGTTAAGTTGCCAATTGAAATTATCTATATCTATCTATCTATCTATCTATCTATCTATCTATCTATCTATCTATGGTTTATGCATCTATATCCATGTTATGCAATTTTACAAGCTTCTTGTTAAAAAAACTAAGAAAACAAAAAGAAAATAACTAGAAATATGGAAAAAATAGTAAAGCAAATTTATTACAAGTGCAATGTAATCATAAGGATATTTATTCATTCATAAATCCCAGGCTAGCCTCATATTCTCTAAGTAGTTGAAGATTATTTTTAAACTTCTGATCCTCCTCTCTTCCATCTCTCAATTGCTGAGATCTTGGGTATATTTTTCCATGGACAGTCTTATGCAGTGCTAAGGCTCAGTTCCAAGGTTTCCTGCATGCTAAACAAGCACTTTACCTAACCGAGTCACATTCCTGCCTTACAAAAATCTTCATAAGATGTAAACAGAAAGATCAGAATGAACAAAAAGAGAATGTGTATAGACAGACTGACAGACAATAAACTATTACCTGTGGGAGAAGTCAAAAATGCAAGGCAATGGGTTATTTCTAGAGCCTCCAGCAAGCATACAGCCTGACCATTGCTTCTGAGATTTCTGACCTTTCAAACTAAAATATTATACATCTGTGTTGCTTTTAGTCACGAAATGTGTAGTTTGTTACAGCGGCATAAAAGATGAATACGAGAGAAGATTGAAAGCAGAAAACAAGGACATTTGGTAGTCTGTGTTACACAGAAATTCCATGGTTTTTCCTGTGACTGCCAAATCATAAGCCTCCTGAAAGACAAAGGAAAGCCACAAAAGGCTATATGAAAAGTAGCATGCAAGAAGAAACAAAGAGTTAATGATAATGATATGTAAAGAACACTAAATCGATAAAATAGAAAATAAACATAGTAATTTACTGGCAGTGTCAGAAGACATCTAAACATGCATTTATACATTTTGCTAAAAATTGTAAACTAAAGTATTGAAACACCTTTAAAAAGCAAACTAGGTCCCACAATTCTGCATTTTGACTGGTTGTGGTTCTTTGTAATCCTTTGTCTGTTGCAAAGAGAAATTTCTTTCATGAGATTTAAAGACTACACTTTTCTTTACTTATTTTTTGGGTTCTGGTTCTTTTTTTTTTAACTAGATATTTTATGTATTTACATTTCAAATGTTATCCCCTTTCCCAGTTTCCCCTCTGGTATCCCTGTCTCCCGTCCTCCCTCCCCCTGCTTCTATGAAGATTCTCCCCTTCCCAGTCACCCACCCACCCACTCGCACAAAAAACCAGGGTAGCAAAAACTATTCTCAACAATGAAAGAACTTCTCTGGGAATCACCATCCCTGACTTCAAGCTGTATTACAGAACAATAGTGATAAAAAACTGCGTGGTATTGGTACAGAGAAAGGCAGGAAGATCAATGAAAAAGAATTAAAGACCCAGAAATGAACTTACACACCTATGGTCACTTGATCTTTGACAAAGGAGGTAAAACCATACAGTAGAAAAAAGACAGCACTTTCAACAAATGGTGTTGGTTCAACTGGAAGACAACATGTAGAAGAATGCAAATAGATCCTTTCTTATCTCCTTGTACAAACCTCAAGTCCAAGTGGATAAAGGACCTCTACATAAAACCAGATACACTGAAACGAATAGAAGAGAGAGTGGAGAAGAGCCTCGAATATATGGGCACAGGGGGAGAAAGTTCCTGAACAAAACACTAATGGCTTATGCTTTAAGATCAAGAATTGACAAATGGGACCACATAAAATTTCAAAGCTTCTGTAAGGCAAAGGACACTGTCAATAGGACAAAATGGCAACCAACAGATTGGGAAAAGATCTTTACCAATCCTACATCTGATAGAGGGCTAATATCCAATATATACAAAGAACTCATGAAGTTAGACTCCAGAGAACCAAATAACCCTATTAAAAATGGGGTACAGAGCTAAACAAAGAATTCTCAACTGAGGAATATCGATTGGCTGAGAAGCACCTAAAGAAATGTTCAACATCTTTAGAACTATACTTTTCTGTGAATGTACAACAAACTTTGAGAATGTAGTTAGTGATTCTGCTGGTTTAGTAAAGTAAGGTTGCAGGTTCTCCTCCAAGATTCATAACTTCATTGGTTCTGGTAGTTGGCCAACTTAACAATACAAAACATGATTCATCTCTTATTGAGTTGGTCTTAAGTTCAATTAGAGAGAGCATACCAAGACATGCATGCCACTACTTTGAGCTTTCTTGCCACACTGGTTTATAGGTCTGGGTAGTGTGATGGGGAGTTTTCCTTTTTTGGAAGTTGCAAAACATCTACAAAACAAGTCTCAAACCTAAGGTTTAGATAGCATTGTGGAAGAGAGTGAGGAGAGATAGTAAAAGTCAGAAGACCGGGGAATTTATTGTAAGACTCTGTTTCCCAGGAATGTCAAAAGCTACACCCATAAAAATCTCCCAAGATAAAGGTCTAACGGTGAGCTGAAGCATTGTATTGCCAATAGACATGCTAAAGTGAATGGAAAAAAACCCTTGAAGCTTCAACCCTAAACAAAGAACTACAGGCAACTAAGGAATGCTGAGAGTGAGAGATACAGTCTTCCCCAGGGAAGAGCACATCAGCTAGTTTTCCAATACCAAATGGTCAGTCCTGAAAACATACATATGAGTAGCAGTATACAGACTGAGCAGGTCGTGTTGGCAATGTGTATGTATATACACAAACATACGTGCATGTAACAGTTAATGAAAAGGAAGGCCATGAGTTTGAAAGGGAGCCAGGAAGGACATATGTGAGGGTTTGGAGGGAGGAAAGGGGGGAGGAAATAATGTGATCAGAATCTAAAAACATAAAAATTAAATAAGTAATATTAACAAGGGGGAATGTAATCAATTAGCAATCATTTATGAGATACCCAGAGCTGTTTGGAATGTGGGAGCCCACTTCACATAAGGCTAGGTGGGGTATAACTTAGCAAAAGCTTTCTGAAAAGCAATCTGACAGTTACTTAAATTATAACTTTCTGTATCCTTTTTTTTTTTTTTTCAATTCCATTCATTCTCCTGACTCCCATGTACAAAGGTACACATTTAGGAGCTTTCACAGTAGCATATTTGTACATAAAAGGTAAAATCTTGAATATTCATTGACTGATTGAAAGGCACTTTCTATATCCTAATAACAGAGTCCTCGGGTACCTTTTAAAAGACTTGAGTAGATAAGAAAAATTTTTAACACATTGATAGATAGCAAAAGCTGTTTGCCAGATTATATGTATATACTTATTTTATCAGAATATATATTATGTGCATTTCTAGGTAAGGAATTACAGACATGTATATTTTTTCTTAGAAAACTGCATAGGAAAAAACCTGCTTGAATTTACAAACAAACTGTTACCAGGTGGCCTTTGTGTTCTGCTATATTCATTTCTCTATGACTTGAATTATTATTTTTTTTTTACAATGGATGACTGTAAGTTTGAAATCAACAATAGTCTATAAACTTGTGAAAATGTTCTTACAAAGGATGCTTACTGACTGACAGTGGCTCTCACCTGAACATGGTGGAGAAAGATCTTCTGGTAACGAATGATTGATCTGATTATGTGTGGAAGAAGGAGCAAACGATTATTCTTACAGAACAGACAGCGTGCAATTACCTGAGTGAACAAGGAAGGAAGTGAATATAAATGCACTTAGTAAGTAGGTAAGAGAGTCCCAGGTAGAATCTAAAGATATTTATTTGATCTGCTGAAATACCTGTGGTCATTTCTTTCCCCTTGGAAATACCCTCACACTACCCTCCATGTCTGGACTCTGACAGAGGACAAGCTACAAACGTGACTTGTAGTGGAGCTCAAGCACAGGACAACTCCCTGATCTTGAATGAATTGTTTCAGGAATACCAGTGGAACTCGTCTCTTGAGCCCCATATTCCCAGTTATGGTTTCTACGTGGAAGCAGCTAAATGGGGCAAAAATCTAGAAAATTATGTAGAGGCCTTTCTCGGCAAACGCTAGGATGTTCAACTGTCTGACACTAATTAAATAACGTCAGCTTAAAATAAAATAATACTTTCAAAAATGTATTTTTGTTAGTAACTATATTAGGACGTTTAGTGAGCGTGTATATTCTCCTAACCCATTTCGAGGACACAGTTGGAACCCTGAGGTGCTAAAGCGCGGTTTCTCCCCGAGGAGAGTATAACAAAATTACAAATTGCACTTGAAGATTTGGACTGTTCATCTCTTAACCTGCCAGAGAGGCTCTTTGTAACTTTCGCAATTATTTGCTCAAGGCGGGGACATCTGCTCCCATCAGTTTGCTGTTTAAGGAAACTGGAATTTACAAGTGGACTCCGGTGCGTGGTGACTACGTATGGGTGGACCTGTTAAATGTGAAGAAGAGATTGGTGGTGGTCTGTATTTGTCTAAACACGTGGAGGATAAGGCTAAAGAAAGTCTTCTTGGGAGGAGAAAGGGAGGGGACAGAAAGGGTGGGTCATTGGAGAGAAAGGGTAAAGAGGAAGATAGAGTAGCGAAGGGAGGTTATAAAGGGGCGGAGAGGCTAAACGAGATTAGAAAATGTGAGAGAAAATTGGATCTCTAGAAAGGAAAAGAGACAAAATGAACCGACCGCTTGGATACTTAAGGGTTCACAAGACCACACACATGGGCTTGGCCACACTGCATGCTTTCTCATAAGCTACCTTGGTGATCACTGGTAGCTCGAAGCAAGATTCTGAATTAATTTAAAAGAGGGGCGTGGACTTTTCTTAGTCTAGTATTATTTGAAGCTAATTTGTAAACAAAATATCCACGTCACTGGGGCACCTGGAGCCTGCCAAGGTCCCCGGAGCTAAGTAACAGGAGATCTGCCCCTTAAACCTCAGAGCGATTCTGTTCTTGTCTTCACACTTGAAGTTCCACTGGAAACAGGAAACAGTTGGCTGTGCTGCAGAAATCGTGAAACTGGTATTCGTCTGCCTCCAGTTTCCTGCCCCTAAACAACAGACATGCACAACCCAAAACACAAAGGTAGAGACCCTGAGCATTCTTGACTTCAGCCCCTCAACAGAGAAAGCAGGTTTGAAGGGATGAAGAGGCTTGAGGTTGCATTATAAATCGAAATCAAAGGACCAGAACCTTTCTGTATTCAGTTCTTCCCTGTGTACTGATAGCCAGAGTGAACATCTGTGCTGGGATTCATCCAAGTTAAGGGAAAGAAGAAAAAAAAAAAGAGAGAGAGAGAGAACAAAACAAAAGGCTGTACTATGTAAGCCTCTTGACAGCAATTTTTTTCCTGACTCTGTCTTCTTGGGAGGTGGCTGAGAGTCCCTGCTCCTTTTTGCAAAATATTCAGTCCTGCTCTCAGAGCAAGAACAGCACAGGGTTTGCCAGCCTTCACTTCCAGGACCAGTGTAGTAAATAGGATGGAAGCTCTGAGCTTAATTGGAGCGTCTATTGTAAAACAGAATGGAAGGGTCACTGAAATGGCAAAACATTTTCCGGAGATCTGGGCAACTTACCTTTCCTTAAAGCAAGTGCCAATTTTTTCAACGTGACATTTGCATTGTGGAAGGACTTACAGGGAATTAAGAACAACACCAAGCCAGGTTTTCATTCTCTGTAGTGATGGAAATAGGGAATTCCTGCTGAGGTTTTGCCTGTTCTTCATTTTCAATAATTTCAGGCTTTAAATATGAATTTCTAGCTATTTCATGAGCTATGCTTTTCTTTGTAGCACTTGCTGTCATTAAGTCAACTTGGAATTCAAAGATTGACATATTACTGAGACAAAATAACTAATTTTAAAGAACTAAAATGAAAATTCACTCTCAACAAAATCAATAATACTCATACATATCTTCTTTTGGTTATTCTGATTATCTATTCTTTTGTACGCTTTAATTTATTTTTAAAATATTCTATATGTATGTGTGCCTGTGTGTATGTGTACGACATGTGTGTATGTGTGTGTATGTGTATGTGTGTGTGTATGACTTGTGTGCAGGCACTCTGGAGGCCTCAGTAGAGTAGGGAACCTTTGAAGCTGGAGTTGCAGGCTTTTGTCACACACAAGGATACTAGAAACCAAACAAGACCTGTAGAAACACAGTCCATGCTCTTAACCATTGAGACTCTTCCCAGCTCCTGAGATATCTTCTTCTGAGGTAATTTTGTGTTTATGTAAAGGTCTCTTTGGTCTCTCTGTTTTCTCTGTCTCCCCCTCCTCCCTCCTCCTCCCCTCCCTCTCTCCCCTCCCCTCCCTCTTCACTACCCCCCTCCATGTGTGTGTACTTGTGGAGAAAAGAAGTTTATGTCATGTATTGTGTTGCCTACCTTGGTTTTTGAACTAGGTTTGCTCACTGGGGCCTGGGACTCACTGACTTGGGTCAGTTAGCTGAACACTGAGTTCCAGAGATCCTCCTCTCTGTCCCCACGACAATCACTGTCATAACTGGTGATAGACGGAAAACACGTGTCGCTGTGTTTGACTTTCATCTGGATTCTGAAGACTGAACTCAGCTCTCCATGCTTGTTCAACAAGCATGGCAAAACCGACCTCTGTGGCTTTCAGTTAATGCCACATAATACATATTTCCAGTTTACCTTTGTGAGGTGAGAGCAGTAGTGGGATTGGATCTAGAGCTTTGCACACCCTAAGTAACTGCTTTATCACTGAGATGTATCCTTTGCCTTCCTTCTACTGTGTATATTGAGACAGCATCCATCATAAGGCTATCGAAAGAAACAGAACTCATAAAATATATATGTAATATATAAATGTTATATTTATATAACTGTATAATATTATGTGTTTTATATTTATATAATGATATATATTATATAGTTATATATCATATCATTATATAAATATGTATTATTATAGCAATTTAATTATTCATATTATATAAATAGTTACATGAATATATTTTCATGTAATTATAACATCAATATACAGTATAAAATATTTAACAAATATATAATAATAAAATAATAAATAATATATAACTGATATATAATATATGATATATGGTATATGATGTATGATGTTATATGATATATGATTATGATATAATATATGATATGTAACATGAATTATATAATGTCATATAAGTGATATGTGATATATGATACAACATATAACACATAGAATATAACAGAATATTATATATATATTGTTAATTATTCATATATATTGTAGGGCCGTGAAAGGGGTCTTGGTTTTGGTCGAAGCACTGGCTGGAAAGCCTGGAGACCCAACAGGTGTCCATTGCCTGTAAGGGACGGGCATCTATTCCACCGCACTCCCAGAATCTAGGCTCCTAACACATGGTGTGGAACTCCATTGACCTGCACTGTTTAGTCACGTTCAGGGCAATGTAGCCCCACCCAAAGAGCACAGGTAGAGGGTGTAATTACAGGCCTCGGGCCCTAGAAAAATTTATATACTAATGAGATGCCTGAAGGCCAGAGGGTGGAGCCAATTAAGCATTTTTCCCCAGCCCCTTCCCCCTCTCTCCCTCCCTGTTTAACTCAGGTCTGCCCTGAGTTTCATGAGGGTGCACATCCAGATTCAACCATCATCTGTCATGCCAATAAAGCCATTTTGGAAACCCATGGACTTTCTCGTGTCATTGGGGCTGTGCCGTGAGGAACCATGGAGAAGGCCTTTAATGAACCCCGGTAGCCGCAGCCACCATGTCTAACTTCCTGCCTGGAGGAATTTTCTGCATTTACAGCCACCCTTCCCACAATATATATGTAAATTTATTAGAGTGGCTTACAGGTTGTGATTTAGGTAGTTTAGTGATGACTGTCTTTGAAAGGCCAAGAATCTGGCAGCTGTTCAGTCCATGAGACTAGATGTCCCATAATCTTAATCTAGTGTAGATGTTCCCGAGGCTTCCTAGAGAGCTGTTAGTCCTTAGTCTATTGGAATCCTGAAGAAGTAGGTTCTAATACCAGTTACAGGATGCTTCAGCATCAGAATAGATTTACTTGCCAATGAATGTGAGGACAAGCAGACACAAAGCAAATGCTTTCTTCTTTTTTTGTCCCTTTATGTAGGCTGCTACCAGAAGGTGTTGCCCAAATTTATGGTGAATCTTTCCATTTCAATAAACAAATTCCTTTACAGGCATGCCCAGCAGCTGGAGGCTTAGCTGATTCCTGATACGGTCAAGTTGACAAGCACAATCAGCCAACATAGTCTCACTCAGTTGTCCAGGCTGGCTGTAACTCCCTTTGCAGCCAAGCAGGTTTGGAGCTTGTGCCCTCTTGCCTATGCCTACTGAGTGGTCAGCACTGTGCTTCTACACTGGCTAATTATTCTTTTTTTGTGCCTATTTGAAGAAGACAGTGAATGTGGTTGAACTCTATTATTTCAGGCTCTGATAATTTGGAGCTGTGTTATTTTGGGATTTGAAATTTAGTTTGCTTGGTAAGGATTTTTTTTCTTGGTAAAGTATATTTATAGTATTTACAAAGCATCAGGGAAAGCAGCGCTATGCTTGCATGCATCAATGGGATGTGTGGGTTATTTTATATGTGTTTTCTCATTCCTTTGTCAGAGTAACTCCATGAGGTAGGCATTGACATTCATAAGGATCTCCTTTATGGTTGATAAGTCATGGTGCAGAGAGGCCAAGAATCAATGGCTGTATGTGGGAACAGGAAAGTGTGCCCAAGTGTCTCTGACTCTACAACATGTCTTTTTCCTCTGCCAAGAGACATCTAGGAACCATGCTGAAGCAGTTCACTGAACCACTAATTAACCTATTCGCTAAACATCTATCAAATCCCCACAAGGCAAGTACCAGACTGGCTTTGTCAGTGTAAAGATAAATACCCTCAGAGTCTATGCTGGTAGCAGGGTTGGAAACAGAGACTCAGCATCATTATCACAAACCATTTCCCCAAATCAGCCATTAAGAGAAGCACTTCATTTGTTAGCAATACATTTTACTTGTTTCCTGAGAAAGTCATTTTGTTGGCAATCTGTGAGTGCCTTTATAGATGTTAAAATGGTAGAAATATGCCCTTAATAGCTTTCAGTACTCCAGATTCTGAATCAGGTTGTAGATTTCTTTAGTAGACACAACTGGTTAATTTTCACCTACTCCACTAACTTTGTTAAATTCTGGTTTAGTGACATAACAAATTTTGGGCACACCAGGCCGACATTCCTTGCAAAGCATGGCGTAGGTCTGGAGTGTGACTCAAGAGTTCTGTCTCTTCTGACTGGCAGATGAAAGCAGCGTGTTCATTTAGCCTAAGGAATGTGATGTTTTTATTATCATTTTTTTTCTTGAAACCTCTTGAATAAGGTATAACATTGAAAGTGACCATTTTCTTCCTGTTCTTAAATTTTTCTCAGAAGCTTCAATTGAATGACTCTCGGGTACTCAGCAAGGCACCCCTGTAGCTTCTTGGGATTGCTAAAAGCACTGGTAGATGTAATGGACAGGGATTCACGGGGAGGCTGTCTTCTTTCTCCCATCCTGGTAAGTAACTCATCTTTTATAAACTGGCGAAAAGACCCACATTGGATACATCACAGATGTGTAAATAGGACCAAATGAGGTTAATATGTGTAGGGCCATGAAGAGATGATTTGATCTCCCTGGTAGAGTACTGGATTTGAGATAGCCAGAGACCCAACAGGAGACCATGGCCTGTGAGACACATGGCCTGTGAGGGATGGCATGTATCTCCCCATGCCCCTTGATTCCAGACTCCTCCATGCGGCCTACATCCCCATTAACCTGCGCCTTGTTCAGTAGCTCCTCCCAAAGAGATTTTTTGTCACCAGCTACAGCTACAGGTAGAGGGTGTGGCTACAGGCCTCCTCCTCCTTCTCCTCCTCCTCGAGATTTCCATATTTATGAGTTACCCAAAAGGGTAGGGGGGCGTAGCTCAATTAAGTTATTCCTCCCCAGTTCTTTCTCTTTCCCCCTCTCTACTTAAGCCAGCTACCCCTGGCTTTTGGGGGGGAGCGGGCGCACATCCAGACCCAACAACTACACCATAACAATAAAACTTCTGGAATCCCTTTGGACTTTCTCGCGTCTCCTGAGGCCTGCCGCCGCCAAGGTTTCCAGCCTTTGGAACCTTGGACCTTCTCATGTATGTGGGACCCTCCGGTGTGGAACGCCCCGCCCCGTGCTCTGCCGCACCAGAGTTTGTTCCTGCAAATATGCTTCATTGTTTAATGACTTCCATCAATGTTGTAGCTCACCTAAACTTACATGTTCCAGGGCATGCGACTCCTAAATTACAAAGTGCATATTTTGGTCCATTTAGTTAACTAATGGACCTTATCTATGAAATTAATTCTGACTAGACATCTTAGTGATGCAGATAACGTCTTCCAGCATGCTTGCTTGAAGTTTGTCAAGGTGGGATATATGTGCCCTGCCTTTTAAAAGCACATCTATTTTAATGAAGTAGTGCATTCAAAAATAATTCTGATTCAACGCAGTATCTTCTCTTTTCAGAATCCCTGCGAGTCTCAGAAAACAAGACCAGGCTAATGCTTACAGCACAGACAAATTAAAAGTCTAAGAGCTTTTTAAAAGCAAATCTTTAACTCCCTGCACAGATAGCCCCCCAACTGTGAGAATGCCACTGTCCAACAGGGTTGTCATAGTCCCAAATCTGTCACGCTGTACTGAATGTGCTTACAGTTTAGGATACAACGTGAACTAGAATCAAAGGATTAAAACTGAGCTTTGGCTGAGGTGAAAGCTTCAGTCACACAGAGGGAGACATGCCCATGTTAGCATTTGCGAAGAGGTGGCTAATTAATGGCCTTGGGTAGATGAGAACTCTTAAGCACAGAATGATGGCTCATGGTGGGGCTGGCTGGTGTCAGCAGAAGGGACCATGGCCCTCTGGGAATATGTCAATGGATCCCTACTAAATTAAGTTGCTGTTTCCGAAGGTGGCAAATGGGGAGTCAGTTTTGTATGCACCATCTTGAAAAAACAAAAAGGGAATCAGTAGGCCATTTCTGTTTTAGAATTATCAGATAAAATATATGAGATTAGGGCCAGGGAGTGGTAGGTAGAGGCCTGTGAAATGGAGTCTTCAACTTCAGATGAGGGGCAGAACTTGACAATAAAGTTTCAGGAAGTCAGGGTCCTTTGATGCAGCAGTTCTAAGACAGGTAAATGCTGTGAATGCTTCTAACTGCAGTCAGCCTCTGTTAGAACAGCCTGGGCACGGCGCTGATGGGTGGCAGGAGGTGGATTCTGGTTCTTCACTTTAAATGCAGGTTTTCAAGTCAGTCCCACCTCTCGGCAGAAAAAGATTTCTTTTACTTCAAAACTGTTGGGACTTTTTCATTTTGCTAGCACACTATTCTTTAAATTTCATGGATCCTTTTTCTCTCAAGGACTGATATTAATTTGGTACTACTTGGAATTGCTGTTTACAAAGGTGGTAAACAGGAAGTCAGTTTTGCTTGTGTGCACCTGCCTAGAAAAAGAAAGGAAAGCGGTAGGTGTTATGAATTGCTGTCTGTTTTTCTTTTTTTTCTGCCCCCTCAAAAGAAGTGCCTGTACTCAGGTGAGGTCATGTGAAATCTTATTAGTCAGATAAGACTAGAGCCTGTGATTGGGCAGCGGAAGGAGGGGGCAGAGCTGAAAGTTTAGAGAGGGGAGGAGGGGGGAGGAGACAAAGACAGGAGAGACAAGATGGAATCTGTAAGAGAGAATGATGAGCCAGAATCACATCACGTGGTCCTAGGAGCCATAAGTAACTGGAGAATTTTTTTAGATAGACGATTAAATAACACAAGGTACATCTGTCTAATCTAGGTGTACAACTTGTATCAATATCAATTGAGTTTTGAGTTCTTTGTGTGGGCATTTTGGGGGTTGAAGATTTACTGTTATAAATCTGGCTGATAAATTATAAGCCTCTGGAGTTTTCATTTTATGGGATTAGAGACAATACAGGGTGGATAGCCTGGGAAGAGATGTGCAGTTTGGCAGCAGCTAACTGTGGCAACTTGGAAAGACCAAGGCTTTCAGCTCCCCATGGGGGCGGCAGGACGCCATTGCAGGCACGTATTGGAGTGGGCTGTTTTTTTGTTTGTTTGTTTGTTTTAAAATTTTTTTTTGTAATTACACACTACAAATAGGCAGTGTGTATTATAAAAAAAAAATATCAAATAAACGGTGTTTGAGATTGAGGGAGGATAGAGGACCGTGAAGCCTATTCTTGAATTTCGGATGAGTAGCAGAATTTGGCCTTGTCTTAGATTTCTATTACTCTGATGGAGACCATCTTCAAAAGGACCTTGAGGAGGAAAGGGTTTATGTCTCTTTACAGCTCAATTGAAGTCCATCATGATTGTAAGTCGAGGCAGACATTTAGGGCAGAAACATGAAGCAAGAACTGAAGCAGAGGCCATAGAGGAATGTCCTTATGGGCTCGTTCCCCATGGCTGGCTCACTCTACTTCTTTGTACAACCCAAGATCATCAGCCCAGAGGTGACACCACTCAAGTTTTACTGGGCCCTTCTCTGTGATGGGCAGACAACCTGATGGAGGTATGTTCTCAACTGAGGTTTCTTTTCCCAGATCTCTTGTGTCACACTGACAAAAACTTGCCAGGAGAGACTTCATTTCTTTTTCAATGAACTAGACCTGTTAACCTATCTCTTTGAGGGTTTCAATGATTATTCAAAATTTATGTTTGCATACCATAAAGTTCATTTCCTCTTGTTAATTTGTATTTTGGGAAATCTTAGGCTCTCCCTTTCAAGCTAGGAGCTTTCTTCAAGTGACTCGTGATTCTTGGCTTCCACTGCTTTTTAAGAGCAAGACAGTAAAAGGTTGTTTAATCACTGTGCATAAACATGAAAAAAGTATTGATAAATAGCTTGTACATCAATCCATCAGTGGCCAGAATATACATTTCTTCATCTTATGCATTTTGTACAGACTTTCTGCTGATCTCTTTGTTTTGGAAGCATGTTTGTTCTCCTACTCTCACATGATGGGGAGTCTCTGATCCTGACTTTTCTGTGATCCAGACTGGTCCCCTACCTTTCACAGGCCAGCTTCACCTTTCCTTCTACTCAGCAGCTTTTTGTTTTCCAAACAGATTTATTGTCATTTTCTTCCCAATCCCCTCTTTGCAGGTTCATGCTTTTCTTAAGACAAAACAGAACAAAGAACCCAAAACTTCCTACTGTCATCCAGTGGGGTTTAAGTAAAGAGCTGATGAACACGTTCTCAATCTGCCCTCTGTAACTGGTCTCAGCAGTTTATTCTTTAAGGTGGTTTTTAAAAAAAATTGGTCACAAAAGTAATGCATGTTGCTGTAGATAATTTGTTAATTAAATTATAAATTATAATAAAAATAAACCAGATGTTCACTTTCTGTGAGCAATTAACATTTTGGTTATTTTCTTGAAGACATTTTTCCCCTAAAATTTATTTTTACATAGTTGGAACCATATTGGACTTAAAATTTTATGCCTAATTGCTTTGTTTTTATTCAACTTTAAAGGGTTTTTCATATTATTAAAACAATTTATAAACATTATTTTGTAAGCTTCATTATGTTGATTTCAGTATGCTGCTGCTAATTTAGCTATTTGTCTATTACTGGGCATTTGGGACATTTTTCTTTTTATTTTCTTAAAAGAAAAAAAGCAACTTGGAAATGAAAATAACAGTTCTATATTTCAAAATATTTTCAAGGATAACATTCAAGGGAAGAAATAATTGAACCAAAATTGTCAGCTATAAAGTCAATAATGTCTGTTAGAAATTATCTCTAACTCAGCAAGGTAGTTGCTAACTGTTCCCAATTATCTTCTTCTGTCCCAACGCCTATTACATCATCGGGGGAAGCATATCCATTCCTGGCTTTTCCTCTATCCCTGTCCTCATAGTCAAGTATATGTTTAGTGTTTGCAGGTCCTTAGGTTTGAAGATGAGTAGGGACTATTTCTGTCTCTTACCTTCTCCTCCCATACTTGTCACTTGGACCATGTATATAGATGTTTCAATCCCTTCATTCTAGTGACCCTATATCTCACCTAGTCATATCTTTGGTATCCCTCAGTACTTAAGGAGTCCACACTGGCAGTATAGTTCACTTTGGCAGGAAAGGTCACTTTGAGGAAAGAATTTCAAGATCTTAGGGTTTTAGAATGTAATCTAGAATGGGTGGAGTCAAGTCATCATTTCTTGTCTGGTTGAGTTTGCCTTTAGGTGAGGGACACAGCAGTAGTGAGGACAGAGCAGAACCTCAAAAGTGTAGGACTCATGGTCAGGACTTTGGTAGCCTTAGTCCAAGGACAGCACTACTCACAATCTGTAGCTAACCCACATATTCAACCTACAGCCTACGAAAGCAGTAAAATAGGCTTAAACAGTCATGGGAATATTGAGTCCATCTGCCTTCTCTCCAGATATGATCAACTTAGGGCTGTGGGTAACTTAGTAAATAACAAGAAATGGGTCTGTGTGGACAAGATGCTAAGGCTTGTTTCTCTCTTTATTTCCCAGGGGGTAGGGAGACAGGATGACAGTCTCCCAGTTCATGTTCTTCTATATAGAAGTGAAAAATACACATTGACACATATTTTACTGGAGTGGGTTGGATAATGAGCATTTAAAGTTATTCTATTCCAAGATATTTACTTGGTACTCAGTTACATGCAACTGATGCCTTCATCTTCCTCTATGCCTGGCCCAATCTTCCCATGCTTGGCTCTATCACAGAATCCTTTCTGTGTATCAGATGTCCTGTCTATATTTCCTGCCTCAGCTACTAGCCACCAACTTTGACAGGTGTTGTATCCATACAGTTTACAAAAAACTTTCTCTACAGCAAGTGAAAGGGCATTCTCGTTGCTTTTTGCTGTTCAGTTGCTCAATTTGTGATAATCCATTTTAGAAGCTGTCGACAATGAATTTTCATGCTGTTGAATGAAAGCCATCATTACCATCCTTCTTACAACAGGGATTTGTAAAAGAAGAAAAATTTTTTTGAGACAGTCTCACTCTAGCCTCAGCTGGTCTAGAACTCACTGTGTAGGCTAGGCTGGCCTCAAACTCACATAGACCTACCTGCCTCTGCCTCCTGAGTGCTTCCTAAGTGCTGTGGTTAGAGGCTTGCACTACCCAACCTGTGAAAGTAGAACTCTCAGTTGACTAAACATGTTTGATCTTCTCCAAGAACATCAGGTGTCTTAGTTATTTTTCTATTCTGTGATAAGACACAGTGACAAAGACAACTTATATAATAAAGCATTTATTGTGAACTTGCTGTTTCCCATCATGGTGGGGAGCATGGCATCAAGTAGACAGGCATGGCACTGAACTTACATCCTTATCTCCAAGAAGAATTTAGAGAGAAAGCTAACTGTGAATAGTAGGAGGTTTTGAAACCCCAAAGCTCACCACCAGTGGCACACGTTCTACAACAAAGCCACACCTCCAAATCCTTCTCAAACTGGGCCTAAGCATTCAAAAAGAGGTCATTCTTATTAAAACCATACCAGGTAATGTTTATTGTTGTTTTGTTTTCTCCTACTGAGAATCAAACCCAGGTCCTCCCACCTACTGAGCAGGCATTGCCCCACTGTGTCCGAACAAACCTTAAAGATGTTTAATGTTCTATACTTAAGATCATTCAAAGTGCACCCACAGTTTCTAGAGTTTGTTGACTGTCCATAGTGATTTATTCCTAAATTCCAAACCACCCAAGGAATGTAATACAGGAGGAAGACTAGGCTTGAAATTGTATCTTGACTCAGCTCAACTCTACCACTGATCAGCTGAGTGCTCTCTGAAGGGTGGAGACAAAACTGGTCTGGTTCCATGAGAGAGACACTTTAGAAAGTGCTGTGTGTCTGTCTTTCATGTAGATCTCTCTGAGGCCAATCCAATTCTCACACACAGACTCCTTTAATGCAGCCCAGAGCCTCTGGAAATGTGGAAACTCAGTAAAATTACGGGGCAAAAAGGTTTTATATTTTTCAAATTTGAGGTGATTGGTTCTTATTGAAATATTAATGGTTTCATGTAGTACTTTAAAAAAATAATTTTAATTGAATTTTTCTTTGACAATTTAATACTTATATGCAGTATTTGTATGAAATTAGTATAATCATCTACTGACTCTTATCTCCCTTCTACCTTATTATCTACACTTAATTCATTTTATTTTGTTTGGAGGACCACTAAGTTTAACTCTGGCCTTCTATGTGACCAGGGGTTTGGATGTAGCCCCTGAAGCCTGGTGGGCTCCTCAATAGGAGCACAGATGAAGACAGTGGCTATCTTTCTCCCAGAATCCATTTGCAGTCAATGTTATTGGAGGTCAGGGTAGGGCCCAGTTGAATGTTGACAGTCAATTTTATGTAGGCCCAATGTAGTCATAGCTCCTATGAGGTCATGACTACATTGGTGGTATCATACATATAAAGTGGCATTTTACACCCTGTCTGCCTTCTGCCTCATACATTCTTTCTGACCCCTCTTCCATCATGTCCTCTAAGCCTTAGAGATGGTGGCATAAATATTTTGTTTAGGACCAAACATGCAATTATCTCTTACTCCCAGTACCTGAACAGCCATGAGTCTCTGCATTCACCATCATTTCCTATAAAGAGTGGCTTGGAGTAGCATTTGTCTTTGGGTATAAACACAAATAGAAGACATAGTGACATCTCAACAATTAACTACACAACAGTATATGGCTATTTTTGCAAGCCAAAGGAATGAAGCTTTAATGATGGACATTATACGATGGCTGATTTAAAAGAGTAATGTATTTTTCAGTCAGGCTAGCATTTTATGTTCACTTTTCAGGAACCTCTACAGAAGCAGCAGGCCTTTTGTGAGTATAGTATCCTACTTTTCGTCTGTTGTTGACATCTTTGGAGATCCTATATGTCATTTTCTTTACATATGTTAGGAATTAAATCCATGGCCTCAAATATTCATTCTCACCTGACATATACCCTTGGCTCTCGCAAAACATATATATGAGGGGAGGTTAATATCTAAAACATATAAGGAATTCAAAGAACCCAATAACAAGAAGATAAACAATCTGGTTAATAGCTAGGCAAAGGACCTCAATGGGCATTTTTTTTTAAAATAGAAGGGACACAAATGGCCAACAGGTGTATGAGTGGATGTTCAACATCACTGATCATGAGAGAGAGAAACACAATTAAAATCACAGTGAGACATCACTTGGCATTAATAGGATGGCATTATCAAAATGGTTTTCTTCTATAACTGCAAACCTATGGTAGAGGTTAACTTATAAACTAGGCACAATCTACAGTTAACTATAGTTCTTAATAACATGAAATAATTATAATAATGTGCTGTCATTAATGTTGCTTTAAACATATTAATCATTTATTTCTGAAACTGTTTTTCACTATTTTCAAGTTCCATTTGACTTTGGGTAACTGAAACTAGAGAAAACGAACCTATGGATAAGAGAATGGGATTTCTCTCTGTTTTATCAACCACAAAGAAAAACGAGAAGGAACTACAGTTATCAAGCCAGTGAAAAAATAGGGTCCACACCTTATTATTGCATTCTGGATGGGTTTAAATTTACAGCAAAATTTATTTCTCTTTCCTTTGGAGAGAAATCAGTTGAAAACCACAAAAGACAAACGATAAACAAGATAAACAACCCCTGAGATAGATCTTACAGTGGAAGTGTGAATGCTAAGATTTCCATGAGCAGCAGTAGCCTGGCTCTAGTTTATCAAACTGGATGGAGGCCAACATTCCCAGCTGCTTGTTCTTCTTCATTGCAGAAGCAGCCTGTCCGAGTAATCAGTATTATTCTGTATTTCCTAGGGAATGATACATTACTTAGGAGTTAGTCTTGAATTAAAATTTTTATTACTCAATATTTTCACATACTCGTTTTTAAACCTACTCTGACTGTTCAAAACCTCTCATCTCTCTCTTTGGACCATGTAGAGAAGATTTAGGTTGGTTGCAAAATGTCAAATGAAAATCAAGAGTGACAAGAGATGGATTCTCCGATCTGTGGACCAGATGTGTGGCAGGCTCTGTTGCTTCATTATTTGCTTGTGGTGGAGTAAGGGGGTAAACAAGTATATTCTGAAAAGGCAACATCTGGAAGCTGAGACACAGCAATCAAGTATCGGGCAGTAATATAAATATATCTTTTTAAAAGCATATGAACATTGTTACTGGTATAGTAGGAATTAGAAATACCTTAATGAATATTTAGCAGCCAGCTCTCTTGACAAACAAATACCAAAGCATTTTAGTTTGTAACGCATGCTGATTTATTTATTTTATTTTTACTAATATTCCCAAGATGGTCAAATTTAAGCTAACAATGCTAATAGAATTTCTGAAGATTTAACATTTTGGTCAGCCAAGCTGGTATATGCTGGATTTGATACTTTATTGGCAAGGTTCAAGCCAGTCAAAATGTGCTTTTGGTTTTACTTCATATTGGAGTTCTTTGCTGCAAATGGAAACAGTTTAGTAAGCTCAAGCCTATGGGTTTGGGGAAGTATTATACATTAGAAGTACAGAAAATTGTGTGGTCCTCCTTTTTTGGAGAGCATGTTGGTTAGAACAAGATCACTGTGGTTTTTTGTTCATCATCTGAATGTCTCAGAGGATATGCCAGGGTATGATTATGTGATATGTGTCTCTGGGTCCAGTAACAACATACACTGAGTTGTTGTTTGGAAAAAAAATGGTACTGGAAAAATTTTTAACTCTAAGAATGCCAGATAATATTACCTGATCATTACCGACATTTTATTTGGTCATAGCGTGAGATTATCTCTACTAGCTGTGGGAAGCTTTATACCTGTGTCATTCCTATATCCAGATGTACTTGCAAAAGGATTGTTCCCTTACTTATAATGCAACTTTTACTTCTAAGTAAGGACATTTGTGCGGTGACCTGTTAGTAATGGAGAATGGCTTCCAGACACTGGCATTCTGAGCCTCTCAGCTTTGCCAGGTGGAACACTGAAGGGGTAGCTTGTTGGTAATACTTGCACATCTTGATGGTACGATCACTGGTGACATGTGTCAGCTACTCTAGTTGATTGTATCAGAGACCCATTTTTCCTGAAGAGTCTGAGAAGTCATCAGAACTCAGGGTCTTCTTGCATAGAGGAGACCACATTGTTACCTTTAGAGCGTGAAAAGACCAAATTGAAAACATGAGGTTCAAGTTAGATAATCCTCTTCAAATAGTTCAATAATTGAACAAAGTGGAGAACCAATATGAGAGGAAATAAATTCTCCCTCAAGCCCATGTGTTGAGGAATTGTTCCCCAGCTGATGACTTCAACAACAGTGAGATAAGTGGATCAGGAAGACTTCCGACATAATAAGAGACTAATAAAATATTAGTTCTAATTTTTAAAAATTAATTTTATGTATGTATGTATTCATGTATTTGTGAATGTGTATATGCAGTTGCATGTGCACATGCGTGTGTGCATATATGTGAAGGCAAGAGGTCAGTTTTCTTTCTCAACTGCCTTCTATTATTGAGACAGAGTATCTCACTGAACCTGTAACCCATCAATTAACTAGACTGTTTGACCAAAGCCCCTAGCCATCTTCCTATCTCTATCTTTCCAGTAGTGGGGTAATTAGCATGTGATTACTCCCAGCTCCTACTTGGGGATTGAACTCAGGTCCTTAGACTTGTGTTTGTGTGGCAAACATTTACCAACTTCACCATTGCCCTAGCCACAAATAAAGTCATAATTTAATGGCACTGCTGGGAGTTGGTGGAGATTTATTATGTGAGGTATAGTTGGAAGTAGGTCACAGGGGAGGTATGTCTTTGAATGGTCACCATTTTTGGCCTTGTTTTGCCTGTTTCTCTCTGATTTCTGGTTGCCAAGCAACTCCTTCCTTACCACAGGCCTAGAAACATGTCTTGCGGAAGGACAAATCCAGTATCTGCCAGTGCTTGCATCTATCCACACCTCCCTTCCTCCCGTGACTGTGTCTACTCACTTCTAACACACCTGCCACATTGTCTACCCTAGCAATCTCATCTTAGCTCGAGTGTATCTGAGAAGACCTTTACAAATAAGGTTACATTTAGTTATTGTAGACTAATACTTAATATTGTCTTTTCGAGAAACAATGCAACCATTAACAATAAATCAATATTTACCAAATAGGACAGAGAACAAAAGGGTGAACTAGATCCATCATACCCCCTGACTTGGGATACAGAATTCAAAACAAAAATCAGGATTCATTTCTGAAGGGATAGCATAGACTGGGGCTATGACAGCTAAAATCGTGCACGGAATGAGATTGTGAAGGAGTAGACAGGACACAGGGTGGTTCAGAGAGTGGCTGAGATGCTGTGGAGAAAGATACAGCGGGATAAAGCACAGTAGCTTCAGCTCTGCAGGAGAGCATCCTTATTTTCAACTTCCCTTTTTCAGATGATGGAATAACCCAAGTGACCTTCTGTTGCTTGAAAATAAAAGAAGAAAGATACAGCACTTGGTTTGGGTCCTGCGGATTCAGGGAGGTAGGGCACAAAGATGAGGTTGGAAGAAGAGCAGGCAAGGAGCAGGAGCTGCTGACTCCTTCCTTTTCATTTTGGTTTGCTCCTTGCTACTATTCTTTGTTTTCTGCCGTAGATTCTCATAGGCAACATTTCCTGGTAAAATAGCACTGACCTTCAAATCCAGTTAGAGCAAGGGCTAGGAAAAAATGTGATGATATTACATTCCTTTATTAAGCCATGCATCTCTTATTCTCTTGGGTTTAGATAGACCAATAGAATTATTAGAGTAATCTCTCTCTCTCTCTCTCTCTCTCTCTCTCTCTCTCTCTCTCTCTCTCTCTCTCTTCCTTTCTCTCTCTCTCTCTTCTTCCCCCCTCTCTCTTCCTCCCTCCCTCCTTGCTCTCCCCACCTCTCTTTCCCAACCCTCTTACTGTCCTTCCCTCTTCTCCAGGTTCCTCTCTAGTCTTAACTAAAATTTATCTTGTAAAGGCGTGCATGCCTGTGAAGTCACAGAAGCCATGGAAGGGTGTTAGATATACTGGTGTAGCACATGCTACCTTATTTATTTATTTATTTATTTATTTATTTATTTATTTATTTACTTATTTATTTATTAGCACAGACTCTTACTGAACCTGGAGCTAGGCAGGTGTTTGGTAAGCCTTGGTGCTCTTTCTGTTTCCACCGTGAACACTGGCCATGCATGACTTTGTATGGGATGCTTGCTGTTTGAACTCAAGTCATGATGATTTGACAACAATTCCTCTTATCCCTAGAGCTATCCCAGTCCCCAAAGTGTTATTACAATGAACATTCTGTATAGTATGGTGTTATCTGTGAGGTAAGTAAAAGAAAAATTGAAGAAAATGACTAAACATACTCATTTCCAAATCTGCGATAACACAAACTCAGTATTTTTGTGTGAGATGCTGTCTCAAGTATACACTACACTTGGTGTTCAGGATAGGAAACCAAGTGCAGTCTCAGAGTGTACATATCTCCATTACTGAAGACTGGCGTCATTCTCCCTAGTATCTGGACATTACTTACGTAGTTAAATATTAGTGATAATGATAATGTTTTTCATTGGCTTGTGCAATGTCTTATGAGGTCACAAAGCGGATCTCAGGAGTCAGAGCTTTTCTTTATGACCAAAAGCAATAGTCACATGGGTATTGAGGACTCCAAGCTGCTGCTTTAGTTCTCTGGCTCAACCTCTAGGAAAAATATGCAAAGAACAGAAACAACTTTCACTCTCCTTAATGTGTTTGCCTTTGGTCACTTCAAAACTCTAGTTACAGATAGCAGAAGTATTTTTATTTTAAAAGTCTCCAGCGTGAGGATTTTTAATTCTTTATTTTGGAAGATAACGTTTTATTCTTTATTGTGACTTTTTGAATTAGCAAGGCTAATCTGAAGTCTAAAGTGTGTTTTGATAGTGCTGAATTTGCTAAGTGAGTTTCTTCCATGTACCATTATCTGCCAATATATAGCAATATCTATTTCAAGTGTAAGAGATGCCATTTCATTGAGGAGCCTTTCTCCAAATGCTGAAACTTCTCTTATATGAACCTTGACAAACCTTACCAGCTCAGCTCTAAAATTCTTGCAGTCCCACCACCTGTCAGCATCAGAGAGTAACGGATGATTGTTGGCAAATAGGGAGATACATTTTGTAGGACTAACTATGTTATGCATTTGACTGGTGTATTAACACCAGTAATCTTTTATTCCAACTGAAGGAAAGAAGTTTGATAAAGCCAAACTCTGTTTTAAAACTTACCTGTAACAGTTTTACACGATAAGTGAAATTCCATATAACACATTAAAAGTTTTTATGTTTAAAATTTTTAATTGGATTGAAGCCCATCCATAATGAAAAGTAAGGCGAGACCACCAGGAAACACAGAAATTAAAAAAAAAATCAACAGAAAAATAAACATGTAGATAAAAATAAAATATAAAACAGGCAGATGTTTTAACTTCGGGATATTTGCTTATCAATATCCCATTATTCAGCATAGTTAATGTAGACTAAAAGAGAGTGGTAATAATAGTTAACCAAAAAGACTGTTCGTTATCATGCCTTCATATTGTGTGTAGCTGTGATGTTCAATCCTATTAAGAAGGAATACTTGCCTTATAATTAAATTTTGTCCCGGATGCCACTGTAAATTCATTATGCCTTTTGTCTTTAAAAGCTAATAGAAAAATATCATGTGTTTGCTTTTATAAAACCAAACTTGTTTTACAATCGAGGACTGCACCAATTTATTTGGTTACTAACTAACACATGAACTCTTCATGTTTTTCCTATTTTCCTCTTAATTGAATAAAAATAAAACAAGGTCAGTATTTAATATGCAGAGAATTCCAGGTTCAGAGAGCCTACCACGGGCTTCATGTCTTGATTCGACTATTATCTTTATGATCACGGAGGAGTTATTCAATCAGCTTTGCCTCAGTTTCTTCAGGTATAAAGTGAAAAAGTGAAATAATGATAGGATTAAAAGAATACCCGACAGAGGTCAGCACCGTAGGGTAGTTGTCAATGCCACTTACATGTGAATAGAGAGAGACCCTGTTCTCCCAGTGCAAATGTTGGATTGCTCACACTCTGCCTTTCCCAGTTCTCCCTGTTCTCCACAGGACCTTGATGTTTCAAAATAGAATGTTTAGAATGACACCTGTAGTGGCCCGACAGTGTGTTCTGCAAGACGGATACCTTATGGTGTTGGACAACCTTGAGACGTACCATCTGCTTCCACTTTGTATCTATCAAGGCAGACCATCAAGGATTTCGCATGACTCCCTACTCACACTAAGAGTGGAAACCTGGGCACTGGATGGAGAGAAAGCTTGGTGGGAAAAGTGCTCGCTGTGTTAGTGTAAGCACCTGAGTTTAGATCCCCAGCTCCAGGGAAAAGTCAAGCATGGCGATACACACTTGCAGTCTCAGCTCCAGGAAGGTGGAGACCAGGAGGATGCCCGAGAACTCTTAGCCAGTCTGTGGACTCCAGGTTCAATGCCAGATCCTCTCTCAAAACACAAGGTGGAGAGCAATAGAGGGAGACGCTGGGCATTGACTTTTGAAACACATACACACACACTTTATAAAGGAAGAGAAGCTTTCTCTTCTAAATTCCAGAAAAAGGAGAAATCCACTGTAGTCAAAAATGAAAGAAAAAAAAAAACAGATCACGTGTCTCTGGAGATGTGACAGAATAAGATTAAGCGATGCAATCATGTTGTGTTCTGTAACTCATATGAACTGATGCTGTCCCAGAAAGTCTGTGGTATTTTTTGTTGTATGTGCAACATATACCTGTCCTTAGAAAATGTATATAACTGAACAACCTACCACCATTATTGCCTTTGCACTGCATCTTCTCCAAACGCACGCTTCTTTCAGAACTGCATCTCAGGGTACGCAGGATGACAGGCTTTGTTATTTTTTATCCTGTATTTACAACTTTTAGTCTCTGGTCCCAAGTGATGAAGTCAGTCGTCACATTAGCACTTCAGAGCTCACCTATAGGCATCAATACTCAAGAGAGATTAATGCTCAACTGGCCCAAATTCAAAGGAATGCTTTGAACTTGAATCTGTTTATTTTTCTGTTTCAAAATGATAACCACCTACTGCCTTGAGTTTTGCTTCTTCCTGTCAAAATAATGGAGCTCTTAAAAATTCATTTTCACTCCTGAGAAGCAGGATACTAAGAGAAAATTATTATTTTTTTACTTCCTTAGTTTTTGTTTGTTCCACAAGTTGATCACTCAACCCCAGAGGTAAAGAAATTTAATTTAATCATCATAAATGTGTGAGGTACATTTAGAAATTTTATGTTTTGTAATCCAGTCACACTATCTTTTGCTTGCAAAAAGATTCCATTGCCAGCAGCGCAGAGAAGACAGCCGGAGTTCTGCTTTTATGACTGTACATCGATAAAAATCATTTGGAGATAGTTTTTGAAAGGCAAAGTATTTCCACGTATTTCCTTGAAGCACAGTGAAATTGCTATGTGCAAATTGTTATAAAGGCTTTAATTAACACCTTAGAATTTCACAGAGATATCTGTAAATAAACAGTAGATTGAAAGCTGAAAAAGTAATTTTATAAACTCTTAGCAAGTGTGACACTTTTAATTAAAGTACTGCCTCATAGCATTTCTAGGAACTTCCATGTCCCTAAATCTGAACTGTGCTCTTCCTGTCTGTTGGCAGTCTCCTTGTGGCCACCCTTCCAATTGCCTTCTGCATTAGCTTGTCCCCTTTTCAAGAACTTCGCACGAGTTTCTGTCTTCAGCTTTAATTTTTCTCTTTTATATTTTCATCTTGGACACTTCACCACTCAACTTCAGCACTTTAGAAGTCATAGAGCCCTTGACATTGCCCAATATTTTTGCTAGTTAATTGGTTTTGCTCTGCAATCTCTATTTTCTGTTTTCTGTGCTTATATTGCTGGTGAAAGCCTTACTGGTTAGGCATTCCAAAAAGTAGTGTATTGTATTTTATAGATGCTCAGAAAATTCTCATAGCTAACTGCTATGGTTTGTCCACATTTTTTTTTTTGCAGTTATTATTCCATTTTTCTCTCTGTAGACTTGGACCCTTTCTTCCATTTTCACCAGAATTATGAATGCTACCTGAAGAGCAATCTAGCTTGTTTTTCAATCCTGTCCCCGTAGATATTTCCTGATCTACATTTTGTTAGTATTAATACATGTCTCATATTTCCTTGTATAATGTCTTAGTTCCTTTAATGAAGAAAGAAGGTCTGCTGCCCATTTCGTTGTTGATGGTCCCACCCTAAGTTACAACATGATCTGTTTCGCAGAACTGGCTTTGTTGAGTATTCTCTGCATTGTACACATCCTCACATTCTTTCCAGTTGCCTCCATCAATCTGTCAAACACTGGCACAGCATGTTCTTCCCAGTGTGTGCCGCACCTGAAGCACACCGTACTGGTTATGCTCAGTCGCTTCTGTTGCTTGTAGTTCACAGGTATAGGAGTCAGTGGGTTGGCTATAACTGATCTTTATTGACTCACCCTTTGTTGGGAGCCGACTTTAAGCAGAAAGCGGCTAGAAAGCAGCTATCATCTTTGCAGCCATCTGGAACCATTTACCCTGATAGAGACTTGGTTTTTCAGCAGCCTACAACAGCTGAGCACACTCTAACAAATATCTTGTTTATCCCACATAGCTTGTTTTGCTGTTTAGTGACCCCAGCTGCATAGTGCACGTGGTAAAATGTTTTCACCTGTGTTCTCCTGCGTGTGCTTATAAATACCCAGGATTTCCTTGTAATAGGGTAAAGATATATACAGTCAATAGAGTTAAGAGGTATATGAGTAAATAGGGTTAAGAGGAATGAACAAGAGTGAATATGCGCCAATAGAAGAGAAACAATAAAGGAGACTTGAGACTTGACTCTAGAACCTCTGCCTTGTCTCCATTCTTCGAGACCCTGACCCCTTGACCAGAACAGCAGCTCGGTCCTCAACAACCCTTCAGTAATTTCCTGCTCTATCTTTGTGCTATAAATATTTCACAACGTACTCCTCGGTTGTTATAAATAAACACACACACACACACACACACACACACACACACACACACGTGTAAATAAACAACCAATTAAACAGAGACACATGAAAATCCCACCCAACTCTAGAACCCTTCTTCCTGTAGCCACCGATGTCATCTGTCAACATTTGTTGACAGATCCAAGTGATACTTCTCAAAGAGGCTCTGTCAGAGATTCTCAAATGAAAGTGGCCCCTTCTCTTCCAAATTCTTGAGCTTTTGCATTGAATTCTTGGTATGCCTCTCATTATGTATTTATTAAGTATACATTGTGTATTTTTCTCTTGAAACTAAATAGCTCTAGTCTCTTTAATTTCTGCTTTAGTCTCTTGGTGGCTAAGTTAGATATTGAATAGAGAGATATATGATGATATATCTTTTAGCCTTTTTCTGTTTAAGATGACACATTTTCTGCTTTATGAAGCTTAATTTATGTCCCCAAAGATCCATTTTATGTAAATACTTTAGTGAATTTTGTTAATTGTATACAATTATTACATAACAGTCAAGATAAAGTATGTTTCTATGACTGTTAAATGGCTTTGAATATACTTTTTTATTTATTCTGACCACACTTTCCTCTTTTTCCAGGACTCTCAGCTTCCTTCCCCATCTACTCTCTCCCTCAAATCTATGGCTTCTCTGTTTCCCTTCAGAAACAAGCAGACTTACCAGGGATATCAGCTGAATGCAGCATTACAAGATGATGTAAGACTAGAACAAACTCTCAAACCAAGGCTGATAGAGGCAACCCAGTAGGAGGAAAAGAGTCCCAAGAGCAGGTGAAAGAATCAGAGACAACCCCACTCCCACTGTTAGCAGTATTGCAAAAACACCAGGCTGCACAACCATAACATATATGCAAAGGACCTAGCTCAGTCCCTGCAGTCCTCATGCTTCCTGCTTTAGTCTCCGTGAACCCTTGTGCTCTCATAGGGGCTTAACTGGTCCTGTGGGCTGTGTTCTCCTGGTATCCTGAACTCCTTTGGCTTCTACAACCCTTCCCCTTTTCTATGGTGTTCCCTTTGACCTCCAAAGGGAAAGATCTGTTGCAGATCTCCAATTTGGACTCTCTCCAACTAATGTTTGGCTGTAGGTATCTGTATCTGCTCCCATCAGCTCCTGGTGGGAGAACTCCTCAGGCTTGGGTAAAATAAGATCTACCTAAAATCATAATTTTACCTTTTCTTGAATTTATATAAATAAATTGCAACATTTGTTATCTTTTTTTATTTGATTGCTTTCACTTTGCATAACATTTTTAAAAATCTCCATGGAGCTTCTTCTTTTAATTAATTTTGTATATTAATATTCTGTTTTATTGCTGAATGAGGATGAAGCACCACACTTTGCTTTTCATCCACAGATTCTTGAACATTTGCTTGTTTCAAACTTTGGCTATTTCAAATCAGTCTGCAATGAACATTATGTAAAAATTTCATATGAATATCATTCTTCTATTTCTCATGAATCAATATCTAGGTGTGAAATAGTAGTTAAGGTAGGCTTAATGTGTTCATAAACCTTAAGAATATTTTACACCATTGTGGAGAATGCATAAGGTGTTGTCTCAAAACACTGGAATAAAATAGATGTGCCATTTAATATCAGAACTCACAGAGGAGCTGAAGGAGGTTCTAATTTTCTCAGTCAGTGTGGTCAAAGGTCACAATCTGTGGCTAGGTTGCTGGACTGGAGCCAGTTTTCTGAGAGGGACCCAAGTGACCAAAGGGAAGCCTTACTCCTAGGAAGTCCTATATTGTCGTCATTTTCTAGTCATTTTTCCAAAAGGCCTGTGCCATTTACCATCAACACTTGGGACAAAAAAGAAACATCATGACATTACAGGGCTTATAGGACAAGAGGGAATGGTTGACTTTGACTCCTGTGTGTGGGGGAAGCCATTGTCATAGCTTCCTGATTGAGAGAAAATTTGGTCTAGCTAAAGTCACTAGTGGATGGGACCAATAATTTCCTGTGAATAAAATTGGGGTGAACCTACTTGGAACAAACCTTCCACTTGGTCATTAGTCTTTGGGGCAAGATATACACAAGAAGAAAATCAGACAAAATTCTTGAAAGTGGCCTTGTCTGTACTTGTGAGTCCATTCTAGGGGACAGAGTACTGGAGGGACATTGCAGAGATGAGTCATCCAGCCCTGTCATTTCCTGATCAGCTTTAAATCTGTCAATCATGCTCCTTCAAGGTCTGATCATTACAAATTCAGCCACACAGTAACTCTGATTGCTGCTGTGGTTCCAGATGTTCCATTGTTGCTAGAGAAGATATTTGCAGGCTAGATATATCGCAAGCTCCTGGGGCAGGCCGAATACATTTTAAAACAGTTTGTTAAGTAAAGAGGGTGCCAAATGAGCTAAACAAGGATGAGACACCAAGGAATGTGCCAAGTCAGATGGAAAAAAGTCCACAACTATAGGCAACTGAAGAAAACTGGTTGTTGAGAAAGATGACCTTCCCCAAGGAAATCACACCAGTTGGTTGTCCAATGATAAATGGTCCTGAAAACATATATAGAAGTAGCATTATATAGACTTCAAAAGTTATATTTGGGAATACATATTATATATGTACATATATGTCATACACAGTTATTTTTTTAAATCTATTATTTTTATTTTATGTATGTGAATACACTGTAGCTGTCCTCAGACACACCAGAAGAGGGTATCAGATTTTGTGATAGATGGTTGTAAGCTACCATGGGGTTGCTAGGAATTGAACTCAGGACCTCTGGAAGAGCAGTCGGTGCACTTAACCACTGAGCCATCTCTCCAGCCCACATATAGTTATAATAAGAACAATTAGTGAAAAAAGCAGTTATGGACTTGAAGAGTAGGGAAAGGGTATATGAAAGGATTAGTGAGAAGGAAAGGGAAGGGAGAAATGGAATGGGGGCAGAGAGAATTCAAGGAAAGGAGGGAGGGGAAACTGCAGTTGGGATATAAAATAAATTAAAAGTTTAAAATTATAATCTTATTTTTAAAAAAAGTTAAAAATAAAAGACGGTGAGAAATAGTTGATATTTACAAACTTCATAAACATTTACTACTTGGATTTCTCTACCTAAGACTTGTCCTGCTTTCATGGTAGGGTGTGAAGAGATCTTGGCATTTTTTTTTTTTTGGTGGCATTTCAAGATGTGAAATTAGGGCAAATGTGTTGACTGTGTAGTGAGAGGATGAGGCAGCCCCTCTGGTACAGCCTCAGCTTAGGGTCTCAATGCATGTCTTTACTGTAAAGACCAACTCAGTTACCTGCCTCCTCAGAAGTCTTAAGACATTGACTCTAATACCTTTCCTCTGTCTTAGGTGTCCAACATTGGCTCAAATAGTTCTTTCTCATCATTTTTGAAGCTCTCCTAAAAAATGGTCAGCAATCCTGCCTCCCCTCTGCTTTTTTTCCCCTGTCTAGTTTTAAAGGTTTGCTCAGATTGGGTTCTTTTATTTCACCATACTCAAAAATTTTCCCATTTAATTTCAGTTGATGCTATATATATTGAAAAGTGCTATTTAAAAATTTCTCATGTCATTGGTATACAATATAACTAGCAATAGAAATAGAGGAATCAACTAAACATTTACACGTCAGGTTTTTCTCACATCCCCATTCTGCCCAGGAATTATGTGAGATAAGTTGAACTTATTTTAGAAAAAAAAAAAAAAACGAGAATGAACATAAGGCGGGGGAGATGGATGTAGTAATGAGTATTTCCTAACCTTACATACAGCTTAATACATTGAGGGTCCAGAGAGAAGATGAGCGTTTCTGAAATGCTACAGAAAGTATTCATTTTTCATTCGTGTTGAAAGTTTCATGAACCAGAAGTCGTCTTCCCTTCTGATTAACTACAAACTCAAATGCCTCGTCAGGCTCAAGGCAAAGGACAGCAGAGGAAGGTAGCATTTTCCTGACTACAAAAAAAAACACATGTTCATCACTTGGAATTTTGGAAATGTCAAAGATTATTACTAATAAATCAAGAATCGTCCACTGCTCTATCTACCAAGAAATGAAAATATAGAATTAATCTTAGTGTACAAAATCCTTTGATGAGTGTATGGATATATAAGAATGTAAATGATATGTCCTACCTGCCAATGTACAGGTGAGCGTGTACAGGTTTATATGTGTGTGCACTTTCAAATTTTATATATTGTTTTACATGAATGTTCCTGACATTTAATAAATGTTTTCCAAAAGGTATTTAATGACTGACTAATATTCTGTACGTATGACATGATTTATTTTATCATTTTTTTCTTAAATGCAGCACTTTGTTTTAAACAATAACTCTTAGTCTCTCATCTATAAATCACTGTCCAAATCTCTGAAAGCTTCCTCACGTTAGAGTCACTGAGGTGAAAGCTATTCATTCAGAAAGGATGAACTTGTTAAGTGTTCTAGTTCATACCGCCTGATTGCTTTTCAGAAAGGTTGTAGGCAGTCTGACCCTCCTAACAGAATTACAAAGGGGTGGCTCATATTGTACCTTTACCACTATTCAATACTGGGAGCTTTGCTAACCCTGTGTTAATGACTTTTTGGGGAATGGACACTTGTTTACTTTGTTAATGTTTTAATGCATAGACGTGCTATGAAGTTCTTGCAGTGAAATTTGGAAAGCGCTACAAAAATTTAAATTCTCTTCCCTTTCAATAGCAATTTTGCTCCAAGGATTGGTCTCTTCAAATGTATTGATGCTTATTGTCAACCTTATGTGTATGAATGCATTCATACCCACATTGTTTGTGTAATAGCAACAGCCTGTATGGACCATTCATGTATGGGGTGCTGGTAGTGGCCTCTCCATTACCAGACAGGACTAGTTCAATTAATATTCTTTGTGTTGAGAATAACAAGTCTAACCTAAGGTACCTTGGAGATCCAGGGGTAGAAGTGACATGAAGTTGGCTTTAATCCCTGGACTGTCACTGTCCTCAGAAACCTCTTTACTCCATTGCTTTTTCCTCAGTGTCTACCACAGACATTTCTGGTTCCGTTTGTTATCATGGGCTGCCCTGTGTGTCTCCACCTCACAGAGAGGGGAGCAGGTCTCTGATATATCAGAAAGGTAAAGTTCACTCTGAACCAATATGGGACACTTTCACACTCTGAAACAGCCAGTGCTTTCTAGTCTAGAGACACAGGCATCACTCATATGTCAGTGCAGTGACATTAAAGGGCCGGCAAAGGAGAAAGAGATAGGAAGGAGACCAGAAGTAATGATTTAGTTTTTATATAAAAATTTAAAATGAGGCATGTTCATATGCACTTAAGTAAACTCCAAGATATGATGTAAAGCTAAAACAACACATATGCATACATTCTAATATTGCTTGTGCATGCAAAGAATCTTTCTGGAAACACACCAGAAGCTTTATTAGCCCCCAAATAAAAATAAGACTCATTGTAGTGAAGATACATAAACAAACTTCACTACAGAAAGATTTTTATGCTAAGAGTTTTTCCTGTTTTAAATGTATGCATGAAAAAATGATGTGGGATTTTACTGTACTTTCTGATTCTTGAAAGAAAAGCAAAACTGAATTTGCTTCAAGTAATGGCTAGCCATTTGTATTTACTCCTGCGTGAACATCCTCTAACGTCTTTTCCCATTGCTGGTCTTCAGGAGGGTTCCAAGATCCCACTTCTGGCATAGATATGTCATCTCTCATTTAGCTGTGTTTTTACATTGGATTGGGACCACAAGTGGGAAGCTGTGACCATGTGGTTTCTTTCTAATGTGGGTTATGAGGATGTGAATCCAGTGCCCATGCCTGTGTCACAGTGAACTGAGCCACTTCCAGCTCCATGTCACTAACTCTTAAGGAACTAAGTTTGAGAAAAATTTTTCTTCTGCACATGTTTGAAACCAAAGACATTTGACTTTTGTTTTTCATCCTTAGTCCTTTTTAATAAGTGTCAGAACAATGTAAGATAATATTGGTAATTATACATTTTTCTCCTCTGAATTTTCATTTTTGATGGAAGGCACTCTAAGAAAATATTGTCCAACATTATGTTGTATATTGTTTTAAGTCACATAGTCATCTTTGATTGAAACATATTTCTCTAGGTTTGGTCTTCTTTTAAGAATTGGTCATAAATATTGAATATTGTAAAGTGTTTTTCTGATACTTGTCTTAAGGATTTAAACTGATAGTGTCACAAACAAGAAATTCACATATCTATCAGTAGTTACATAGCGTTGAACTATTTTATCAATGCAAACATACTATTCTTTGATTTCACTTCAAAGGCAGACATTCATCTTACAGAGGATAGGGTCTTAAAGACCTTTCCAACCATTGCAGAGGGATGAGGAATCACACGCCATCTCTATCTCAGGTTCCTCAGTGGGTAGAGGACCTAATGGTACATGTTGCTCCTGGAAGGCCCATCCTCATGTTGGAGGAAGCTCAGATCCAGAAGGACAAGACTTGGCTGAGATCAGCACTGACACCTGCTCTTAACAGAATTTTTGAGTTGGCTCATCTTTCACTTCTAACTCTTGCATGTATTTCCTCAATAATAGAGGCTTTAGGGTTTATGTATATGTGAATGTTCTTAGTTACCAACGTGAATCTCTGGTTCTTTAATATCTGAATGTATTTATTTTAGTGCCTACAGATTACTCTCTCAAGGAAAACTTCCCTGAGAATTAAATAAAATTTTAGTAGATGCCAGCTATTCAAAGCCATTAAACGTGTCTCATTAAACAACAGAGACATGGCATTTATGTGCAACTATTTTTATAAAATAGTTAATTCATCAAATTCTTACTCTTTGTATGTTTTTGTCTATTTACTAGTAGGTATCCCTAGAATGTTCCCAATTCGGAAAAAAAAAAAAAAAAAAAAAAAAAAAAAAAAAAAAAAAAAAAAAAAAGGTTCTATTTCCAAAGCTTGCTCCTATTGTCATGGTGGTAGGACCTGCACAGGCTGATTAGCAAGTAGACTCAGGCCTGCAAGTCATTGACCACAACAAGACCAAACAACAATAGGACCTAGAAGGAGGCATTGCCTTGCCAGTCTTGGCTCCCTGAGGTCTGCTACAGAGCTAAGAAGAATGGACTGCCTGCTGAGCTAGCCTTGACACCTTCCAGACTACTATCTCCTCACCTAGCCCCTGGGCGGTACCGAGAAGAGACTCTGGGAGGTGGGGCTTCTCCTTTATATGTGAAAGCAAATTATTAAACTTCGGGCCTTGATCAGAATACTTTGTCTTGGCCCCACGTTTCTCTCGTCCTCCTTCCCGTTAATCCCTAGGCTTCATCTCAGGAGAACCTGGTGATCGTGACTGCAGGCAGCTACAGAATGGCGCCCAACGTGGGGCCTGAGAAAAGAAGACCGGTAAAGGAACACTGTCTTGGGTGGAGCTCCACGGAAAATGGAAAAAGTAAAGTACCCGGAAGCACTTGGTAAACCAGGAATGCCACTGATGCTAGCTAAGTTATGGCTGTGTTTACCGGAAATGTGCTTGGATACAGGGTGGGGGTCTAGAATTGAGCGAGTATTGACCCAATGCTAAGCTTATCTAGGGAATGGCAGTGAGTTGAGGATAGGAGAATATTTGGCAAGCTGGAGCCAGGCGACCTTAGACGAGAGGAACTGGGTTTAAAAGAATTTGAAAAACAAAAAAGCTCAGAGCACTGAGGGGTATCCATAATTCTGCCTTCCTTGTTTGTCCCTTGGCGTGCCAATGTCCACATGTCTCATTGTGTGTCTTTGTCCACGTGTCTCATTGTATGAATGATTGGTGGTCTATATCTTGTGGTGTTCTATGTTTAATGTTCAAAAGATCGTTTAAATTGCTTGATTCAACCCTTGCTCGAGTTTAACTTGGTTTTCAAAGGCAGTTTTAATATGCAGAGCAGCGGCTGATAAGTTTGCTTAACACCTGTAGCTAGAGTCGAGCTGAGCTGGAAAAGCCTTTCTAACAGTTGATTGTCGGTATAAGCTGCTTTTAAAGGGAGCAGCAGATTTCTTAGATTCAGTAAGGAAGCTAAGAGTGGTTTGTCTTAGAAAAATCTCTGTGACAAGGTGCTTCTCTCTTGAAATTACAGCTAGAAAAAACGAGAAATTTTGTTTGGTCTAAATATATAAGATGTGTTGTCACTTCATTTTTGTTTATAATTGGTTTTAAGGTATAAATATGTTCTTCATGTCTTGGTTATAGATTTTCGGCCTATAAGTTATTGGGTATGATTAAAAAATTTTTACAACCTTGGTAACAAGGGTTGACTTAAGATTGGTAACTCAGGGTTAGAGTCATTCAGAAACCAGATGTGTAAAGATAAGATTTAAAAACAGTGTCTCATTAGTGAGATATTAAAGGCTGCACTATCGTGCATTCATATATAAGAATTGGCAGCAAAACCTTGTAACATAAAGGTAATCTTCTTGGTGTTGATTTTAGAGAAAATAGATTGCTTACATCGTTAAAAAATTGGTTTTGTGTCTCAAAATTATGGTTATACTCTAATGTTGCAAAAGAAGTGTAAAAATATAGTTAAACTGCCAATATTCCATTGGCTACAGTTGGTAGTTCAATCATGAGTTTGAGATTTTTTGATTTGCCCATGTTTATAGAAAAAAGATACAAGTATCTTTTAAAGTTTAAAGTTTAAATTTAAGGTTAAAAAAAAAATTGCAGAGCAGTTCAGGCCTACAAAAGGCCAGGCCTCAGAAAACAGGCCAGAGATTAAGAATATTTACATTTGAATTAAGACAATGCAGACTGAGCTCTGCAGAAGCTCAGGTGCTAAGCTTTTCTTTTGTCCTGGGTCTTCAAGACCAGATCCTAGAAATGGGTGCTGAATTTGTCTTTTGCCTTGCTTGTTTCTTGCTGGAGGAGGGGTAGATCTAAGAGCCAAAGACTTTTAAAACAGTCTGTGGGCCGAGAGTTATGATTATGCTGGAGACATTAAAATTATGCCTATTTCCCTCCATGAGTTATAACTGTACCTGCTGACAAAAAATTGTTCAGTTTGTTTCAATTCCTTTTGCGTCCGCTCCTTCCAAAGTTGTTAAAAATGAGATGCTTTTGGTTCCTCTAATATATATAACAATATTTAGAGGACAAGGTTGGCTTTTATCTGATACTCTAACTCAACTAAAAAAGATTGACAAAGTTCAAACTTAAGATTTATGAAATTAATGAGGATTGCAGCCTAACTTGCCTACTCCAGCTACCATTCCATTAAATACATATAGAATTATTATAGATATAAAAGATGTTTTTATACCATTCCTTTACTTTTCTGGTAAAGGTGAGAGGTTTACATTCGGTAAATTTATTCGTAATTTTTAAGAGCCCGTGAAGTGATATTGTTACAAGTTTGCCTCAGAATGGTTAGTTGCTTTACATTATATATATATAAATATTGTTGTTAGTTTGATACTAAAAATTAAGAGTTTAAGTCTTTTAGTGTATATTATTCATTGTGTGATATTCTATTAGCGGATTTCTCTAAAGGAGTTTTTCTACAAGCCTTTGCTCCAATATAGTGAGCTTTAAAATTTGGAGTAATTGTTGCTCCAAATAAGATTCAAAGACAGTATCTTTTTAATATTTGTTACCTCAGTTATATCCTAAATAGATTGTGACACAGAAAATTCTAATGAAAATACATGATTGGGGCTAGACAGATGGCTCAGCCGTTAAAGGCTAGACTTATAATTAAAAATAAAAGAATTGAATTCCCAGCAACCACGTGGTGGCTCACAACCATTTGTGGTGGTACCCAGCGCCATCTTCTGGCTTGTAAGTGTACATAAAATAAGAAAATGGTTTGCTTTTGAATTGATTTGCATTTGATTTTTAAAAGTTCTTAAGAGATATTAATTGGCTAAAAACCTCATCTTAAGCTTACGATATGAGGATTTAAACCTCTGTTTTATATTCTCAAGGACATACAAGTCCTAATTCCCCTTGACAATTAACTATAAACGAGAAAGTAGAGTAAACTGTTAGTTAACAACAGATAAATTATATAGACTATATAAATTGTTGGCTGCTTGTGTTATTACTACTCATATGCCCATAGCAGCCTTTTGACAAAAGAAACCATTAATGTGGATTTATCTTTCTTCATCTACAAATAAAGTTTAAACATCCTATTATAAAATTATAATTGTGTTAATACAAGATTATATGATAGAATTCTAAAAGCATTTTAGATAAAAGGTTTATTCCTTATTCCAAATAACAATTAAATTGGTTATTGAAAAATAATGATATTTGGCCTATTACATGACAAACTTTTTAGATAAATTTGATAATCATTTGTTATAGCTTTTCTCTATGCATGCTTTTATATTTCCTAAAATTTACTATGCATGCAGCCCATAGAAAAAATGTTTGCTATATTTACTATATTTACAAATGCCTCATCTATTGAGAAGACAGTATATGTAATTAAATCACATGTTTATTTTCTTGACTCCTCTGCTTCAACACAATTAAATTATGTGTTGTAGCCACTATTTAAAATACTGAGAAATCAAGCTTTCAGTTTATATACTCATGGCCAATATATGGCTCATGATTTATAATTACTTAAAATGTTCTTTTCTTTAGATATAGCTAATTCTCAAGTTTTATTTATAAAAATATAGGTTAATTTATGAAACCTGTACTGTTTCTTAACTTTATAAGACATTTAAAAGCTCATTGGATTGCCTGAACTCCAGGACAATGCCAGAGCAGATTTATATACTAGACATATTCTAGGCCTTTCAAAAATAATTGGCCATACAATCTTATTCTTTACAATATCAAAATAGTAATAGCTTGAGACAATAATTTGTCATTTCTAGAAAATGTGCAAGTAAATTGCAAGAGCTTATTCTCAATATCTTCAATTTTTTCATAATGGTATTAAGCCTTGAGGATTTATACGTAATCAATTTTGACAAATAGATGTTACTCATTTTTGATTTAAAAAATTAAAGTATATACATGTGACTTAACGCCTTTTAGACCTTTTAGTTGCAACTACTTTTACAAGAGAAGCAACTAAAAATATAATTAATTATTGCCTATATTATTTTCCTATACTTGGTGTTCCATATCAGACTAGGATAGATAATGGAACTGTCTATTACAGTTATTTACTACAGTCAAACATTTGAGATGTTTGTTGACAATTTAATATTACTGATTTCCTTATTATCCTCAAGGACAAAAAATTGTGAAAGAGAGATTATGAAACTTTAAAATAATATTTTCATAACTCTCTAAATATGGGAAAAACCAGCTAATGGTGCTTCTTCCCTGGTTTTACAAGTAATTCTAAAAAATTGACTTTTTTAAACTAGAAAGGGGGAATTATACCCCATAAGGTCATCAAAAGCACATCTTGCTTTTGTCTTATTTGTTTTAAATTTTCTGCAAACTGATGCTCAAGGTCAGTCTGCAGTGGATCGCCACTGGCATCCCGTTACTTCCAGCTCATTTGCCAGGGTCTTGTGGAGAGACCCCTTAACTAATACTTGGTGTGGTCCCGATCCTGTTCTAATTTGGAGTCGTGGGTCAGTCTACATTTTTCAAAAAGAGAATGGAGCCTTATGGCTGCCTGAAAGACTGGTCCTCAAGTGGACACAGATCTTGAGCCTAATAATTATTATTCTAATGATAAAGATGGCTCAAAATCTTTATCAACCAGCTGATTTAACTTGATATATAATCTTCACTCTTACTGGAGAGTGTTTTTTATCATTACTTAAAGCCACCTACTATATACCTGGTGGCCAGACTTTGTGATCCCTGCTAATTAGCAGTTGGATTAGATACTGAAATACTTCCACTTCCAACCTTATTTTCTACATTGCTTAGATAATCATGTTGCTTTTAACCTTTAACCCTTATATTTTAAGCAGATTGATTGCCCTCACACAGGATCACCCTCAGCAAGCTCAGCTATTCATCTGACAGTTACACATCACTGTGAAGAATTGTATCTAGTGCATGCCCACAGGTCCTTTGGTCTGAATGTGGTCTGGGTCTAAAGAGTGAGCCAATGATGGCCTGTTAGTCAATGATGGGTAAGAGTGTTTTGAGCTCCTATAAACCTAAGACAGAGGCATACATCATGAAGCTATGTACGTTCCTCAATGACGGGTAATTATAGGTAATTTATACGAGTAATTTTTAGCTCCTATAAACCTAAGACAGAGGCGTACATCAATATGCTATGTATGAATTCCTCGATGACGGGTAATATAGGAGCAATATAAATGCCAACCTAAACAGGCACGGTCGCCCGACCACTCTAGACCCTAGACGGGATGAAATATTGTGCCCCGTCCAAATATTGGCACTGCCATCTTAAAAAATTAAGGGGGGAACTGTGCCTTTCCCCCAGGCCTAAGCAGGCCTGCAAGTCATTGACCACAGCAAGACCAAACAACAATAGGACCTAGAAGGAGGCATTGCCTTGCCAGTCTTGGCTCCCTGAGGTCTGCTACAGAGCTAAGAAGAATGGACTGCCTGCTGAGGTAGCCTTGACACCTTCCAGACTACTATCTCCTCACCTAGCCCCTGGGTGGTGCCGAGAAGAGACTCTGGGAGGTGGGGCTTCTCCTTTATATGTGAAAGCAAATTATTAAACTTCAGGCCTTGATCAGAATACTTTGTCTTGGCCCCATGTTTCTCTCGCCCTCCTTCCCGTTAATCCCTAGGCTTCATCTCAGGAGAACCTGGTGATCGTGGCTGCAGGCAGCTACAGTTTCTTTGTCTTTTTATTTTATTTTTTTCACCCATGTGCACTGAGATCTCTATAGCTGTACCACATTGAATGGACCTGTTAAATATATATGCACTCATACCTATTTGAAGCAGTTTCCTACAATGATCCTTTGGGTCACAGCAGTTTTCAAAGTTTAATGTAATGACTTCCTTCCTTTGCTTTTATTCATGTAACTTCAGTCTTAGTTAACTTACTACACGTTAAGGTTTACATTAATTTACTCTTTAAAGTTTGTGCAATGAGAACCACTGAGGATATGCCTGAGTAGAAGGTCTCACCAGGAGTCAGGGCTTGTTAGCAATATGGACAACTCAGATGATCTCAAGGTATTGAGCAAATATAAAACAAGATACTTCCCCTATAATCTGTACAGAATTTTGCTTTTAGAGAATCCATTTCTCTATATATATATAAAAAAAAAAAAAAAAAAAAAAAAAAAAAAAAGCCCTTCGGGAATACTTTGCAGTATACCAGGACTGACTGATGCGCCTCAGAGCCAGTGTTCTTCAGAGAAAGCTGAATATATTGTTTGGCACCTCATTTCCCAGCCTGCCAGGCAGAGTGTGATAGTCTGGATGACAGCTGACACCATGAGATGGCCATGAGATTTCATTCACGTATAAAATGAGGCTAGCCAACTGTTCAACTTGCCTGTGAGAAGCAGTATGTCTATCCTGTGGAAAGACCCTTCAAATTATTATGGATTCCACTGTAAAACTTCTTGGGTCTAACTATACACTTGTCTGTGACCTTCAGCTCAGCATCATGTCATTACCAAGGGCATTGTCAGCTCACCTATCATCAACTCCCTCCCACATTTTGATGGATAGAAGAGTTAAGGTAGGTTCTTTCTTTGTTGGGTCCCTGGAGAAACATGTTTCCTAGCAACATCTACATCCTTCTGGACTCCCTCGTGTCTCTGTGTTCACTGAAGCATATCTCTACCTACTTATCAAGATGAGCGTACAAATGAACGTCATTTGGCTGATGGCTGATTTTCTTGTGAACTTCTTTTTGTGTCAATCTATTAGTAATTTCTTATCCAGTGAATTTTCTGTTTTCTTTGAGTTCACAGAAAATTTCTCGGGTTTTCCCTTTTTTTTCTTTTTTCAAAAAAATTATTTATTTATTTATTTATTTATTTATTTATTTATTTACAACTTTCATGGCCTCAAGAAAGGATAAAGCAACAGTGGAATTTCTTGGAAGAAACCAGAAACACAGCCATGCACTGAGGCGTTGTGGGGATAAAGCACTTTCTATTTTTCTATTTTGTGCTTGCAAAGAATTACAGAGTGCAGTAGACTGTGTGCCCACTCTTTGGGTCAGCCTGCTGCAAAATCTCTTGAATGTCTCTGGAATGTTCTTATAGAAAACTCCAGCTGAAATTGTCTGTCAGAATTTTTCACTTTTAGAACACAAAATCCAAAGAGAAACCCAAATGACAAAACCTGGATTTCTGACCCTTAAAATTGTAAAACACTGTGAATGCTTAGAAGGTTTTAGTGTAGTTGGTTACATGGGAATGGGTTACCCATGTGGGTCTTTAATTAGGCAGGGGATGCAAAAGAACAGAGCAGAGATGGACCCAGGGAGAGACAGATGTGCCAGTTCTTCCGCAAATGGCTTTTATTCTTTCTTGGAAAGCTGGATTATTCTTTGAATTTCATAGTTTTAGATGTTTAAAAAAGGGGGTGGGAATTTAGTTTTCT
Organism: Rhabdomys pumilio; assembly: GCA_030674055.1. Classification (NCBI taxonomy): domain Eukaryota; kingdom Metazoa; phylum Chordata; class Mammalia; order Rodentia; family Muridae; genus Rhabdomys; species Rhabdomys pumilio. Next base: position 242,108,049 of record JANHMN010000001.1, on the reverse strand, counting down.
ACATAAATGAACCTGTCTTTCTTCCGAAGCACCTATTTTGAAAAGTAGAAGCTGCATAACTCAGAGCCAGAGAGACCTGAGTCATTTGGGGAGTTTGTATGTCTGCAGCAGGTCTCAATGAGGAGACAAACTCTCCAGCAAAAAATTTGTTTGAGGCTTGGAGTTCTTCCAATCCATGAAGAATCTTCTTCCCCTGGTGTTGGGAGTTTTGTACACCAGCTCCTTTCATCTGTTAGAACTTCCTCTGGAGAAAGAATATCATCCTTTGCTTTGCTTACTTTTTGCTTTCTTTTGCTGCTTTTCTATTTCTTAGTCCCGTGCTTAATTGCTCTTTTATAATATGTGTGCTCTATAAACAAGTCCATAAGACATCAAGCATTCGTACCTCCATTTGTTATCTTCACTTGCTCTGTCAAGTATCATGGAACAGCTCTGTACACCTATGACAGAGGACATGTTAGGGAGACCACTGTAGGACAAGTTCAGGAAGACTGTAGAGTCACGCCATGCTTCTCTGACAAGCTGTTGGCGTTAGGGTGGACACAAGTGCTCTCCCTGTGGTGTCCTTTACCTATGCAGATACTTTTTCACTGAGAACATGTGAGTCTGTAGCTACAGACGTTCTCCAGTTCAAGGAGAAAGCACATGGGACCTTATAGGAAAATACACCTTGTTCTGCAGAGGAAGTGGAAAAAAGAAGACCTCAGACTCAAGCTACCAGGGGTTTCTTGTATAGATATGCCTCTGGTATGTCAGGATAATAGACCGAGAATCTCAAAATGCCAGCCTCCCTTTCTGACTATGAAATTTTAAAATGGATACTTGGATGAGAATTCCTGTGCTAAATACTACCTGAGTATTTGCAGATACATTGTAATTAGAACGGTGACTGGTGCCATTATAAGCAGCCTTGCCAGGAACCTACATTATTCAGTGGAGAGAAAATTATACAAAACAAAGTTGCTTTCAAGCTGCTTTAGCTTCCAAATACAGAATGAAATATCAATGGAAACATCAGAGGTCTCTAAGCACAACAGAAACCAGAGTTACTTCTTTCTTTCCTGAAGCCACATGGTGGCACGAATAGTTCAAATCTAGACAGACCCTTATAGCAGAGCCATTGGCTAAGCTGGAAGCAACTGGGGTGGATGCCTGGCGGATATGAAACTATCACATATATAAAATGAATAAATAATTATTTTTTTAAAAATAGCTGTTGTTTCCAGTTCCTGGCTATCACAAGTAAGGCTTCTATGAACGTAGTGGAGCAGGTGCCCCTGTGGCATGGTGGGGCATCTTTTAGGTATATGCTTGAAGAGTGGTATAGCTGAGTCTTCAGGTAGATATATTTCCAATTTTCTGAGGAACCTGTAGATTGATTTCCAGAGTGGTTTTACTAGTTTGCAGTCCCACCAGTAATGGAGGACTGTTCTTCTTTCTCCACATCCTTGCCAACATGGGTTGTCACCTGAGTTTTTGATCTTAGCCATTTTGATTGGCGTAAGGTAGAATCTCATAGTCGTTTGGATTTGCATTTCCCTGATCACTAAGGACTTTGAACACTTCTTTAAGCGCTTCTCCTCCTTTTGAGATTCCTCTGTTGTGAATTCTCTGTTTAGTTGTATACCCCATTTTGATTGTTTTTGTTTGTTTGTTTTGTTTGTTTGTTTTTTGGTGGTTAGTGCCTTATATGTGATAGTCAGAAGCTAACAACCCAGATATTCCACAATGGAAGAATGGATACAGAAAAAGTTGTCCATTTACACAATCATGAATTTTGCAGGTAAATGGACAGAACTAGAAAATATCCTGAGTGAGGTAACTGAGATCCAAAAAGACATGCATGGTATGTACTCACTAATAAATGGATATTAGCTCCAAAAGTACAGATTACCCAGGATTACAATCCACACAACTCAAGAAGGTTAACAAGCAGAATGAATTAAGTGAGGATGCCAAAGTCCCACTCGGAATTGAGAAGAAAGCAATCACGGTGGTGGGGGTGGCAAAGGGAGGGAGAGACCTGAGTGAGAGAGGGGACAGGGAGGGGAAGGGGAACATAATCAGGTATTGGCAGGGGAAACAGGTGTGAAGACCTGAGGGCCAGCAGAAAGAATGAAAACAGGCAACCTGAGGAGGTAGGAGGTGGGGGAACCCCTCTAGAAATGTATCGAAGACATGGGAGGTGAGAGACTGTCAGGACTCAGAGGGACCTTGGATGAAGTGTTCTACAGTAGGGAGGAGGAACTTGTAGAGTAGAGGGACAGGACATCCAATGGAGGGATGGGGTTGCCATCCCAAAGTCAAAAGCTCTGACCCAGAATTGTTCTTGTCTGAAGGAACTGCAGGGACAAAACTGGAGAAGAGCATGAGAGAAAAGTAGCCCAGTGACAGGCTCAAATTGAGATCTAGCTCAAGGAAGCCTGGAACTTCCAGGTTACTGATGCTATGATGTGCTTGCAGACAGGAGCCTAGCATTACTGCCTCTGAGAGGCCCAACAAGCAGCTGAAAGAGTCAGATGCAGATGGAAGCCGAGGACTCCTGTGGTTGAATTGGGGAAAAGCTGGAAGAAGCTGATGAGGAGGGTAGCACCATGGATAGATCAGTAGTCTCAACTGACCTGGATCCCCACAGATCTTTCTGGCACTGAGACACCAACCAGGCAGCATACACCAGCTAATATGAGGCCCCTGATATATATACAGCAGAGGACTGCCTGGTCTTTCGTTAGTGAGAGAAGATGGTCTAACCCTCAAGAGACTTGAGGCCCCAGAGAGTGGGGTGGCCTGGTGGGGCAAGAGTGAGGGGGTGTCTTGGAGACAGGGTGTGGTTGGGGGACAGACCACGAAGGGGATGAGGTTTGGACTGTAAAAAAGGATTAAAGAATAAAACAAATAAATTAAAAATAGCTGTTTGCCCAGTAAATAAAATGAAATATTGATAGCAGCTGAAGTATTTGAATATTTTACAATGAGGTTAAAAATCCCTTTCAATATTTTATTACAAAAGTAATATATTATAGTTATAAATCCTTAAAATGTTTAGATAAACTAAGCTTATATCATTGAAATATCTGTTATTTGTATTTTGTCATATAATTTTGGTCAGTTCTTTTTATTTTTTTATGCTTTTGTCTTTAAATGTGAAAGTTATAATTACAGAGGCATAGTAAAAGAAGTGCTTCTTTTCTCAGATAATGGCTACAAAGAGTTTGTAGCCAGATATCATTTCTTTCTCCATGTTTTTATATTTACCAAAAGAATATAGTGTACAATATGTCATAATATTCATTTAATATTAGTTTTATAATAGCCCTTTGTATTGTAACTTTCACTTTTTAACGGAAAAGATTTAGATAGCTAATTGAGTAATCTTTACAGTTAAATATTCTAGTTAGTTCTAATGTTACGATCAACCTCACAGGTAAGCATATGAAAGAATTTATAAATAGTCTCTTAGATAAATTTCCAAGTAGAAAACATTGAAAAAATATTTTATGAAGGTACAAGGTTTCTTATGAGATTAGAAAACATTTTTTCACCAATTTTTTTTTTTTACAAATTTAGGTTTTTAACAGTTAATCATAAAATTGTAAGCACTATATATTATAGCGTTGGCTGTTCTGGTTGGAGAAGGTAAATTCTCACTTTTTTTTTTTTATATATTTTAATAATGAATGAGCTTTTAGATATTTCTTTACCACTTTTCCTTTTTTTGTAAACTCTCTATTCAAGTCCTAGCCTCATTTTTAAAATGGGTTGTCTTTTCAGTATCTAAAAAAGTTCTTTATTAATTCTAAAAATTAATCACTTGTTAGATGTGTAGCTGGCAAAGTTTCTCTCCCATTCAGTGGGCATCCTTTCATCTGATTGTTTCTTTAGATGGGGAAACGCTTTTCAGTGTTATGAGGTTCCAATTGTCAGTTGTTGGCCTTAATTCTTGGGTAAATGCAGTCCTATTCAGAAAGTCCTTTCCTTCACCTGTATCATGTAGGATATCACCGATGGTCTCATTGAGCAGTTTCAGTGTTCCGGGCTTCACATCTGGGTCCTTGGCCTGTTTGGAATTAGTTTTACACAATGTTATAGGTATGGATCTAATTTTATTCTTCTACATGTGGATATCCTGTCTTCTCAGGAACTTTGTTAAAGACATTTTTTTCCCTTTAGTATATGTTTTCGACATCTTTGTAAAATAATAAATGGCCGTAGTTTCATGAATTCATGTTAGGGCCCTCAATATTTTTCATTGGTCTACATGCATGTTTTAGTGCCGTGTCATATGTTTTTATTATTATGGCTCTGTAATATACTGTGATATCTAGGATGATTATCCAGCATTGTCCCCCTGCCCCCAGGATTATTTTGGCTACTAAGAATAATTTGTGAGTCGATATGAGTTTAAGGGTAATTTTTTTTCCTATGTGTGTGGTGAATGAGTTGGAGAATTGATTGGTAGTGCATTGAATATGTAAATTACTTTTGGTAAAATGGTCTTTTTTTTTTTTTTTAGAATATTAATTCCACCCATCCATCAGCATGCCTTTCTGTCTTTTAGCATTTTCTCTGTCTCTTTCTTGGCAGAGTTTCTTCACCTCATTGGTTAGCTTCATCCTTAGTTTTATTTATTTTTTTGAAACTATTGTGAATGGGAATGTTCTGATAATCTTTTTCTATGAAACTATTGTGAATGGGAATGTTCTGATAATCTTTTTCTATGAATCTATTGGAATGGGAATGTTCTGATAATCTTTTTCTATTGTTTGTGGATAGAACAGCTATTGATTTTTGCAAGTGATTCTGTATCCTGCTTGTTGGTGAATTTATCATTTCTTGACGTTGTCTGACAGAGTTTTTTGACTTTCTGGTATATAATATCATCATATGTAGATAGGGAAAGCTAGACTTCTTTTACTTTCCCTATCCTTTTAATTTTCTTCTTCTACCTTCTTATTCCAGCTAGTGCTTCAAGGACAGTGTTAAAAAGGATTGGTACATGCCTGTGGAGAACTTACAGAAATGGGGTCTCTCTATTTAGCCCTGGCTATCTCAGAATTTACTGTATTGACAAAGGAGGCATTGAACTCTAGGTAATCCTCCTGTCTCACCCTTCTAAGTTCTCAGACTGTAGGCAATGCTTGACACTTTATAGGACACAGTGAGGTACATAGTAACAGCTAACCCAGAGATGCAGTGTCCTCAGCCCACACCAATGCTTCCTTCCCTTGAGGAGGATCTGTAGAAAGAGAACCATCTTCTTTTGGCTGAGTCATTCTGCTTCTGTTTTAATAACATTCATATCATTTTATATCTCTTCTTTAAAACAAACACATAAAAACAAAAGGAAGAAAATGACTAAAAGTTATATCGCAAACAATTCATAGCTTGGATTTCAGTGCTTTAAGTTTTGTTTATCTATATCTTTGAGATTTGCAGTCTGAAATTTACCTCTGTTCAAGCAAGCTGACTGAAGCAATGAATTCCTGTGGGGTTGTGTTATTTGCCTTTTGGATAGTTTCTTTGCCTCGAGTTCTCAGCCTTCATTTGTGGCTATCCACTTGACTAGAAATAGAAAACTTCCTGAACATGTATTGTCTTCCTGTAGAAAGATAATACCAGCCCATCATATGTCAATCTATGTGTTTAGACTTCATTAGTTTTATATACTCTCTTTCATCTGCTTAAGTCGATAGTTGTCAGTTCTGGACTAAACCACAGATCCACCCATGTGGCCTTTATCCTAATTCATGTTCTCCTGTCCCTCCTTCCTCTATATTAGATGCTATGGCCAATAAAAGCTGAGCATGGTGGCATATTACTTTTGTACGGCTGCTGCCAAAGTGCCAGATGGAACGGACATTCCAGTTCATCACAGCAGCCTAACATGGCAGAATTCATGGCTGCAGGAACATGAGATAGAAGACATGTTATATTAAAGTAAACCTGGAAGTAAGGATACAGCTGAAACCTTGGGTTTCTACAACGTTCAAAGGCCTACCTGGACTGACCTAATTCTCTCACCTCTGCTACACAGACTACAGGCTTCACAGCATCCCTGTAGTTGAAATGTGATTCTGTGGAGGACATTTTATATTCACACTATAGCAGGTACATTTCATTAAAAGTTCATGTAGGGCTCTAGTGTACATCCGATATGGGCAACCACTCGCCTGATGTATGTTCATCCTTCACTGTTTACAGGAACCGACTCTCTTCACAACTTTCCTCTCTCAGAATAAATATGTATTGTCTCTGGTGAGTTCCAAGGTTGGTATTATTGAGAAAAAGAACAAATAAGAGTATGGTTGAACAATTTGCCAGTTTACTGCATCAGTTCGTGTTAATCTGATTGTAATTGAGCATCATGAAGATGCCTCCTTCTCTTAGCATTCTTTTTAATTTAGGACAATTCAACTTGTTCTGTTTTCTGATTGATTTATACATATTGTATAGATAACATACATAATTTATGCAATAATATATATTAGCTTCAGCACACACATATTATCTACAGCATACACATATGTGTAGTGTGTGTGTGTGTGTGTGTGTGTGTGTGTGTGTGTGTATTAGCTGTCAGAAATAAATTATTCCCTTAGCTGCAACAGTACAGCAAGGGAGTGGAGGTCAGTCAGAGGACCTAGAATGTGTATTGGTATTCATGGAAGGCAAGAGCCTGGATAAACTCTACACTCACCTCTAGTAATTAGTCTGCCATCTCAGGCCTAACCCTTTTGTTTTCTTTCAGACACACGAGCTTTATAAATCAACAGCGGCATTAGCTGGTCTAATCCATGCCTCCCACCATGGCCTCCCTTCCACCTACCTCTGTCCAGTCTGGCTCTGATGAAGGGCTCTCAAATTTCCCTCTAGTCTTTCAGTACTGGCCATGATTATTTTTCTTTTCCCTGTGGTTCTGAACAGGAAAGAACATCTCCAAGCCAAAAAGAAGGCTGCTCCCTGAGCAACCACAGTCCCTTTCCCTGTGGTCTTCTTCAGTTCCCTCTTTGGCATATTTCCCTATTCTCTAGCACAGTGGTCAAGAGACAAAGGAATATATTTGGTATGCAAAGCTTATATTTAGTGTTGAAATTGTGCTAACCCAGCAGAAAACCTTTTCTTTTGCAACACTTTCAATCCATTAACTCTTTTCTGTGCCAATGCTTGCAGCCAAGCTCTCCTGGATGTTGCGGGTGGAAAAGGGGATGCAGTGCAGAGAAAACAAAATAGTGGCCAAGGACCCACCAGGGAGCAAGAGAGTCCACCAAGTCACATCCTACCGAGAGTCAGTGTTCCAGTTTATAAATCTTTATAATAACTACCCTGTCAGCCCCATCATTGTAAATAAGATGTATATGCAATAAGCTTTAAAAGCAATGTTACTTTATAAACAACAAAATGCACAGATGCCAAGTTCAGTCCATTTGGTGGATACATACATCTGTGAAAGCAATATACAAGCCAGACAGAAAGGCAGAATGCCATCCCTGTAGACAGCTCCTTCTTCCCTTTTTCAGTTAATCCAAACCATAACTTCATTACCACGGACAGACATCCCCTGATTTCTGTAACCATTGGTTTCTCTTTCCTGTCCTTGAATGTGTGATAAATAGCATTCTACAATACACAATCTACATTTGGCATCTTGCTATAATGTTAGTGAGACGCATTCGTGTTTGGTGTATGATCCCTTTCATTCTTGAAGCCTATTTCATGCCATTCTGCTTATTCACAGTGCCATTGATGCACATTTGGATTATATTCAATTTTAGCTATTACAAGTAAAATTGCTGTCAACATTCTATGAATTTCATTGTTGATAAAATGTTCACTTTTTTTATAGCTTTTGTTAATTCAAAGCGGAGCTTCTGGGTTCGAATTTGGCTATGTGTTTCCCCTTTAAGATACCGCTGAACAGATTTACAAGGTAGGGGAATGAGTCTTTCTCTTGCTCTGTATCTCTGCCAGTCTTTTCAACCTTGTCAAGTTCAGAATTTCTAGTGGGTTTCTGCATGACTTTAATTTGCATTTCCTTAGTGACTAATGACACTAAGCATCTTTTCATATGCTTATTGGACATTCATGCAT
>JANHMN010000001.1:242065361-242099951 GCA_030674055.1 Rhabdomys pumilio | reverse complement strand
GTGTGTGTGTGTGTGTGTGTGTGTGTGTGTGTGTGTGTTGGGGAGGTATTATTTTCTTAGTAGGTCCTGTTTTTGTTTTTGTTTACATAGCAACTGAGACTGGGAAACAATCAAGTCTTATGTAAATCTTTAAATAAAACTTCCCCATTGTATAAGATTGAGGAAGAAAATCAAGGTGCTTCAATAAATAAAATGTTTTATTGCTTGAATTTTCTGGAAAGATAGACCTGTATTGTTGGTTTTATTATCAGAGTTAAAATTTTTATAAGTGTTTTCTTAAAAGCAAACAATCTTATTTAAGAACAGCTGAAGACCGAAGTTCTAACAGTAAATTCTTACAAATGCTGATACAAGTGTTAATTCAAGTCAGCAAGCTGTAGTGTTGAAAATGCTCACCGTGGATCAGTCGTTTGTCGGGACACTTGGCCTGAGAGTGTGGTGCTGTCTGCGGAAGGTGTGGACCCTTCGGAGAGGGAGGCGTGTCAGTTAGTATTGCGTTACTAGTGGGGCAGACCTTTGACAGTTAAAGCCCCGCTCCACTTTTGGCTTTAGCTTTCTGTTTTCTGACTCGTCAAAATATAAAAAGGTCACGAGACAAGCCCCCATCATGTACTTTTGGTGCTTTCTAGGTGCAGTAAACTGATGTTTCCTGATACCATGAGCTACCTCCTTTATGTTACTTCTGGGAGGTACAATGTCACAGCGATGATCAGGAAGATGGCTGTCTGCCTTTCAAACCCATATAGGAAGGTCACCTTGAGCTTTTTATACTCCTCCCTGGACTTCCCAGGGGTTAGGGGTACACACCTGTGTCCAACACAGATGTACTTGTGTTGATGGAAGAATGTACTGCTTACAGGGAGGCATATAGGTACCAAAGAAAACATTATTCTGATCTATTTCCCCCAAAATATTTTAGAGTACCTGCTTTCTTTCCAAGGCTCTGCTTTCATTTGTCTAAACTTGGTAGCCAAACTGTCATAGAGTTGGCGGGGCAAGAAAATGGGCATAATCTCATTAGCAGGGGCTCAAGATTTTATTGAATTTCTTTAGCTTTTAATATTCTCAACAGCATCATTTCCTGTGAAAAGTGGACTGGGAAATTACACATAGCATGGCTCACATGGTGCCTCCTCTCAGGGGGAAAAATGGAAGTAACAGGCACAAAAGAAAAACTAACCATAACAATGACTACATTAGGAAAATAAGATGGAGCTCTCTGTTAAACTTTTTTTGTCCAAACACCTAAGAAAACAACCTAAGAGAGGAAAGGTTTGGTGAGGTTAACTGTTTTACAGTTTACTATCCATGGTTGGCTAGCCTCATGTTCTTGGGAAGAGCACCATGGAGAAGGAAGTATACGTGGAAGGAGAGAAGTTCTTTATTTTATTTCATCCAAGAGGAGAGAAAGAAGAGGAGGGGGGCACAATAAGAGAGAGGGGGAGGGGGAGGGGAATGGGAGAGAGAGAGAGAGAGAGAGAGAGAGAGAGAGAGAGAGAGAGAGAGAGAGAGAGAGAGAGAGCGCGCTCAGAGATAAGAAACATCCCTCAGGCTCCCTCAGGCTATATCTCTGGTGGTCTACTTCCATCAGCTTGACACTTAATCCTAAACATCACTAAACCTTAAACATTCATGAGCCTGGATGTTAAGAGGGCCATTTTATATTCAAATCAAAGCAAGTTTTAACTATACTTCCCAGGTAAATGCTTACTGTTGGATCATTAACTTAAAGCGAGAATGTACTGTGTTATTGAGAGGTAAAATTTTGCTATCAAGGAAGATGAAGGAGTTATGTAATTAATTATTTATGTATGTAATTAATTTGTATCCCTGATGTGTAAGTCAACAACATTCAAACAACATTCATAGGCTATTATGACATATCAGTTTGCAGTATTTATTTTTAAATAATGAAACCAGAGATCTGGGAGTAACAGAGCTTGCCATAAACTGCATAACAATCTTGAAATGTTTAATCTGGCTTACATTTTGTGTATTTAACTGAGTACTAAACTGTCTCAGTGGGTGTTAAATTTTTTAATTGAGAAAAAATTAATTATTTTTTAATTTTCCCTGGATTTTACAGCATCATACTCATTAAAAAAACAGAGTTAGCAGAGATATTACTATTAAAAAATATTTTCAAGGCTTTCTTTTTCTTTCTTTTCTTTTTAAAAAATAGCATCTATCCTATGTAGTGAATGCTGTTCAGATATTTGCAAAACGTTTGCAGGGTCAAAATATTTTACTTTTATGGGTTGTATTTGTATTTAAAATATGGATCTCCTATGCTCACTAAGTTTAAGATGATAAATATGTTCTTAAAAAGATTTAAAGTCTTCCCCAAGCTAAGTTGTTATGTAGTACGTTACTTTGGCAGATACACCAGCTCTCTCACAACTGATTTTTCTTAAAGTAAACCATAGCTTTTTTCAGCTGAAAAAAAAAAAAAACAAACAAAAACAGAAAACCCCATTCAAAGTGCTATTTGGAAGGTCGTTTAACTTGGTAAATAGGATGGACGTTGACCAGTGAGTGAATAAAGCAGAATAATGAAACGACACCTGTGAGCTACTAGAATTGACTTTCTTATGTGATTATTCTGCCCTGGAATCCTTATTCTGTGCTTTTACCGTTTATATCACTGGACAGTATACATTTCTTGATTAATTCCCTTAATAATAAATACTGTAACCTTAGAGGAAATATATGTTATTTTTTAGAAATGGTCCAAGAGAGAAAGCATCCTTCATGGTCACAGTTATGAACGAGAGCCCCGTTCTGAGTCTATTCTGGTGATGTGCGTTGAGGGTGCCCGAGGCAATGAAGATTAGTATGAGCAAGAGAGCTGGACAGAAGCTTATCTTGTGTTTCATTTGTTATTTTATCTCTGGAGCAACTCATTCAGACACAAGTGTCCTGGAGAGACGAGAAACAGAGGAGCTTATGAATGGATTAACATAGATGCCATGCTCCTCTCCATGCAGTGTTCAGGATGTGGGTACTCGGTCTAGCAGTAATGTAGCCTGTGCCGTTTCAATCATTCCGCTGGCCATGCCTGCATTGTCTGCAGTAGGGAAAAAATGAAGTTTCTCCTCCATTTCAGGTTTGGGTAGCCAAATAGGAAACAAGAAAACAACTTTGGACTATATATGTTGCTCACAGTAATACTGGAAGAGGGCAAGCAACTACAATAAATAATAGATTGTAAAATGCAAATCTGGGGAGAGGAACTTTCTACCGGCTTTAATTTTAAATGGCTCTTAAAGCTCTGAAGTATGTGGCACTTGGCATCTTGAGCAAGAATAACAAATAGCCTAATTGTCAATATATTATGTAGGGGGGAAGATGGGGCATTGGAGACAAATAGATGCAATTTAGGAGAAAAGGAAACAAAATAAAACCTTGAGAAGAAAAATAAGTTGCAAAGCAGAGGATTCTATTTCCTCAGCTTGATCTAAAGCAAACTCAGGTATTAATAATTGATTTGGAAAAACATATAAGCCTTTCACTTGACTTCCATTAAATTAAAGCACACTGTATTTGAACAATAGGTACGGCATTGCCAACTGGTGGGTTTCAAAGAATGGAATTTAAAAATGACATTTTCTGGCAATGCTCTGCTTGACTTATCTTTTAAGCTTTTATATTTATTTTTAAAATCTCATAAGAGTACACAAATGTTCATTTTTTTTTGCACTAGCTTTCTGCTTTATCTCATTAAATTATCACCAGTATAACTTTTATAAGTGTTAGCATAATGAGTAATGTTTTGGCAAAGTATCAGAAGGCAAGGCTCCTAAGTATCAGGCTTAAAGAACTTACAGAAGAGAATGCATAGCAAGCTAAGTGATAGAGCCCCAGACTGCAGCACTAGAAACACCCAATGTCCTTTCTTTATAAAAAGGAAGTGCGTTTGTTGATTTTAAAACTCTCTTCTTCAAAAGGCAAGGCAAGGATGAATAAACCAAACCACTGAGCAAATCTTCATGCATTGCAGTGTAGCAGGCTTTGGCATGCTAAACAGCGCATTCAGAAACAGGACACCCAGGCATGGCTAATGGAGAACGAGAATGTTCTTAAATTCAAAGCAGATGGCAATGACATTTTCTTGAAATGTTGGCGGACACAACCTCATTCTCCATAGACTTAATGAGTGTTTTGCTCTTTGAAGTCTAAACTTTGAACAGTTCCAGAGAGAGTTGAAATTTTCTCTATTTGTTCACAAGAAATAGCAATATAATCATTTCATTGAAGAGGAGAACAGGAGAAGAACAATTGGAGCATAAGGAGACCACAAAGTCAGAATGGTGTGTGAACCTTGAGAAAAAAACAATATCTGCCTCTGAGGATGCTTTCATGGGCTAAATCATCAGGATTCAAAATAGAATCTGGAATTCATTTGTTCATGCTATCACAGTTAGTACTCTGTGTCCTGGGAAGGGTCACTGGTTAAACTAGTGCACAATCTTATTTTTTAAAATTATTTATTTATTTATTTATTTATTTATTTATTTATTTATTTATTTATACAGCTGCCAAGATCAACGGTCCCCAGCCTTCACGCTACCAGGATCTAAGAAATTGTGACCTACAGTTATATTTGAATATCAACCAATCAGCTCTGCAAGTGAATGCATCCCTCATTTACAAAGAACCAATCAGCAAGGAGTACAATTACATCCTTCATTTTCCTAAGAGGCAGAAAGTGTGAAACCGGACCAGGCAGGTCCTTCCTTCCTCCCTCCTAAGCATGTTTCATGTTCGTATTGAAACCTACATTTCCAGACTTAAAAATACAATTCTCCCCTCTACCACTGTTTTTTTTCCTTTGTTTTCCCCTCTCTCTTCATTATTCCCTTTGTTTTTCTCCTCTCCTTTTTTTCTCCAGCTCTCTTTTTCTCATTCAACTTGTTTTCAAACAAATTTTTGGGACAGATGAAAGCGTCAACCATCAATAACCAAAGAGTACACATGGAGGGACCCATGCCTCCAGCTACATATGTAGCAGAGGATGGCCTTATCTGGCATCAGTGGGAGGAGAGGCCCCTGGTCATGTGAAGGCTTGATGCCCCAGTGTAGGGGAATGCCAGGGCAGGGACGCCAGAGTGGGTGAGTGGAGGAGCACCCTCATAGAAGTAGGAGGAGAGAGGATGGGATGGGGGTTTCTGGGGGGGGGGACCGAGAAAAGGGATAACATTTTAAAAATAAATAAATAAAATATCCAATAAAAACAAAACAAAAGAGTATTACCCTAGTCCCAGTGATAATTTAGCAAGTTGGGCAAGGAGAGGCCACTGGTGATAGAATGTTGCTTTGCATTGTGCCCAGATCAGTGTGCTTGCTCAGACTTCTGTTAAGTGATACTAACAGATTTGTAGTTCTAGCTTTCAGATATAAGCTTAATCATTCTGAGTTCAGTTTCTGTTGACTTTATTTGAATAATTTTATTCATTGTTATGGATCTATAACTGGTCTAGTAGGTAAAATTCCAGTAGGTTATGGTTAAAAAATAACACTCTTTTACTGTGTTCCTGTGTTAAGACGTTCTTTGATCTGGATGTGATAGATGTATTACACACAAAAGATATTAGCTGCAGAAATGAGAGTTGATATAGAGCTAATTTTAGGATATATTTTATAACACTACAAAAAAGAACTAAAATAACTTTTATTTAATACGTTTTATAATTTACAAGCATGTTAATACACATTCTCTCAATTTATGCTATATTTCTGCATTAGTTAGTTTTCTGTTGCTGTGATAAAACACCATGATAAAATATGATTCCAGGAAGCTTCTCTAACGATGTTTGAGCAAGAAACTGATCTATGAGTCTAGTGGAAGCTTCTTCCTGCAGCAGATGGGAACAAATAACGAGACCCACTGCCAGACTTTATGCACATTGAGAGACCTTGGAACACACAGCCCTAAATGGAACGTCTCCATCTAATTCTTCCCATCAGGACTCAAGGAACTACTTGGGAGCTAGGAAGTATGTAAGAATGAAAAGGCATGGAGAAGAACAAGAATGTAAGTCTGTCTAAACCGTATGACCAAAGCTCATATGAACTCACACAGACTGAAGCAGCATGCACAGGGTTTGTAGAAGGTCCTCTATGTATTATGGCTTCCAGTTTGGTGTTTTTATGGGACTCTTGAGTCATTGAATAAGTATGTCTGTGATTCTTGTGCCTTCTCTTAGACTCTTTTTCTTAATGTTTTTCCAATTCTTATGTGTGAGTTTTTGCTTTATTTATTATATTTTATTTTAATATATGTTATTATCCCTTAAACAAGTGTTTTCTAATCAAAGACTGAAAGGGTGAGGGACTGAATAGGAGGGAAGGAAGAGCTGAGAGGAGAAGAGAGATGGAAACTAAGATCATTTATGATTTATAGTCAAGACATTTTATTTGAGGAAAAATATATTTTCAATAAAAGAAAAAGAAAAAAGGAAATAATAATATTATAGTTATATCATAACTATAATATTAACTATAATAGTAATTATTATATTATATAATATATTATATATATTATATATATAATATATTATAATATAATTATTATATATAATAATAATAATAATAATTATTATTATTATTAATGTCATAACTATAATATGAGGCATGTTTCCTCAGTGGAAAAATACAGAGCTAATAAAGAAGTATTTTTTTTATTGGATATTTTATTTACATTTCAAATGCCAATCCCTTTCCCCATTTCCCTTCCCCAGAAAACCCCTATCCCGTGCCCCCCCCCTTTTCCATTTGGCTTTTATACAATTTTTTAAATGTTAATCAAGGGCTTTGTAAGTATGGTAATGCTCATTCAGAAGGGTTACCTAATACCCAATCTAGCTATGTAAACTATCTTTGACTAGTGGAGACACGTGAACTTCTGCCTTCATGCCCCCTCTCTCTTTCTCTCTCTTTTTCTCTCTCATTACGGAGCTTCTCATCTACTTCATCTTCTCCTCTCCTTACTCCATCTTTTCCTCTCGGTGCTCCTTCCCCCTTAGTTCCTCCTACATATTACCCTTCCTGTTAAAATAAAGCTTTTCTCTCAGAATACAATTAAAGCACAATTATTCCTCTTTGTACCAGTGAGGTACAAGATAGTCTTAATACCCAGTCCGTCCTTTTGTTGACTAGCCAGAACCTCTGCCATCTCTCTTGACTAGAACACTTAGTTTTGAACCTGGCTTTTTCTTGGCTTTAGAATGAATGTCAGCTGAGAACCCTCCACTCAGATCTTTTCTCTCAAGGTAAATAGCCTGGATTGGCTATGAGTCTATAGGTCTTCAATGCCGTCAGAAATCCAGAATGACTAAATTAACTGAATTTATGGGAAGCAATAAGCATAGCTTCTAAAACTTAGACAATTTATAGAGACCGCTGAACACCTGGACAACCCCTATACTACTGAACATTGGAGCATCAAATCTTCGGCCTTCTGGCCCAAACTCATCTGACAGACTTTAGTGCTGCAGAATTATTAAGGGCTGGTTACTCTGTCTAGGCAGATATAATCAGTCTTCTATTCTGCAAGTGTGTCCTTTTCTGTAGATGGAGAGAGGCAATTCTTGCCTGGTGGCTGTCTCACCACAACAGGAGTAACTCCAATGATGCTCAATTTCTTCTTAGAATCCAAGACGGGAAGGTGTCAGGAGCAGACAGGTCTCTAATCAAAATGAACATTAATATAGAAATATTTGTGACATCAATTCTATGGATTTCTGACGTTTTGAAATCCAACTATCCATGTAAGGTAACCTGGACTGCTGTCTGTTATCTCCTCTCAGCTATTTCTAAATGAAATATAGAAAACACCCTAACAATAAACTCAAAGTCATGAAGTTGCTATAGTCCCTTAACTCACAGGTTAGTCATCTCAAGTCAGCTAAAAAAGTTAAAGAAGGACTGGGTCTAAGTCTTGTATTTCTAAATGTGTTATACAGGCACAATGCCCATGAGAGTATCTATATTCATTTCACTTTCATATCGATGAGAGGCTTATACCAATGAAAACCTTAAATTTGAAATCCAAGTGAATTTTGTACCATTTAAGAAATTGTAACTTCATCTTGATACTAAATTATACAGATTTCTACCAATAGGTTATGGCTATGCCATAAATCCTAGCTAATCCTCCCTGTTCCAACAAAAGCACTGCTGTTCCCCAGAGAGACAGCCCCATATTAACCACCTTAGTCCTCAAGCCCAGGGAATAGGGGCGCTGACTCTTCTTTAACTTCTTCAAGCTGATTAAGGGCGTCGAGTCATCAGAAGAGGGGTGGGGGGTAAGAGCAAATTGATAGGCCTCCGACGCTGTGTCCTCACTGCATCCAGATGGAACTCCCAGACACTGGAGGTTTGAATAGGTCTTCTCGTTTTGCTTGATGAGTAGATACACCAGGGCTGTGCATTCTGCAATATACAATTCTCTACTGCTCTGGGTTCCTTGCACCCTCAAGGATGGGTCAGGAGGGATCCGGTGCCCTCAGAAGCAGACCGGGCGGGTGTCTGCTTCAGGCCTCAGATCCGGGAGAGAGGCGGAAGGGCATATAAAAGTATCTTAATTTCTTTGTTTATATAGAAATTTTTTTCATTGTTTTATTCATGTAAACAAATTAATATATTAACAGCATATGGACAGAAAGTGACTTAAGGAAGAAAAAAATGTATATTGTCTCACGATTCCAGAGAGATGAGAGTCCTTCATGTCAGGCTAGCACGCCACCAAGTAGCACATATGTCAGTAGGGCAAGAAGATGATCAAATACCAGGCAGAGAGCACATTGCAAGTGGACTCGGAGCATGAACTTTCGAAGCCTACCCACAGTGATGTACTTCTCCTTCCAGCAAGACTGACACACACACGCACACGCACACGCACATCACCACCACCACCACCACCAAGCGGTGCTACCAACTGAACTTATGGGGGTCATTCTCATTCAAACCACCATAAGCTGAATTGATAGATATTTTTAATTATTCAAGTAAGTTAAACTTATAACTTATTTTAATGTTTAATATTTTATTAAAATAATCTCAATTTATTTAATAGTAAAACAATCAATCTGAGTTAAAAAGCTAGAAGGAAGGATTTTGCATGTTCTCAACAAGAAAAAAGTGACACAAATTGTAGTTGATATCTTTATCTTGATTTGAACAGCACATACTGTATACTTGCACTTAAATATCATTTTGGGATGTTTCACAGGATACTGAAAGTAAGTGTGAGTTTTATGCACCAAAAGTTAGAGAAAACAAAAAAGAGAAAAAATCAGGGCAATGTAACAAGAAATTAGCTCCCACCATGCTTCTAGACAAGAGTCTTCTAAGTAGGAGATTCATGGCGTGTATGGCCATACCAACCTGAACAAGCCTGATTTCATCTTAGGTCATGAGCTCCTGTCACCTTACATCTCTTTCCAATGCAAACTCTTAGAAAACAGTAGTTTATAGAGCATAACTAGTCTTTTCTGATGAAGTTTCTGCTATAGCCCATTGAACTGTTGTTCACTTACGTCACACATGATTGTATCATGTTATCTAATGATAGTACTGTTATACCATTGACTTTCTTCTCTTTAATTGAAATGCAACTGGTATGAACGATAAACCTAGGAAAGCGCAAATGGATGTTCTATAGGGACAAATAACAGCTCAGCATTCACAGCTGTCTGCCTCCCTCTCTGAGGACAGCAATGCAGCTGTGCTCATTCTACAATAAGGGAATGCATAGCTCTTCATAACGTGAGTGGCTGGGTAAGCAGAAGGTTCTGCAACTGTGAGGTGAATAGGCTTGAGTGAACTGCACTTTCCAGCGGATAAAAAGGAAAGGATCTGCACACTTAAACTTCTTCATCCTTCTCAAACATGCATTAAATGTAATCTCACAAGCTCTCCAAGGTTATCATAAAATGAACAAAGATTCTCCTCCATCCTGGATACAAGATAGGATACAAGATAGCTATCTCAGTTTTGTGCAGACAGTTTTAGAGTATTTTTTAGTCAATAAATGTTATGCGGAAGTGAAAATGAAGATGAATTTGTTTTCCTTCCCTCAAAGCTATAACAAATAGTGCCATTTTTCTATTAGCCCGTGTTAAATTGCCTATTAGACGTCAAAGAGAGTGTTGATCCGATTGTTAAATTATGGAAGTGATAGCAAAACGGAAATAGAATCGCATCCAAACAACGCTTTTGCTTCCCCCCAATCTATTTAATTTTCTCTGTGATACTAAATCTTAACCTAGCACTAATCCTTTCCTTTTAATCCCAGACGTGTGTTTTTCTGATTGTCTAAGTACATTATGTACTGTCCATTGTTTAATTAGGAGATGGTGAAAGTATTATTGAAGACTCAATATTTTGCACAGAAAACATAAAAGCTTCTGTCGTTTTAACCCGACACGAGATGTCATTCTTTCCACTGTCCCATGTCGCAAGCTGACATTACCGTTTATTTTATGGATGGAAAGGACAAAGAAATTCTAGGTTATTTGTGTGGAGACAATGGTCTTTTTAGCTTGATTTCTCTTGTCAGAGTTACAGCGTGATCACAGGGTATGTCAGATTTCCCATCTGAGCTAGACAGGAAGAACACACTAGTGTGAAAAGATCAGAAAGCAACTTGACACATCTGTCCTCATGAAGTGTCAACTTAGGAAGTAACTGAAAAAAAAATATGTTAGTTGCCTCAACAAAACAATCAACCAAAGGGCAGAGAGGACAAAGGGAATGAAAACCACTTCCCATCAACTATTTTTACCTCAAGTGAATGAAGTTCTAGAAAGAAGAAGCAAACAGCCCTGACCCTAACTGTTCCGTGACAGAGATGAGCTGAGAAATGCAAGAGCCAGTGCAAAGCACCAGCATAGAAAAATAATACATTTTCTCCTTATAACTGTGAAACAAAGATTTATTTGTATGAGTTACCTATAACAATGGCTTAAATAGGTAATTTGAATATATCAAAATGATAGCATACCTTTGCATTCATATGCATTTTTATTTTTCTGAGAGCGGACTAATCTTAAAGGCCCAAGGAAGGGGCAGTGGTCTGGACCTGGCACAACTGGGCATCATAGAACACTGTCGGGTGGAGAAAGCCCTGTAATTGGGCAAGAGAGGTAGTAAGATAGCACTGTAGTGTATCTTTGGATATGAATGTGTGAAAATGTGGCAATATGCGCATCAGTTTGTGTCTGACTCATGACTAAGATCATCAGCTAAGCATTTTGTTTCTGACTTTCCTGGGGAGGTACACTGAAAATGGAGCATCTTTGATCCTAAATATCCTGTGTTTTCTTAAGCAATGCTTATTTTCAGTATTTGCTCACTCATAAGGGTTTTGCTACTCAGACAATGTTTCATCAGACATGCATCAGTGAGTAGAGTCTTTGAGATAAGGACTCTTGAAATATTATACTGTTAGGATGCAGCATACAACAGGTCTGTAGAAATTAGTTCCTAGGTGAGTCACAGATAGTTTTGCCTGACTGATGCATTACAAGGAGCTGTTATAGCTAACATTGTTGGTAGTTTTCTGTGGGTCTCAGTAAGATCATGACAACTAAAAGAGCTGGATCCATGATCCTATATTTGAGTTGGTAGATCTTTGTATGCCAGACTTTGAAGAAAACATGAAACTCTTAGCTTTCTCATTTGCCCAGCATGCATACTAGTTAAACCAAATAGAATTGGAAACTACTATGATCCAGCAGGATTCATGTCACAGTCTCATGGACTTACTAGTAAAATAGATTCCAAAGCAATTTAAGTATGTTTCAATTTCTCTTTTGTGCAAAGTCCTAAGAGGAGGTGGAGAAATGAGAATGCCTAAGAAATTTAGTATGTGTCTCTGTTCTCAAGCAATGTAAATTCTAGTGGAGGTATGAACACATCTCGTATTTTTCTTCTTTTACCAAAGGTTTCTATTCTGTAGACCTTTGCTTTTGTTCTTCTTAGAGTACCACAGTTGATCTCACCATAGTTTCTATTCCTACCCCTACTTTATTCTTTGTAGTGCATTCTGAGATTATGTTTACTCATTTGTTTGCATCTGTTTACCATGTCTTCTACCACTAGAACGAAACCTCATGAGTTAAAGAAAACTATAGTTTGGTTTGCTACTGTGACTCTTGTACCCAGGCCATTAATCCTCTTAGTACACTTGGTTGAATGAACAACCAATATTTGAGAACCCATAATGTTCTAATCTTCTAGATAAGAGATAATCTCTGAGTGTTTTAATTCTAAAATGTGATGCATTCTTATGATCGGGACAAATGTCTAAGCAGTAGATAGGAATTGAAATAGTAGCCTGTTCTTACTCTGTTCAGGAAATTAGCATGGAAGACAATGAAGGTTATTATTTAACATCTCTCAAGTGTTCTTATGTTTAGCAAAAAAAATTTTTGTCTCTTTTTTTAAAATCTGGTTTTTATAATGAAGTATATTTTTGTTTCTATCTTTCTTGACAAAATGGCAGTAGCATAGATGGACCTTAATAATATCTGGTGACATCCTATGGTAAACAGAACTTTGACCCACTCAAATAATCTCTTACAAATTTTGCAATCTTGTGAAACATGAAGGCCATAGGAACTGAACTGATTACTCAAAGGGAACAAGGAACCAACACATAACTGTTTGATGTTTCTAACACTCTGAATTATAGGATTTTTGTTGTTGAACTACAACTCAGTTAAAAAATTTAATTCAATCACAAACTAAATAATACAGAGTTGTTTTTGCTCTAAAATCTATTAAAAGTTGCAAACTCAGTTCTAAGGCTGATATGAACTGGCTGTATGCATAGGCATAACAAGAACCAATGAAGTCTTAACACAATGACACCCCTGCTTTCAGAGATGTGTTGAATAGCACTTGATGATGGTATCTAATATTTACGTGTATTTAATTATTTTGGAAACAAGGTGTTTTTGATAGCTTTAGAAACACTCTCTTAAAAATGGCAGAAAGACAGGGGAAGAAAGGTCTATGTAGTTACTATGATAAAATCATCAATTAAAACATGCAAGTCCCTGCTGGTATTTAATAACAGAATTATTACCAGCAAAACAGAGGATAAAGCCTTTTCCTTATAAGAAGAATTTTCATTCATAGTTCAGCATTGTCCTTGAAGAGACACACGGAAATATTTTCCATCAGGTAGTCGTGTAGGCAAATGGACCATTCTACTGGACCATTGGCTACTGTTTGGGTTCACAAGAGAAACTTGTAATAGTAGTATATTGAACTTATACAAGTGAATGGTATTCTTAGTCTATAAGCTAAAATAGTCTATTAGAAGCAATTTATGAGTGAACTTACTAAATTTGTGACTCCAGATGAAGGATTCATCTTAAATGGGGAAACTGAATCACAGAGGACTGTGTTTAATAAGATGGAGACTTAAAGGGCTGAGCAGACACTAAAATTAAGGCACCTGTGTTTAAGCTGAAAAATTAAACTCAAGACCTTTCACTCGTCATCCTACCACTGATATATGCTTCCACATATATATGTATATATATATATATGAAATATATTAAAATATAATATATTATACACATATATGTATGTATAACATCAAATATATTATATATCATATCATATATTATATTATATATTATAATGTATATATTATATCACTATAATATAAATACATTATAAATATAATATATTTGATGTTATATACCAGTTGTGTAGATGGCATTAAAGTTATCTTGTAGTTCGGTCTGGCATTGAACTGTGATCCTCCTGCTTCAGCCTCTTAAGTAACTGGGATGAGAGGACTGCTTTACTAGTCTGGTTTGCTTCTGTCCTTCATTTTTTTCCCCAGTGTTAAGGATCAAACCCAATTTAACACATTCTACCTAGGGTGTTCCTCTACTGCCTGTGCTATATACCACTTCCTTCTCCACTATATTTTCAAATTTTAAGATAAGGTAGTAAGGAATTTGGGATGAGAAAGTTTAGAATCTACTTAAGGTATGTGACCTTATCTTATGTCCACTCATTGAAAAGATCTTGTATTTTGTGTTCTTGAGTTTACTTATGATTTATGAATTTTATTCCATGCACAGAGTTGTGTGTATTAAGCCATTCTTGCATACTAGCACAAAACCAACTTAGTTATGCTCTTTGATCTTTAAAAATATGTTGTTGAGTTTGTTTTGCAAATATTTTATTGGGATTATTTGTGTCCATGTTCCTTGGGGGAATTACCTTATGATTTTTTTATTTTTGAGTATGTACTTACCTATTTTGCATAACAAAGCATCTGACTTCATAAAATGGCATAGTTTTTCTTACCTTTTCTATGGAATAATTTGAGGAAAATTAAAAGGGTTGGATGTCTGATAAACAATGCAGAGTGCAATATTATAGTGCAGAGCCAGACAGACTAAACAGAGAACTTAATTGGGGAAGAAAGAAACTGAATTCCAAAATTAATAATAATAATAATAATAATAATAATAATAATAATAATAAATTGTTATAATATATTATCAGTCAACATTTCTTCCTGACTGGGATAAAAGTGGGTTCCCCTACCCCCAGGGTTATATTTTTTGTTTTGAAAATTTATGGTTTTAGTTATATGTATTTGTGTAGGTAGGTGCATATGTACAGGTGCTGGTGAAGACCAGGGGCAGCAAATCCTCCTGAAGCCAGAGATACAGGGAGTACGAGCTGCTTGACATGGTTGCTGGGAATCTAACTCAGGTCCTCTGCAGGACCAGTACATGCTCTTAGCTGCCGACCCATCTCTCAAGCCTCCAAGTTATCTTTGTAGCTTAGTCTTCAGTCAATTTGCTTTCTAACATTTTCATTGCTAGATTTGATTTCTGGCAGTAGTGCCCTTTAAACTATTACCCCCCACCTCTACCCTCCACCCCACCCCCAACCCCCAATGCCCCGTTGTTGACTGACTATGAGTCCTTCCACCACTCAGCATGGAACACCACCTTAGCTCAGTGCTTGCTCCACCAGCTTCCCTCTTCAGTGGACTAGCTGGACGTATACTGCTTTAGTGTCCTACATTGCCATTGGTCACATCCATTTGTATATTTATTTGCAACTGAAGGTTTCTCCTGTTTACCAGACTGCGTCTCTTTGTTCAGGCTCTGATCTACATAGCCAACATCCCTGTCTTTGCATAACTATATATGTAACTGTGAGTTTCTGTTCAGGTCAGCTTACATCCCAGTTCATGGTGGTTCTTAAGGTGATTGCTTGCTGACTCAGTGGGAGCTGGGGCTTCTTCGGGTTGGCTGTGAATTAGTGAATCTTGTAGTCTTCTCAGCAGAGAGCTTTGTAGAGTTTCTGTCCGGATCAACTCTTTCCTTTGTCACAGCTTGTGATGTAGTCAAAGACTCCAGTCTCTTCTCCAGCATTGGTTTTTATACAGCGTGACAATGTCCTAGTGCATTACTTATATTTCATGACACAGTGACCTAATATCTGGCAGCTGACTCACATTTCAATATACTAAAAAGGGAGAGAGAAAAAGAGAAGATAATAAGAATGAGAGCGAGAGCGAGAGCGAGAGAGAGAAAGAGAGAGAGAGAGAGAGACAGAGACAGACAGACAGACAGAAAGACAGAAAGACAGAAAGACAGAAAGACAGAGACAGAGGTGGGGGAATGCTGATTCTTAGTTTAGATTGTCCTTTTCCCGCATTTTATTCAGTCTGGGATCTTAGCCCATGCTGTGGCACACATTCAGGGCAAATCTCCCCCTCAATTTTCCTTATTATTATTGGAAACCCCTTTGTAGAGACAGGCACACAAGGGTGTATTTCACTAGCTCTCCTTATGGTTTTTAATCTTACAAATTTAATAATCAACAGAAAGCTGAAATTTTGTTTTTGCTTCTGGAGGTTGCTTTTCTTTTCTTTGCTGCCTCACGACTTGAGCCTGTGGAAGGCTCTCCTACGTCCATGTCACTTTATCCAGCTCTCATTTCTGCTGCAGAGATGATACCCAATATTTCTGGCTTCCACTTAGTTTCTCACTGTCTCCTGCTCCCAAGGCCTCCCTTCCTTTGCCAAGGTTTCATTTCTCTGTGTTGTTAGACACAATGTTATCTTTGAAAGAAGCCTGACGTCACAGTTTATATCTGTTTTAACTTTTCACCTGAGTTTGCAGCAGTTTAGCCTACATGTAAGTGAAACAATGCATTCATTTGTTTTTTCTCTCATTTAGATTACTGCCTTGCAGGGTCTCTCATTCTGGCACAGCTGGGAAGATTTCTTTCTGTTTTAGGCTTTATGAGATTTAGGTGTCAGAGCATTCTCCTGGGTTCTTGCTGTATACTCTTTACTCTTGTGGCTAGATTCTGAAGATGGTTTCTTTTTGAGCAGCTTAGGAAACTCCCTTAGTTCTTGACTGGGCTCTATTTTTCTCAACTTTGAGTATCATCAATGACCTTTTGAAGTGAAATTGAAGGAGTCACGCATTCTTCTTTCTACAGTCTTTCATAGCTCATACCAATTAATGAACACAAGATTGTCTACTTCCCAGTGATGATAAAATAGACACACAAGAATAGAAATAAAACAAGCCTGTGAATTATACTGCAGAATATGTTACAGCTCATTTGGTTTTTAGGCTTTTTCTGCCTTCTATTATTAACTTATTTACTGATGTAATGATGGTTTATATCATGTATTCCATAATGTTTTATGCTGCAGATACATTGTATCTAAACCGTTTAACACAATCAGGCCATTTAACACATAAATTACTTCACACACTATATGTCTGCTGAGAGCCCTTCAAATCTATTCTAGCAGCATTCAAGTTTATAATACATCAGTATTAACTACAGTCATGATTCTATACAGCTGACCTCTTCAGCTTATTTCTCTTGCCTAAACTTAATCATCATACAACTCTTGGACACATGCTCTCTATCTTTCAACCTCTAATCAGCCCTATTACATATTCTAGTTCTGTCTTTTTAAGATACTTTACCTTCAACATGCGGGTGAAACTGTGTAGTATTTGACTTAGGTGCACGTAGCACAGTGTCCTCCTGTTTCATCCAGGCCCTGCAATGGCAGAGCTTCCTTTTGCTTTCAGTTACAGCTTTCAGCCATCCCTCTGCACCTACCACACTCTGTGTTCTAAGAAATCGAGAACAGCTTTCTCTATGCGTGAGCATCTCACAACAGGTACAATGCTTGGTACCAAATACTGTTCCAATGTGTGCTGAACTCTGAAGAAGCACTGCAGGCATGGCTTCCTGTGCTCTCACTGCAAGGTACATTTCTTCTCATGCTGTAACATGTTTAATAAATAGTAAATGAGTAAACATTGAAAGGCTGACAATGGAATGCAGCCTTATAATCTTGGGAACTATTTCAGAGTCTTGAGCCATGTAAGAGTCAGGTAGGCATATTTTGTTTTTAGTATGGTACTGTGAACTGAATTTAAGACCTCATATATGCTAGGCAAAGCTATCTCATTGAGCTATCTCCCCAGCCCCAGCTTTCTATGATGAATGAATCAGAACAACCACTGTCTGGTCACAGAACTGATAATAATCAGAATATATGAAGAAGACAGTGACCCTCCAGTTCATGTGATTCTTCTGGCTCTAGTTGACCCTGTTAAGTTCCTATCAGTACATCTGCTCTTTGTAGTGGTTATGGTCCTTGGCTTATATAACATTTTACTTTGAGATGATGACTGAAGGAAGAATATAGCTCAACAGTGTTTACAAGTGGTCAATTGGCCTACTTAGCTGGATGCTCCAAACAATGAACATGTTATTCTGCACAGAGCATCTCACCCAGCTCTTAGAGAAGAAAGAGAATGATCTGTTATTATGAACAAACATAGAACATTAGGAACAATTCACTTTGTTATGAAACAAATTCATGACCTAGAAAATTTATATTTTGTTCATTAGTTATTTAATTAACTATAAGTGATCTTTGTATCATGGATATCCCAGAAGAAAAACAAATGTTTTTTTTTTTTTAAAAAAAAAAACCTTTTCATCAACAACACCTGGTATTTCCTTTACATACTTTTAGGATAGCAATATAATACTAACTATTTATATACATGTGAGATGGCCATATATTATAGTTTCCATGGGCTAGCAAAATGGTACAACTGGTAAAGACACCTTTCACTGAGCCTCACAACCTAAACTCAGTCCCTAGAATCCAAGTGGTGGAAGGAGCAAGAACCTATTCCTGTAACTTGCCCTTTGACCTCTGTGCATATGTTGTAGTACAATTATACACAAAACATCCATGTTAGTATGTATGTATGTATGTATGTATGTATGTATGTATGTATGTATGTCTGTATGTATCCATCTCCATCTCTCGCATACACATAAATGTAATACAGTCTTTAAAATAAAGAAATAATATAGTTTTCTTCTGAGCACAAATGGCTTTGAAAGTATGCTCATTTTATCAAATAATAGTAATTTATTTTCCTGTTTTTTTTTTTTTTCTCTGCATTAGTACATATAATTCATGAATGTTACAGTTTGGATCCAGAATTCTTCTCAGTGATCTGTGTGTTCACAGCTTAGTTCTGAGCCCAGGGTACAATTAGAAACTACTAGAATCTTTAAGAGGTCAGGCATAGTGTTGGGGCTACTCAGTCACTTTCATTTGACTGGATTTGTACATGACAATCTGTTTTTCTTACTGTGCTCAAGACTATTTTTTGTGCTCTGATGTAACAATTTAACTACAAAGTTTCTCCTTTGGGTTTCTTTGCCTTTATCTTATAAAATGCCTGTGTAGTTCTTGAATGTTTGCCGTTGATTTTGAGGGTGTTTTGGACATTATTCTTCTACAACTATTTCTCCATTTTCCTTTTTAATTTCTCCATTCTCCTTTAAAAAATTGTGTATTGTCGCCGTCATTTATCTTCTGCATTTCATCTAAATGCTGTTTGTTTTTCTTGTGTTTTTCCTGTCTGCAGATTGTATGGTCTCTGCCAATTGTCTTAGAAGATGTTAATTTTTTGTTTTATTGCTGTTCTGCCAATTTTTACCCACTTTTGAAGCCTTCTAGTGAGTCTGACTTGGTTCTCGTATTGCGCAAGTTGCCAGTTTCTTGTCACTGCCCTTTTATCATCCCTGTTTATAGTTCTTATCTGTTTGATGATAGTGTCCATGTGATCACACTGTCCATGTGGTCACATTGTTCAAGAGATCATAATGTCCACGTGGTAACATTGCCATTTTTTCTTGCAGTTTCTTGGTTTTATCTGTAATTGATTTGAACAATTTGCTAAATGAATCAACTGAGCCCTTTCTGTTTCCTTTCTGTTTTTTGCTCTTTTTTTCATATGATCGAGTCATAGTTTCTATGTTTTTAATATTTTGTAATTTAATCAGTTACTAAAAAGTAGACATTTAGATATTGCACCAATTCAGACGCTTGATTTTACACACCTTTTGCCAGATTCGTGCTTTTGCTGACTGTTTACATATTGGAGACTTGGGGAGTCTATTTGAATGAGGTCTAGTTCCCTATGAGTATAGAATACATCCTTGAGTGCAGACATGAGCTTATTAACAGTCACCACAGCATAGCAAGGATTTAGAGGGGCCCTCTTTATCTTTCTTTTTTCCTGACCTCTTGGTAAATTGTCTACCTCAGTTATCACATCCAGCTATTAGTTTCTAACAATGTCTAGTGATTGTTCTATTATTTTTGACAAAGCCTTGGGGCATATACTGCTCCACAGTTTGATCTCATTAAATTTGGGCCTCTTTGTGGGATAGCCTTTGAGGTTCATTCTTGAAAACTTATTATCATCCCAAGAGAACTCTTAGCTATTTCTGTCTGTGATTCTTGCCATTAAATTGAAATTTTTTTTTTTTTTTACAGTTTGGTTCCTGCTTTCTTAGAGCTCCTGGTCTCCTTTAATTGGTTACACTAAGCTATGTCTTGCCTCTGAGGCCCTCTTTACTCAGACAGACTTTAGTCTCTATTTCACATAAAACCAATGCCTTAGGAGAAAGCCCTGGTGCTCTATATCCTTATAGCCAGCTGTTGTCTTTCAATAAACCTCAACATTTCAGACATGGAGCTGGTGGCAGGGACCCTGGCCACCTGCCCTGAGTCACACCATGACTGTCAAGAATTCTGAGTGGAAATGAGTGGGATCCTTTACTGTTCTCTACTTTACCTCTCCCATTGTGAAAACTCTGCTTTCCGAAGTGCAAGAGTGAGGATGGTCATGACAGTCCAGTGGTCTTGGCCTATGACCCTGTATAGAGCTGAATCTAGGGAATAGATTCTGTAAAGGAATGAAGCCCAGGCTACTCAACTACTTTGCCTGGACTGGACCTTCTGTGGTTTGGATGGGAGGGGTGGACAGCATGAAAAATACTGCTTCCCAGAAACTATAATTTTCTTCTGGAAGCAGAGGCTGGACTAGAGGAAGTACCTCTCTGTTCTCAGATGATATACTTTCAAATACATCACATAGGATGCTAAGAAAGAGTATTATGGGGACAAAGCCTTGGCTCTGTCATGACATACTCTCAATTCTCTTGTTAAATACAGCAGATTTTCTTACATAAACATTTCACTATTTGTTGAACACGCTGCAAATAATTTATAATAACTTCATATAGACAATTAAATCAATACATCTTCACAATGTTCACTAGACATGTTTGATCCCCGAGGACAGGCCCACAGCCTCTTCAGACTGCCTTTCTAGAAGTCACCCTTCAATAATTACACTTACAAATTTAAATGTTTATGATTCATAATATATATTAGTGGAGTATAATGTAACTTTTATGTTTGTAATGCAGAATAATTACATAAGTCTAATTAGTAAATCTACCTTACACACCTACTATTTGTTGGTAAAAATTTTTTATTTTAGCAATTAGAAAATATGTAATGCATTATTACGTTTCATGTGCAATTGATGAATAAAGCTTACTCCTCCTGTCTTCTTGTGCCCTTGACCTACCTCTTGTCTTTTCTTGTCTACTCTTCTCCCTTAGACCACGATATATTAATCATCATATTGTCATTCTGGGCTTATATATGTTGTCATAGCAACTGTTTTTTTTTCCCACTTCATGATAGAAAGAATTTATTTGTGATTATATGCCACATTGTTTTTATCCATTCATGCATCTAGTAAAAAACAACTGGGTTGCTTCTAAAACGCAGCTACCATGAATGGATCGCAGTGAGGAACCTGCACTTATCAAAGCTATATCCACATACACTGTGTGCTCTGTGAGAGCCCCTTCCTATGGATAATATAGAAATCTACTCATGCTATTTTTCAGATGCAAATAGAAAAGATGTTTTTACATGAAGCTAATTCGATTAGTATGCCTTTTAAATGTAATTAGCATGAGAACCATGTTTAATTTCTGGTCATCAATATCACCCACATTTTATCTCTTCCAAAGTACACAGCAGATCTATGCTCTAATTTATTTCACTGTGAATGTAAAAAAATATTTTTATGAATTTATGTTCAATGAGTATAAAAACATCCATTTTGAGTGTCAGGTGATCATAAAAGGTCCATGCCTTTAATTTTACAGGTGACTTATTGCTTTCATACTAACTTTCCTGAATGATTGTTACACTGCTTCCTTCATGGCAAAGTGAGTGGTTATTGCAAGTTCAGTCTGATTAAGCACAGCATACAGAGTAAGGGAGAAGCACACCCCACATCTCTGTGTATAGTCTGCAGTGCCACATCCCTTGCCCCATGCCTCTGTTGTCACCTTTCATTCCACGTTACATCATGCCTCATTTCCTCCTTGTCCTCCCTCGTCATTATCCAAGACCATTATCTCAGATCTTGCTGATCTATGGCTGTTGCCAAGTCAGTGCTTTCTTCTCCTGAGAGAAATTAGCAATCTGAGTGACTGATGTTGCTGACATCTGCTACGGAGTGAGGAAGGACTGAAGGATGTGCCATTAATTTTCTTCGTGGACAACTAGTGGGACTCCAGAACATGTAGGCAGAGGCAAATTTGTGAGCAGGCAGAATCTTGGGCGTAATGTCAGTTTGTTGATCGCTCTTCAGGTGTATTTGGCATTGTACATCATAAAATAATTCAGAGATATTGTCCAGTGTAAAAGTTTGGGAGTTACTTTTATTTGACCTTAATTCAGATCTGTGGAAGCATAATTTGATTCTTGTAAAATGTATCATTTTCTTTAGGTATACTGTAAACATACAAATACATGTGTACACATGCTTAGATGTACAAGAAGATAGTTTGAGATATTATCTTTCTACATATCCTAGGCTGGTCTGGAATCCTTAAACCTTCTAGAATCTCACATAAACATTTGTATTAGAGTTACAAACCACTATCTATGACTTACAGTTTCGTTTTCGATAGACCTAACAGAATTATGTATTTACTGTGACTGTCATGTCACATAACATTCTAAATTCGGTTCTAAGGGTGACTTTTAAGGTTTCCCTAGGTGTTTTTAAATCCAATTTAGCCTGATGATGAAAATTAATAATCAGAAATATAACTAAGAACATTGTATGTGTAGCATGAAAAGAGTAGGGTATCATATTTTTTCAAAATTATTTGACTTTCATGAAGAAAATATCAAGTTTATTCAGTTTGGCTTAGCTTTGTAATGTCCAGACAGTGACACATAAGGATGTATTTATATTATTGTAACTACTACTCAACATCACTTGAGTTTTCTTGTTAGTCATATATTTTAAATGTTTGGTTAATACTAGAGTAGGAGTTATAAATAAGAGGTAGTTATGTAAATCAATTAGAAACAGTTTTCTAGTTACAATGTTTTAGAGTTTTCATATGCTGCCTCTTAAGAGGAGTTGCTAGGTGACAGAGAAGGTAGGTAGCACAACATGAATCTAACATGAATCTCATTATTACTTTCAGGGATTATTTCAATAGTTCTAGATGACTCTGAATAAAGTAAGAAAATGAAAGACGACTCCAAAAACTAAAATCAGGCTTAGTTTTTCTAGTAAAATCTCCTAAAATCTTTCAATACGCATATATATGTATATGTTTGTATATACACATATATGTGCTCTTTTGTTTTATTTTTGAATTTCACATAAAAATATTTTCAACCAGAATATCTGCTACACTGACTAATGCAGACCCCAATAACTAAGAAGGCAAAAAAATCTAAGAAGTCAAAAAATGAATTTCAATCTATGACCGCTAAAATAGGAATTTTAGTTATAGTCACACAACACTAATGAAAGCTTTAAAATGTTAAAAGAGAAAATTCAGACAAATATGTGTATTCAAGTAGTTACATACATATATGTGTATGTTATCTACATGTCTGCACATTTCATCTTCTAACTAAACATTTGAGCAGTAGAAGTAAGAACTTAACACAGCTCAGGTAGATTTAAAGTTTTCATTACTGTGGTATGTGGGCAAGTGCATATGTCTTGGTACAGAAACAAGGAGAGTAATGTGGTCTTCTTCCTGGGACCTCAGGAAAACAGCAGTCATTCTGGCTGTGCTTCCTTCTCTTGGGCTCTTATCCTGTTGACCTGACTCTGCTTATGGAAGCTATGAATGGCCAGTAAAGATAAGATTAGACAGAAGGCAGCAACGTGAATACACTACCAAGGCTATACTAGTAAGGAAATCTAAACAAATAGAAGATGAAGGTGTACTATGCTTTGATTTCCTTGGAGGCAGTTGTCCTTCTTTGCCCAGGCTGAGGACACAATTCACAGCTTTTGTCAGCTGTGGCCACTTCAGAACTGCACGTAACAAGCAGATGCTCTGAGGCAAAAGGAGTGAGACATTCATTCAGTAACTAGTTTCTGAAGCTTCACGCAAACTGTATCAGTTCCTATACTCATGCACTCTCTGGGAGAAGGCAGGTATGTATGGAAGAAACTGGAGAAGGAAAAGGGTGGGTGAGACGAAGATCGAACTTTGACTGTCATCTTTATTATCCAAGAGGAAGTTTAAGTCATACCTTAAATCTTGTCCTGAGAGGGAAGAACGCTTGGGAATGAAATAAAGTTAAGCAAAACCAACAAAAGTTTTTGTGAACTTTGAAGTATGGCATGCATTTATAGCATATTCCATTCTTGTGTATCAACATATCAGTTTTCCAGAACAGGAAGTTTGCTTTTGTTTGTGGGTGTGTGGCTGCTCACCCTCTCTGTGATGCTCCTTAAACTGAATGAATGATGCTAATATGAGTCCTAATCTCGACCTTTTATTTCAATCTTATCAAAATCAGAATTAAAAGAGCCTCTGATGTATAACCTCAGTGAAAATATATATTGTCTACTGTGTACAATCCATTGTAGTCTACACTTTTGAAGATTCTTTATGAGAAAACCATCATGGATATTGATCATGTTCTGAGAGCACACACAGAAGATTTTTTTTTCATGACTCTAAGTTATGTAATGAACCCAGGATGATCTAATTGTCCAAGCCTTCGACAGTTAAAAATAAAACACTCATGTTTTGAGTAGTGTTCTTGAATGGATGTGTTGTCGGCCTCTAACAGAGCAGTGCTGTGTCCTGTGGGGCAAGAAGGGCTTCTTGTTCCCACAGATGCCCACAATTCATACCTCATGGATTTTGAGAGTATGTCTGTACCAAGAACTTCTGTGCTTTGGAATTGGGAATTGCCATCACATGTCCAGACTTTCCTCCATACCCATTCCAATATTAGTCTCAATAGTTAAACAACAGTTAGAAAATATATTGGCAAGACAATCCAAATATTTCTTCTTAGATATTATAGAACAACAATAAGATGGGTTTAGAGAAGGAAATATTAGAAAGGTCACTTTAACTTTTACCAGTCATTGACCTGTGGCAATGATTCAAAAACTGTTGCTTCCAAATGAAAGATTCAGCTGGAAATGTGTTATTAAAAATACACATTTTTGGAGGCACCACTAATGTGTACTGATGCGGAAATTTAAGTCTAAGCTCCAGGTTCAATAAGATACTTTGTTTCAAAAATGGTTGTGGAGTAGAGTAAAGGACAAGAGGTTATGAAAAAAAATCAAGTGATGGCAGATGTGTCATCACTAGGGTGTGATGACAAAGGAACAGACTTTCACTATTGATGAGTGTATAGATCGGGACAGCCACTATGGAAATCATTGTGGAGGTTTCTAAACAAGTTAGAAATAGAACTACCATATGGTTCTATACCACGCCTGGGAATATAAATAAATAAGCTGACTCTATATCCTACTACAGAGATACTTTTTCATATGCCTTCACTGATGCACTATTCATGGTAGCAGGGAAATGAAATCAGCCTAAATGTCTATAAAGAGATGAATGTAGTACATATGCAAACCAAATTTAATTCCTCTGTAAAGAAAAATTGAAACATGGTATATTCTAGTAAATGGATGGAACCAGAAAAATATTATATCAAATGAGATAACCCAGGCCCAGAGAGATGACAAGGACATCTCATCTCATGACATGTCCAATCATGAAAGGACAGCCAGTCATGGTTTAAGATGGGACTCCTGTGGGCCTTAACCCTTCCTGGTGAATACTGGCAACTGATGGATTCTGGGAGAGGAACAGCCATTGTTTTCAATTGTATACAAACCAGAGAGCTTACTAGGCTTCAACAAATACTCCCAAACCTGGGACCATACAGAAGGTCCTACCAAAAATATAATGAAACAAAAGGATATAAATGTGGGACACCACATGTGGGGAAAAGAGGTGAGTTCCAGGGACAGAAGAAAGGAGGACGAGAGTGGAAGGAGAGTAAACATGAAACAGTGATTGCACAAGCAAAACCAACCTATGACCTAACAACTAGAAAGTGAAGATGAAGAGCAGTAGACGATCTGTGGTCAACCTCCAACCTCCACATGGCGTTCATGACTGTTAATTCACTCTGCACTCCCAGGAACAGGAAGGACCGTGTACAAACATTTGTCATATAACACATGCTTTCTACACGATTTGATGCATGATAATGATTAGAAACCATTTATCTTTAGAATGTTTGTAAAAGGTTACTTGTCCTAAAATCCCTTAAAAATAAAAGACAACTCTATATTGGGATTTAACTCAAATAACGGAACACATCATCATCACTTTATTAACATGTAATTGAGATATTTACTTATAACTTTATCAAAAACGTATACATAGTTACAGATTCATCTCAATCACCATTTAGAATGGAAGCATGTGATATACAAAGAGGTTAAAGATGTAATATATATGTAAAGTATATATACATATACTTTATATATAAAGTATATATCACAATAGTGCTTACAGCTTCCTGACCCTTGAGTGATATTAACAATGGTAGCTTTTGGTGAGTGTTTACTCTGCGTGGAGATTGTGGCAGCTGGTTTTATATAAATTATCGCATGTAAATATCTAATCTTCATGACGAATGAATGTAAAGCAACTTTATAAATGTGACAGAATTAGCTAAGAATGTGTCATCGGCACATCTGCTGTTCAACTGCAGCTGTACCTGGGATAATTTACATAAGTGTCACTGAAGGGAGGCAATTTATTGATGACTGCAGTGGGTACTTATTTTTAAATATGAATCTCTATCAATATCCAGATCTGAGTGTTTCTGATTAATACTGTGGTATGCCTGGAGAAAAGCCATCATTTATACTTATGATGTGCTTAAATATTTCTTCTAATAGCTTTGCTAACATTAATATTACATCTTCATAATGTGAGCACTTTAGGGCCTTTATCTTTACCGTGGCTGTGTTATATATCATTTTTATACAATAGTTTTAATAGATACATGAAGAGAAGAAATACAGTTACAATGACATTTTAGTCAGTAATTTGATGAATCAAAACTTTATTACATTATAGAAAAGATCTTTCTGTGAAACCTGTGTTTTTCTATATTATAGCTATTTCCAACATTCTTTTGGGGAAAAAGTGATTAAAAACAACTCTGAGAAATACTTTTTCTTATTCTGTGCCATGCTACTTGGTGCAGTATGAGTACAAATCAACGTCAATGAAATGGAATCCAATTCTATAACACTTAAGCATAACTGACAATATCTTAGTGCTGAGTTAATAGGGAAAATAGAAATTCAGTAGACTGGTGATCAAGAACAAGCTGTACATTTTTCTTGGATTCAGAGTTCAGGAGAGCACTATAATTATTTCATCAAATCTAGACATCATGTAAGAACTCTTTGTCATATAAGTTTTTGTTACGTCCCTAAACTGCACTAAATCTTGATTCAAGTTTTGTCTTCATGTGGGTCCTGAACAACTGGAACAGAGGCTAACCCAAAAGTGTTGCCTGTAGGTGAGGTATGTTCTTCGAGGGGATAGGTGATTAGGGAAGAGTTTTGGGAAGGGGTGACCAGGAGTGGGACAGTAAGCATGATATAAAGTGAATATGTAAGAAAAATAAAATTAAATTAAAAAAAAAACTCAAACAGGTAAAAGTGAACACTAATGGAATCAGATGAATTTCACCAAAAAGAGGTATTGAAGTACCACGCTCTAATGCCTGAGAATGAAACTTTACTCAAAAAGCCATTTTAAAGTAAATAACATGTCATCTTGAAGTTGAATGACCCCCTAAAACAATTAACCAACCATTCTTCTTATATAAAATATAGAAAGAGAAGTATATAGAAATAAAGAGAAATGTAAGAAGCATTAGTTAATTCAGTAATATCAAGGAAGTAGGTATTTTGTGATGAGGACTGTGAAATGACACAGTTTATGTTGCTCAAACATAAAAACTTGAAATACAAGTAACCTCCACAGGTAGGGACAAGAAAAGTGGCAATTAAAGACTGTATGGGAGATACACAGAGCAAGAGGAGTAGTGTGGAGAAGAGCAGTCAGCTCAGGCATAGGGCTAAGTCCAAAGAGACAAGACCTTCGAGAACTTGTCTAGTGCTTGCAACAGAACAGCTGTCGTTTATAGTACTCCCCCAAGAAATGTAAAGTGTGGTGTAAATGGGGGAGCTGAGGTCTTGTATGCAGAGAGATGTCTTAATTTTAGTCTTGTTTTGAGACAGGATCGTAGATAGCTCAGGTTAGCCTCAAACGCCTTATAGCTGAGGGTGACCTTGAACTTTGATCTTATCTTATCTCAAAAATGCTGAGATTGTGGGTAAGTGTCATCACGCTGCTTTTGATATTTCAAGTGTTTAATCATTGTCTTCATTCTCCAAAAATAGGCTAAGGTGGGAACAAGGAAAAATTATGTAACACAGTGTGATTTAGCAGGACTTGGGAAAGACGAAGCTAAAGTGAAAGCAGTTAGTTCCATCTGAATGTTTTGGATTAAGAGATGAATTTTCGGGAGACTAGAACTCAAATAAGCTGATTTTGTTGGAAGGACAATGGCCCATGGCTATAAACAAGGAACTGCATTCAAGTGGCTGGGTTCAATCTTCAGCATCGAACACAAAACAAATAATCTTTAGACTCTTAGAAAATCATTTCTCTAATCTGGGATAAATGTAAAACCTTTGACAACCAATTATGCATATGAAATCCTATTGGCAATTTATTTAAACATCTGATTTTTCTAATTTGTCAAATCATTTTGAATTTTACTATAAACTGGACCTGATGGCTTGTAAAATAAATTCCACTCTGCATTTAATTATTTTCTTGCAATAAATTATTTAGAAAGTTATTCTTCAATTTGAAATTAACTGTACTTAAAAAATATTTTTCTATTTCTAATTTCAACACAATAATTATAATAGTGAATATAAAATGAATGAGCCCAAGTTTGCTTTATTACTACTAACAGAGTCATAAGCAAAACTAACACATTAGCAGCAATGCCTTAAGTTTAATAACTCCATGTGTAATTGAGTATTTTGTACTCTTGATAAATATATCTCTAACAGAAATGCATGTATTGTATAAAAATAGATTATAACATCAATTGCTGTCTATTTTTGAGAAAGTCATACAGTTTAATAGGGTTTTTGATTGACAGAATTATGAAATAATCATAGAGTTGATTAAGTTTGTAAAGTAATATAGATGAATATTCATTTTCCCTTATTTAAAAGAGTCTCACAATGTAAGTTCCAGATATTCCATTTTCCCAATAGGTTAGATATGTAAGGCCAAATGATATATTAATAAGGGAAATACATTTTTATAAGTATGCATGAAAATTCTGAATTTTAAATTAAGTCATACATAGTCATGCATGGGTATGGGCATACACATGCAACACACACACACACACACACACACACACACATGTCATAGATGACTGTAATAAATGAATAATGTCACTTTGTATTTTGAATGTTACATTCCATCTCCTAGATGATATTCTTTTAGTGAGAAAATGCAGTATTAAATAAACTACTGAGATTTCAAAAAAAATGGAACACATAAAAAGTATTGTTTTAATAGTATATTTTTTTTATCCAGAAAACTGTTACAATCCTAACTCATTTTATCCACAATGTCCCATTTAAACTGTGAGGGTTTTTTTTTTCTTTTAAGAATTTAGGTCAGGGGCTATTTTGAAAAATCAAATAAGGTCATTAATGCCCCTGCAGACTTATAACTAGTTGTGCACTGAGGTGTGTTTTGTAAATGTTGACTAGATGGCATACATCACTCTAACTCGGTATTTTAACCTCAATAGTTCTTTTAATTGTATATTATGAATATTTCAAGAGTAACATCACTTCATATCTGGCTTGATTTGGCTTTTTATAATTTTCTTTTAGCTATAAATAATTTATAGTTAAAAAATAGGGAGACTAATCAGCCTGAAATTCAGACTCCAATTTCCATCCCAGATGGTTTAGTTGATTGAAAAGTTAAGATTAAAACAACACAACTGATAATTCAAATAAATATGTATCATATTAATAGGGTGAAACAAAAATGAAACAAAAATATGATAATGTACATAGCATATATGCAGAAACAATGCCTTTTTAAAAATAAAATGATATGTTGCAATTAAATTTAAAAGGTCTAATTGCTTATCAACATATTTCTTATAAAGATAAGGCATCCCAATTATTAACTGTCAAATTCTGTCTTTATCAAATATAAACACAAGTATATAATTTTTCCAAAGAATAAAATTTTAACTTACCACCATCAAACAGTTTGTCTTGTTGTTTAGGATTGGACGTATATTCATTTAAGTCAATTTTAACATTTTTATTGATTAAATTCAACTTCTGTATGATCAATGTTTCCCTGGTGAACTGGCTGGAATGATGCAGGTAGCCTACAGATGTAGACTGACGACAGTTGGTCTTCAATGCTTTCTGTGTGCTCGGCCCTTTAAAGGTATTTTCTCATGTGGCCGTGGATCCTCGCAGCAAAGCATATGATGGGTACTCAAATATTATCCTCCTTATCACACAGGGACTAGGTAACTAGCCCCTAAGGTTACAGAGATATGAAATAAATGACTCTCAGGCCTGGCTGCTCCTTCTTAAGACTATGCCCCAGACCACAGTACTATAGTCTGAGACTTTAAAGTAACGACTATATTAAATTATCTACTCACAGACCCTTCATTAAAATACGGATTTTGATCAATTGGCATAAGAACAGAAAGTGAAGGTAGTGTCACTTGGATAACCTACAGGTAAGGGAACATATTAAAATTGTTTCACTTTTGTAGAATTTATCCAAAAAAAAAAAAAATCAGTGAAAAGTGTCTCATCATTTCACAAGCATGTCAACAGGAAAAGAGAGGGAAAAGAGGTAGAATTAAAATCTTCCAAAACCAACACTTCAAACCAACAAAAGCGGTAACAGAATGAAAACCTCTCTGGGCCTATTTCCATCTCAGTCACAGAAGCATAGCAGTAAATCATTGATGTCGTGTCTGATCGTTTGAACAATTCTACTGTTTCCAGTTTTCTCAAATCAATTGAAAATAAGCTCCACAGGTAAGGGTTAGTCAATAAATATGTCATCTGGTACTTGATCACAGCCAAGTGTAGGGAACACTGAGGCAGCTGGCGCTAGTCATCTTTTTGTATATAAACACTGCAAGACAGAGACAACAAAGAGGTTTTCCATTGCACAGCAAATGCACTTAGCAGCTCACTGGAGCTCTTGTGATGTTGGATCTGGATATCAAAGGGAAAGCTGATATCTCTAGAAATCAGTAGATACAATGGCATTTGCCATCCTACAGGGTAAAAATGCCTTTACTCCAATAATTGTAGAGCCCACTAATTAAATGTGTGCTATTTTTAGAAGTAGTCATCATTTATTTATACCGCTCTGTCCCTGCAGGCTGTTAGGTTCTGATTTGTTCCTAATGACAGACTTTTAAATGACAGTATTATAGAGCTAGAAGCCATTTTAATTTGTTACTTGAAGGGAACACCATAAACCTTGCTAGAAGAATAAAGGGCTGAGAAAATGCACCTCA
Source organism: Rhabdomys pumilio (assembly GCA_030674055.1). Taxonomy (NCBI): domain Eukaryota; kingdom Metazoa; phylum Chordata; class Mammalia; order Rodentia; family Muridae; genus Rhabdomys; species Rhabdomys pumilio. Next base: position 242,068,519 of record JANHMN010000001.1, on the reverse strand, counting down.
AAACGTCATGCTTTTCCCTTGCTGACCTGAGATCTGAAGTTGTAGCTCTACAGACAATGCGTCATTTCTTGAAACTCACAGATGTGTGCTAGAGGCCCTCGGAGAATCCCCACTCGAGAGGTAGGCACCTGTTTGCCAAACCAGGATCTGCTTTGGAGTCTAATTAAATACACAGGAGAAGGTATGAAGAATTTCAGTTCTTTTTGTTGCAGGTGTTCGACTTCACTGAAGCTAGAGAATTTCACTTTCATCAACATCTCCAAAAGTGGTTTTAGATTAGCATTCGTAATGAGTTAACTGTTTAAAGTAACTGCATTTTGATTGGTTGTGGTTTTCTGTAATGGTCACTGGCTATTGAAAAAAAAATAAGTTTCCTTGATGAGGAACAAGGCCTACACTTCATCTACTCTCCACCCCCCAAGGCTCAGGGAATCACTGTGCAACAGTGGTCAGAAAAAAAAAAAAAAAGATCCCTAGAGGATCAGGGAATCTACTATGATATTGTTTATCCTAGTAGTGTCAGATGGCACACCCCTTACAGTCTCACCAACATGACTGCCTAACGACAGTAGACATATAGACAAGCAATACTCAAAGAACTACAGACAATTAAGGAATGCAATTTGTCAATGTCTTAACTAGAAAAAGTTATAGCAACTAGTTATCCAGTACCAAATGGTCAGGCCTGAAAGTGTATTATTCATACAAGTATTCCTATAAGTAATATCATATGAACTGAGAAAGTTGTATTTAGAAAGATATGTTTTTGCATTTACATATATGCATGTAACAGCAATCAATGAAAAAAAAGAGGCGATAAATTTGAAACAGACTAGGAGAAAAATATGGGAGGGTTTGGAGGGAGAAAAAGAAGGGGGGGAGAAATGATGTAATTATATTATATTCTCAAAAATAGAGGAAGTAAACTTTAAAATGTTACTGAACACTTAGGCCTTGGGTATTATCAATAAGCAAATACATGCTTTTTGTTGTTGTCTGAGATGCTGGAGCCACCAAGGGCAGACTAAGAATGAGGATCCCATGCTGAGAGCCAATCTATAGGCGTGGAAGTGACTGTTGAGATGAAGCTTGCACAGTACCTTTAGCTCAAAAACTTTCATCTTTTACAGCAATAACAAAAAAGAATGAGGAGGAGGAAGAGGAGCAAGACAGGAGGAAGAGGAGGATGAGGAGGATGAGGAGGAGGAGAAACAGGAGCACTATGGGGGGAAAGAAGCAACCAAAGAAATAGAGAGAGAAAGCAGATGGCTTTGGAAGTACTAGGAGTGTCATCTTTCCAGACCCAAATGGAGATACTTTATGTTAGAAATGTGTGACCCTCACGACTCAGTGTACATGATTTTTCTGAATGTGTGGGTTATTGTAAGAGACAATTCAGTATAAAGTGTTTTCTTGAATTCCATTCAACTCCACAGGAAGGTACAGCAGGCTGGCTCAAATTATGCATAATTCTGTCAAGTGCTATGTGCAGTTAGGGATACTAATGGCTCTATTTTGGCTCAAACTAGCAATTGTGGTTCCTCATATGTTCCCTAGATGGGGGATGGAGTGCTAGGAATTTGGATAGAATCATTCCTGGGTATCATTTTCTCACTTGGGGCCTCTTGAAAACTACCAGTCTCATCCAAAATCCTGACTTCAATGATCACTGGAATCTTTGTGCCATTGGAAGTAAAATTTCTTCAACTGAAAGCATCCTTCTCTTTTCAATAAAATATAATTATTTACTTGAAAAAAGAAACTAATACTTAAAGATTGAATTAAGTAGACCCTTTCCTATCAAGACTGGCAAGTACCTTGGCTTCAAGTCACTCCAGGTTGGGTAGAGAGTCTGTCCTGACATTTAAGCTGTGTGTGCATTAACCAATCCTATTTGCTAAAAGGAGCTCTGGCTTGAAATCAAGTTTGTTCCAAAGGATGAAGGAAAAGGGGTAAATGAAATAAGCACAAAAATAATAATAAAAAAAATCTAAATGTAACATAAATCAGTGGTTTACATGAGACATTTACTTTTGCAGACAAGTTGTGGCTATTCATGCATATTCTTTCAACATCTACGAAAGAAAGATAAATTCTTAAGTTTAAAACAGTTTCTCTCTCTCTCTCTCTCTCTCTCTCTCTCTCTCTCTCTCTCTCGCTTTCTCTCTCTCTCCTGTGTGTGTGTGTGTGCACGCCTGCATATGTGTGTAAAAACATGAAATATTTGTCTTTTTGAGTTTGTCTTACTTTGTTGAATGTTATGGGCCCCAATTCACCCCGTTTTACTGCAAATACCATTTCACCTTTTTATTCTATTCCCAGTGGCCAAGTTATGGCACCAGCTTAGGTATCTATCAACAGAGGAACAGATGGAAATCATAAGGCATATATGCAAAATATATCTCTTCTTTCAAATTCAGTTGTTTTCTCAGACAAAGGGCAGAAGGAAATTTCAACATGTTTTCTTTTTCACACCAAGACTATATAGCTCTTTTCCACTTAAACCATCTTTAAAATGTAGGTCAAGATTTCCGCTTTACATTGTGAGTCATGGCACACTTTAACTAAGCATGTCCTTGAGCGTCCTCAGAGCATTGTTTAGAAAATTACTCTTACTGCATATTTCCTCCCTCACAGCACCTTTGGGAATACCGCCATGTGGAAATGGACTGGTAATGCTCATCTTCTTCCTAGAATTCTTATGGAATGATTTTAAAGGTGCATTTAATGAGCAAAAATATACCACTTTGTACACACACACGAAGTTTTGTTAGTTGGAGCTAAATCCCATATTCCTTCTGGTCATAGGTCAGCTTCAACAGAGGTCTGCTGGCCTGTCAGGAGAGTTGCTGAGTCATTTTCTTTCTGATGGTCCAGAGGACACTCCTGGGGCTTCTTCATTTTAGACTTTTAACAGCTCAGTGATTTGCTCTCACATTGAAAGATACTATAGAAAGAGCTTTCTTCCTTTTTGGGCAGAAGTTCTTCATGAATTGTTATTCTGAACTCCTTCCTTCCTTCCTTCCTTCCTTCCTTCTTCTCTCCCTCCCCCTTCCCCTCCCCCTCCCCCTGTCCCTCCCCCTCCCCCTCCCCCTGTCCCTCCCCCTCCCCGTCCCTGTCCCTGTCCCTGTCCCTGTCCCTGTCCCTGTCCCTGTCCC
>JANHMN010000001.1:242041209-242065351 GCA_030674055.1 Rhabdomys pumilio | reverse complement strand
GTCCCTGTCCCTGTCCCTGTCCCTGTCCCTGTCCCTGTCCCTGTCCCTATCCCTATCCCTATCCCTATCCCTATCCCTATCCCTATCCCTATCTCTATCTCTATCTCTATCTCTTTCTTTCTCTCTTCCTTTCTTTCCTGAAGAGTCATTTTGGACAAATAGTAATTGAGATATCACATAACACTTTACTACTTCCATAGCATATTCTCTTACTTCTCATAACACGACTTGGGTGTCACCAGGCTCCAATGAATTGACTTTGCCTGATCCTCCCATAACTGAGTGGTCAGTGATGGGGATCTGCTCTCCTGTTTCATCCCCAGGCAGGTGTTGCAATATTTTACTACTTTGTCACAACTCTGTTTGGCTTAGCAGTTGCTTAAGAGTAGATAATGTGATTAGACAGAATGGATTCACACCTTGGTGTGTACACTGAGGGGGCCTGGAAGAGTGAAAGAAAGACTCCTCCTGCAGCAGGCAAGGAAAGCACTGGGTTTATTTACACAGCGATGCCATTCATAAGCAAAGGAAGCTTGGGGATTTTGTTAGGGGAGCCTCCACATGCTGCTATAGGAAATCATTTCATGGTGGGACTGTCTGGAAGGTTTCTCTGTCGGGGATGCTCGGCATACTTAGCTTAAAGTTGTACCTTGAAGAAGAAACATGGCAAGCACATTCTGACTGCGCTTAGCTCAGCTTCATGGAGCAGATGCTTAGTAGGTTAACAGAGGGAGCCGAACGCCTCTGAACATGCTGAGGTTGTGACATGAAGCCATAGCTGAGAATACAGGAAAGGTCTCCTGCAAGAACATGAGTATAGGAGTGGGCCCCAAGGCCAGTTTATTTATAATGACCACTTTGTACTTGATGACTGGTCTAAAAATAAAATTAGCAAAGTCTCCCATGGCTAATAGGTATATACCAACAGTGTTCTAGAAGGTTCTTATAGCAGGAGAAACCTGCATGTAGACAGACTGAGATAAACCAAGGGGAAGGAAAGTCCAAGGCATCAATTTAGGTTCATGAGCCATTTAGCTACCCCTTACTTATGTGCTCAAGCCACCCCTGTACTCAAAGCAAGCTGATACAATACTGATTCTCAATTTCAACGTGAGAAATTGAAATCATGTTAACATGAGTGACCTTTCTGAGATGTTAAAAACATATTCTCTTTCTTTTGCCCCTGTGAGAATTGTTTCTGTAGAACTGCTTTTTCTCCTATGCCATTTTCCCAGTCTAGTAAACTGAAGAGAGTTAGAAAAATAAACAGTGCTCAGGATTTTAAAGCAAGATGCTCTCAATCTGTTCATTGACAATGTGCTATATATCTCTGTAGCTAAGGTTGGTTATTGCCACAGTATCTCCTCGTACATTCAGGAAAGAAAGCACAGTTGCCAATCTAAGGAGAAAACAGATTTTCTTAAATATAAAGTTCATATCACGCAAAACCCACTCATTTTAGTGGTTTTACTATTTTGTTTTGTTCACCTGTATGTCTGGGCATCATATCTGTGCTCAGTGCCAGAAAGGCCAGAGGAAGGCATCTGATCTCCTGAAACTGGAGTTACAAATAGTTATGAGCCACCATTTGGGTGGAGAAAACGGAACCTGGATCTTTGTGAGAGCAAATACTCTTAAGCATTGAGCAGTTTCTCCAGCTCCAACAGCAGTCACTGTTAAGAGCTGAGTTTATTTGAGTTTGGCTGAAAGAATAAACAGAAGTTTTCAGCTTCTGGCTAGCAATGTATAGTGCCATGTAGCACACAGTTTCTATTGCCCATCTTAAATCCAGCTTTATTATTTCTGTGCATTTACTCCTCTTGTAATTAAATATTAATTTCATTCCTTCTGTATTACGAGCAACTTTGCAAATAAACACGCAAAGAAAGCATGAAGATAACTAGCTGGGTGTGCTTTCGGCTAAACTTCTACAAAGCTTTTCGATGGCTCAAAAAGCAGAAATGCATAATATCACTATTTGTCCAAGACTATGTCAATCCTGAAAAGGCCCTTTTTTCTTAATGAGCAGGAAAACTTGCAGTAAGAGTTCATTTTTTAACAGGACACACCAAGATGCTTGATAACATGGCATTTTTATTTTTCTCTGTAGTCTCTGAGTAAGAAGCATGCATAGTCGCTATTGTGGTACAAAAGGATTCCAGCCCCTCACAGTCTACTGCTGATAATGGAAGTGATACAGAATCCTGATATGGAAAACAAACAGCCATCAGGCTCGTTTGAAATCTGATGAAGTCAGCACCAGGAGAAACTGTTTCATGTTTCTCTCTCCCCATTCTCCCAACAATGAGACCTGTTGGCTTCTCTTTCTTACCCAACGTGGGAACCGTGTTTACCAGTAGCTAGAATGTCAGAGGACTATTTTTTGGAGGACACTTAAGCACTGAAGCAGAGTGCTTTTCCTGCCAGTCTGTGTTTTACATACCAGAGTGTATTTGAACTCATACATAAATGTACATTGTTTAGAAGTCTAATAATTTAATATAGTATATAATAATCCTGTTCATCTTTTTCTCCACTGTTTTTCACTGGTCACTATTTAACTTAAGCATGTTCATAAGCCACAAGCTGACCTCTGGCCCAGTTAATTACCCATGTCTGGGGAAAAGCATTCAGAACAGAGCCTCCTGTATGGACAGTCAGCAGGTTGTTTCTCTCAGAAAAGGCTATGACATCATTGCTGAAGATTATCTAGTTCAGAATAAGGACATCTAATTCATTTTCTGTTTTTCTCCTTAAAATATGAAATCAGTAAGTGGAGAATTTACTGCTTGAATTTTCTATAGTATATGTGTTTTGATGGTTCTTGAATATTTAAATTGTTTTTATTTTCCTTTTTTTGTCTACTACTTTGTAAGAACCAATTCTGTAGCTATGGTTTTTAATTTACAATTTATTATTTATTGTTAACCTCTAGATATCTACAGCCATCTTTCACCCTGGGGAAAATACATGTCTTATTTTTTTTTGGAAATTCTTAGAGTAATTTAGAATTTAAAGCAATTTAGAAGAATACTTTTTTCTTCATGATCTTTGTATATTGAGAGTTCTCTCTCTTGAACTCACTAGCTTATAATTTACCTTTTTGCCATTTTTTATAATATTTCTGGTTTTGTTGTATGTATATTTATTGTTATATTTGAGACAAAGGCTTACTATGTCACCCAGGCTCTGACTGGCCTTGAACTCATGACTCTGTTTCTCTTTCTTTAAAGTATTGGATGCGTGCATCTAAATAAATCTAAGTCAACTGATACTTATTTTACTCCAACATGTATTTTGTTATCATAAAATTAGTCTTTGTTGTCTTAGTCAGGATTTTATTGCTGTGAACAGACATCATGACCAAGGCAACTCTTAAATCAATTTAATATTCTTGAACACATGAGATTCAGCTCTATTTCACTTTCAGATGTCTGTTTTATACTTGAACCATATATTTTGTATTTTTCCTTTCTCCGCTTGCTGTTTGATTAAAATGCTCTTCATGAGACTTAACCAGAAAACACAGTCTACAATGGGGGTTTCTGAGACTTCCTTTGTCAATGAAATTAGTCTGTCTCTTCACCTTAGCCTCAGGCAGACTCTTTAGGCAAAGGCAAAAAGTAGTCACCCAAATACCACAAAAACACTGAAAACTTTTGGGCCAAGTCCGCACAATTCAAACCACTCTCAGTAAGCAAGTCTTCCCTAGTCCTACTAGGATAGCCCATTAAGCTCCAATTAAAACATTTCACTGTTTTTCAAATCCAAAGTCCCCAAATCCACATTCTTCATGGGAGGAAGACCCCGAGCCCCAGAGAGTCACTGCTTATAAACACCCTAACACTTTAGATTGGCTGCTTGCTCATAACCCCGTATGACGCCCCGGGTTGGGCAGTGACTTGGAGCGCTTTCACCACTTGCATATGCACAATTTACTTTGTCTACCCACGGGAGCACCGGATGCCAGCGCCATCTTGTAATGGCAAATGCTGTCACCGCTCACCTCAGCTCTCTACAGCAGCATCCATTGCAGGTCTGGTTCAAGAGGAGCTGAGACTTCTACATCTTCACCTGAAGGCTACTAGCAGAATGCTAGCTTCCAGGCAGCTAGGATGAGGGTCTTATAGCCCACACCCACAGCAACACAACTACTCCAACAAGGCTACACCTAGCTGTGCCAGTCCCTGGGCCAAGCATATACAAACCAAGCATCACAGGTGTATTAATGCATTCTATATAGGTTTCTAGTTTATCGGTGCATTATCATTTTAAGTGTCCTCATTCTTATTTTATTTTAATTAATTAATTTTTTGTTTTTTTTTGAGACAGGGTTTCTCTGTGTAGTCCTGGCTGTCCTGGAACTCATTCTGTAGACCAGGCTGGCCTCAAACTCAGAAATCTGCCTGCCTCGGCCTCCCAAGTGCTGAAATTAACGGCGTGTGCCACCACTGCCCGGGGTCATTCTTATTTTTATTTTAAAACACCGGAGATTTTTAAAGTACGTGTAAAATAGCTTAACAGGAATTCTTATATGATTGGGTTTTCAGTGATTTTTGTAGTATTTTGAGTTTGGGTAAGAATCTTGCTATGTAGCTTTGTTTAGAATAACTGAAAATATTAACAGATTAAGTTACTAAAGACTCAATCTTTCACTAATGAGAAAAATGATCTAACTAACTAAAAAGGAAAGAAGTAGTGTATTAGAATACTTAGACGTTAAGAATTGTGTGTCACAGAAACACCACAAGCTCCTCGCAAGTAAAGATACTATTGCTAACTGTGAACAAACCAAACTAAATAACATGACTAATAACTAGAATAAATAAAATGTACACTGAAATGTGGAGAGAAAAGGAAGGGATGAAAGCTACCCCATGGATCACTTTATTGTAGTTAATACACATGGAATTGAGAAACAGAACTTTGTCTGAGAAATAAGAAGTTAGCCTTCATCAAAATGACCTCTAATTTTAATATAACTCTTATTTGACACAATCATGAATTGCTTTACAAGTTCCAAATGGAAGAAATAAATCAATTACAAACCTTCTTAAAAGGCAAGTTTATTTTTTTCTTTTCCTGTCAATGCCTTTGAAGTTCCACAAGCAATCTTAACTAAAACAGGTGTGAAACAATTATTAGTGATATGGGTACATAGGAGAATACACATGACTTGCTATAAATAGTGAAATGCTAAATAAGATATGATATTGATCTTGGTGCTGTGTCTAAATTCTAAGCATAAACTTTCAACTGAATGTAGAGTAGGTTTATATAAATACAATAGAATTCAATAGAGCAGTTTTCTTAACACAGGAGTTGCTCTGGGAACGAGGACTGTGAACTTCTGGGAAATGGCAAGGCTGTTAGAGAAAACTACATAGTAATGTATACAGACAATAAAACCATTGTTGAGTGTGTATCAGGTGTTTTCCTACATAATTTTCTAAACCTAGAATAGAAGGGACCTTATTAAATAGATGTCATTGTCTCAATTATAGATAGATATGAAAACCTCCAAGAGAGGTCAGAGAGATGCCTTAGCTCTTAGAGCACTTGTAGTTCTTTCAGAAGACTTGGGTTTGGTTCTCAGTATTCACATAGTGGCTTACTATTGTCCATAACTCCAGTTTCAGAGATGAGATGTCCTCTTTTAGCTTACCTGGGTGCCAGGCATCCACACAGGGGCACAGATATGTATGCAGGGAAGCACTTATATATGTAAAATAAAGATAATTTGATAAACTAGCACCAAGAAGTTATATCATATATGATGAATTATCATGGACTTTTAATGAACATCAGGACTAAGGTCAACAAAATTATCATGTCATATCTTGCCATCAAATGCAGTTTCCAGTTCTGATAATGGGCTACATCTAACTGAGTTTTGACCAAAGAGGTTGTGTGGGAATCTCTAAACAACCCAGGCTGTTGCCAAGGCTATATAGTTGACTCTTCAGAAACGGAAACACAATTTGTTCTCCAAAAACTGATCACAAGTTACTATTACTGAAGACAGCACTGACCCAGCTCATTGAGCCCTAAGAAGCTGAGCTGGTACCTACCAAGAGCTCTCATCCTTATGGTGTTCTTGGTACTGGAAGGTATTTTACATGCTACCAAAAGTGAAACATAAGCACTCACCTAGCTAAAAATTCATCTTCTATCTACAATGGTGACCTGCCTGTAAGATACTCGGGTGCAATTGGTGGCACAAAGTCTGTGGGAGTGACTAACCCTTATCTGATATGATTAATAGCCAACTCTGCAAGATGAAACCTATAACTGAAACTGCTTGGGTGTCCGAGAACCTGAGACTAGATAGTCTAGGGAACAGGGGAAATATAAATAATACTATTTTACTAAAGGAACATAACAATTAAATGACTCTGAATAACATTCTTCCATCCATTCTCAGAGATTAATGTCTTCCTTGCTCAGCAATCATCAGACACACTCCCTCCTGCAGTAGATGGGAACAAATACAGAGACCCACAGCAGGACATTATGCAGAGTGGGTGACCTTGGAACATTCAGCCCTAAACAGATGTCTTCACCATATCCCTTCCCTCCAGGCCCAGGGTACCCTGCTGAAGGGAAGACAGAAAAAGTGTAAGAGCCAGGGGTTGTGGAGAACAAGGAAACAAGGCCTTGTAAACATAGCAATAAGGACACATATATGAACTCACAGACAGAAACAGGCAATTTGCACAGGGCCTGCAAGATGGGGCCCTAGAGTTGAAAGGAAAAGTGGATGCATTTCCCCTTGCTTAACCCAGAAGCGATCTCCACTTAATAACTACTTGCAAATGAAAATTTTGTTTTCTCCAAAGGGGTTAGTCTCACTGGGGAAAGAGACTGCTCTTAGCTACAGAGTACATGGCCAGCAGTAGATGAACTCAACAATGTCTTCAGAGGTTCTTTGTCTCAAAACCTCATGTCAGGGCTTTTTAAATATTTCTTTCTTTATTTCTTTATTTCTTTCTTTATTTTCCCTAACGTCCTTTGCATATACATTATGACTTCTGGTTTTGTGTTTTTATGGGATTCCTCAGTAGGTGAACAAGTATACTTCTGTGTTTCTGTTCCTTGTGCCTTCTCTTAGACTTTTTCTTTCTGTTTATTTGTTTTATTCTATTCCTATTTGATCATTTTTTGCTTTATCTTATTATATTTTGTCTTATCTTATTATATTTTGTTTCATTTTATTATTATCTCATAGTGACCAAAAGAGATTGGATCCAAATGAGAGGTGGAGAAAGACTGGGAGGAGTAGAGGGAGGGGAAACATCTATGTAAAATTGTGCTAAGGTGGTAAAATTACATGCAATTATCATGCCTCCTCAAAAGATAGATTCTAGAAAGCTAATTTGTTTACTTGTGATCTTTTTACTATATACATCTGCACATGAATATTAAAACATCATATAATACATGTCAAAAAGGCAAAATTAAATTTAAAGACTCTAAGATACAAAATTAAATATCACAGAAAGAAAAGAAAAACAAAAGCAAAGAACATTAGCCGAAAAACTAGAAGAGGGGAGTCCAGGTCTGTGCAGTGGTCTACCGTAACAATGGGTTAAAGGCACATGCCCGTCACGGAGGAAGGTCATTATGGAACATTCCCAGGGCATGCACATGTAACATGCCTGTATAAATCTGTGCATTGCCACACTCCTCAATAGATGTCCGGAAGTGCACTAAACCTTACACCAGCGCTAACATCTCAGTTTTATCTCTTTCCGTCATCCAGTCTTGTGTCCACAAAGCTAACCCTATCATTTTCAGTCACTAATCTGACTTTATACCTCAAATTGCATTTTAATTTATTTGAACAAATCTAAGTGTTCATCCTGAAAATTAATTTAAGGATTCACAATTTGATTACCTTCAAAATGAAGCATTCTCTTCTGCTCTCACCTTAAATTTTTCTTAGGTCTTCCGCCCACCACCCACCCCTTCTTGTCCTCATATTGCCAGTAGGTGAAATCTGTTACTGGATTTGAAAGGAATCTTTAAGGGGCAGAGGGATGTTTTTCTCCACATGAGGGTCACCTCTACACAGCTGGGATGCACTGCAGGTACACAATCAGTGAGTGTATACCAAGTCAGTAACACACCAGGGCAGGTCACAACCAGTGAGTGTATACCGTCAGTAACACACCAGGGCAGGTCACAACCAGTGAGTGTGTACCGAGTCAGTAACACACCAGGGCAGGTCACAACCAGTGAGTGTATATCAAGTCAGTAACACAGCACGGCATTGGCAAATATCCTTTTGATTTGTTTTCTATTTTACTCACTAGAAACTACTGCACATTATTAGTATATATCTATTGGCATTTGCATGAAATTATGAATTAGAACAATAGAATCAACTGCTTTTCATTAAATTCAGGAAATCCACAGCCCATAGTTTTCTGTGGGGAAACAGAAGTGGGAACTTAAAACACTCTGTAAATTTATTATTTTGACTCATAATCTAAGGCCACCCAAAATGACGGTTTCAATCCTGAAAAACAGTGAAATGGAAGGGAATGCCTAAATGTGGAAGGAATTAAGTTGAAAATTTATAACAGTCAGTCCATTTGACCAAGAAAGACGGTGCATCAGAAAACCCCATCCATGGAAATTGGGTAGCCACTGGCGTCTATCAGATTCATTTTCTGCAAACCAATCTGAGTCTTGGGAATTGAACATTGACTCAGGAGCTTTTTATGACTCTTGAGAAAATGAGCAAGAAAATATATGTTTAAAAAGTTAATATATATGTATGTTTATAATATTGCCTGACAACATAAATGCAGTGTATAGTATGCCTTAGGCACAGTCTGCAAAATGCAATTTCAAGGGTAAGAAATCTCCACTAACAGCGAAGAATGTCCTCCTTCCTGCTTACTGCATACGGAAAGTGATTTATGAGATCATAACCCTAGCATTTAAAATGAGAATTTCTAGGAGGAGGTATCTCATTAGAACATATGCTTGATGCTAACATTCTCTATTGCTAAGAGGTCAATGGTGGGAGGAAAGAAAAGAACAAAAAACGCTTTGCAATAAATAGCAGGAAGGAAATTCTACTTTCAAAATTCTGTAAAAAATACGCATATTTATAATTTTACTCAGCTGTAATGGAGGTAGATTTTGAGAACCTTTATGTTCGCTTTCTTTTCTTTCTCATCTTAGAGGCTGGCAAAATTAAATCCCCAAACCACAAATGAAAATATATAAGCATATTCACACATTAAGTCATTAAGGCAAACATTGTGCAGCAACTCCAGAAGCCCCAAAATTCTCTAAAAATTTCCCAAGACAGTGGGATTAGAAGAACTGGTAAAATGTTTGCTAATGTCATTAGAATAATGGAGGAAGTCTTCACTGTGACATGTGATTTCATGTCTGGGGAGAGAAGGCATGAGACAGTTTCTTGACGTTAAATCATACAGTAGTGCACCGAGTAAATCGGCTTGTTTTCAGTTACTTGTAAAAACAGAGGTGTGGGAGAATCAACCAGTTGTATCCAATATTCTGAATGGGTATAATCTTTAGAATTCAATTCACACAGCAAACCTCTCCTCCTCCCACTGGTCTTTCAGGTTGCTGAGCAAGCTTAACTTTCTTCTTACTTGTACATGAAAAAAGAAAGTTGTAGGAGTTGACAGAAAACAGTCCAAAGGCTTCAGATACCTTCAAGTACAAAGTGGTCTCGTTTCTGTACTTAAAATGTTGAGTTTCATTGTGTAGGCATGAATGCTTCATGCATCCGATGGAGGGAGAGGGCATGACTTCCTTCTGCTGTGACTCTTTTTTCAATTTCCCTAACACTGATGTCTGTTGTCTCTAAAATTGGAATGTGGGGGTGGAAGCCAGGGCAGGAGGCTTTGATTTAAAAAATAAAACACAGAACAGTGGAAAGAGAATTTATTGTTTTCAAGACCATAAAGTTTCATTTGTTGTCATTATTGAAAAACTTGTATTTTGTTAATTTTTTGAGAACTTCATAAAAAGAATTTTGATTATGGTCACCCCCAATGCTTTCCAGACCCAATCTCGTTTCCCTAACCACCCAATTTCATGTTTTTAAAATTGTTTACTTTTATCTGCATTTATAATTTTGAGAACTTTGAAACAGTATTTACATCATTTCTCCCCATCTCTGTAATCTCCAGTTCTTTCCATGCCCTCCCCCATTTCAAATTCATGGGCTCCTTCTGTTTAATTATTAAAGAAATAAGCAAATTATACATATAAAGCTGAGTTCATTTTGTGTTAATAATGTATATACACTCCTAGGACTGACTTCATAGAAAAATAAATAAAGTGGTGGGTTTTGTGATGTTGCTGTTTCAAGGAATACATTTCCCCACCAAGTTAATCATTTCTATCCTTTCTACCACAGAGTAAAAGCAGTGAGGCAGCAGCCTTTGACCTTCACGTGTTTGTGTGTACTCACTAAACCATACATCTGTTCCTCAGTTTCCGATAAAGGGACCATATGCCCCATGACTCACATATCAGAAGAGAGTGTTCTAAAGGAAACACAGCAAGGTTAATGTAGTGGATAAAATGAACTTTGAAGAGGGTTCACCTTGAATGGTCAAGCTAAAAGACCAGACAAAAGTGTTGCTAAATGTAAGAGTGGCATTTCATTTCCTCTTTGCAATCTCTCTAGAGAGTAACATAGTTTAATAACGTAACTTGTAAAGAAAACGAAGACCTGACATCCCTTAGAATTAAGTTTTTAAATAAAAAGTTATATTAAAATAGTAATAACAACTCAACTCAGACCTCAAAATACATTTTGGTAATTTTTTTTTTTTTTACAAACTGAAGACTTAATACTTTTAAGCCCGAGACTTACATTCTCAAAAGAAGGTGATCTGTCAGTCAAACACCTAAGAGTCAATAATATTTTTAAGTCCACAGTAGAAGAAACTTTGCATTAAGAACCCAAACTTTTGATTCATTTAAATTAATTTGGTTCTTACCATGATCTATTAAGCTAGAAAGGAAAATTAACATCTTGGTTCTAGAAATGAGGAGACTAGTTTTGATATCTAGTATCAAAGGGTTTAAATTAGCTACTTAGAGTCACAATGGCAAAAGGGAAGACAGAACTTGAATCCAGTTGCTCTACCAAAGATGATGCTGAACTGAATACAGCACAGTGAAAGTTACAGTGCTCAACTGTGAGATACTAGTTCTCAACTAATGCAAGGTACAATCATTGATCCTTTATTGGGAAACATTAAAAGCAATAAATTAAAATGATATTTGTATTTGTAATACCAATAATCACTTATGAAGGAATTAAATCATCACAAAATTCTTGACTTTTTTTCTTTTACCAAGAAGTAATAAATAGCATATGCTAGAACTAGCCATGAGTAAGCCCATCCTTTACTGATCAAAATTTTCTTTGATTTTTCTGAAAATAAGTAAGAGTGTCAAATATATATATATATATATTGACAAAGAAAGAAAATAATGTTTGTAGGGTGATTTCTTTCCTGCTTCATGCCCTTAACATATAATCTCTCATGAGTAAACCCAGGTCTACATTGCTTACACGAGAGATTTTCCAAGAGCTTACAGGGATCAAATTACAGCATCGTTTTTTATAGGGGCAGCTATACACGTTTATGGTTATTATAAGGTGAGTGTACATATATTTTTCCCAGAATGTTTTACAATCAGTTTTATTGACTTCAACCTTGAATTTATGAGTCTCAGGAAGAATGGGTCACAAGATAAAATGAGGAGCTAATGTGATACGAACTCTTCGTGAGTGCATTTCAACTTGTTAGCAGCCGTTAGATCTAAGAAATGTGTGGTGGAAATATAGGCAGATCAATTTTATAACCTTTGTTAAGATTTAGACAGCATCAAAATCACATAGCCTTAAAAGTAATGAGCATTTATATAAAATAGTGGAAAATTACAAGCAAATCATCACTTGTTTTGAAGAAGGGAGGGCAATACATTATTGAATCAAATGACAGCATAAATACCTGAAAGCTGTACACTAGGAGAGACAGAAAAAATGTTCTTTTAAAAAATTATTATCTATTTTTTGAGTTCACAATATAATTATATAATTTCCCCCTTTACTTTCCTCCCTCCCAATCCTCCTGTATACCCCTCCTTGGTCCTTCTTTTCATTAATATTTGTAATATGTGTGTGTGTATGTGTGTAATTATACATACATACATACATACATATGTATACATTCTCACATGGTATATGAAAAATATCCTATAAAAGTATTGTGTATATGTGTATGTATGTATAATTATTTTGACAGTAATTTAAACTCCATAAATTTTAAATATTTCATGGCCCATAAAAAATCTTCCAAAAAAAGGGAAAAAAATAAGAGATACAGAGAAAAGCCAGGTTTATAAAACATGACCATTCTAACTTGAAAGCAGAGAGGTTACTACTTCACCCAAATAGTCAACAAAAAGCTATTGCTATACTTGGGTATTTTTTCTATAATCTTAGTTTAGTTTTGCCATATTCATTTTCTTCAGGATTTAGTTGTCCTTAGCAGGAAGGATAGTGAAAAGTTTATGTAGCACATGTTTGAAGAAAAAATCCAATGGCTTTTGAAGTCTGAAGTGAGCTTGGCTTGCAGGACAAGAGTGATGGATTTTGAAAAGGGTTAAATCCATAGGAAACTGCTTGTTCTTCTTTCAGTTGACTCCCAGGGAGTAGTTTTTAAAGAAAGTGGCTATGAATTTTACTTCTAGAATAATCCTAATATGTCCACAAAGCACTTACAGTGAACTGCTTTATAGTGTGTGAAATAAAATCAAGTAGATACAAACCCGTTCCCCGAGGTGTAAGGCAGTGACTCAGGTGCCGTAAAGGCTTTGTGAGAGATGGGTCGATGTTTCTTAATAAGAACTATGTAGTAGTTAGCATGGGTTTATTCTACATGAAGGCATGATATTTTACAAAGATTCCTACTAGAATGAATAAAAGCACAGTAATGAATTCCTGGGTAAGCCTGGCATTTCCATCCCAGGAACAATGGCATGGTTATAATACAAAATGTCCGGAGGGAAAGCAACATGAAGTACAAAGACCATGTTAGATGGGGTGAAGATGGTAGGTTGTACTCAGTGCCCAC
The DNA here is from genome assembly GCA_030674055.1 of Rhabdomys pumilio. NCBI lineage: Eukaryota > Metazoa > Chordata > Mammalia > Rodentia > Muridae > Rhabdomys > Rhabdomys pumilio. The sequence goes on along the minus strand of JANHMN010000001.1, from coordinate 242,052,206 downwards.
TGTGGATCGAGCATCAACTGTCCCCACAGGCTTGCATGGTCAATATCTGGTGTCTAGTGAGGACACTATCCAGGGAAGTTCTAGAGACTTTAGGTGGTAGGGTCATGGTGGATGTAATGAGCCACTAGGGTTTTCTGTTGCTGGTTGCCCCTGGTCACCAGTTCCCCTCTTTCTGCTTTCTGTTCACTATAGAGTGAACAATCTTCTCTATGATATACTGCTGTGACTGATGGGCTTCATGGGCAATGAAGATATGGACTGAACTCTCAGAAACTTTGAGACACAATGGATGTTTTCTCCTTCAAGGCATTTTATCACAAAAAAAAGGTAATTAGTAAAATCTGACACAAATCATTTAATCAGGTCTTAGCCATTAGCCAAAATTAGGAATGCTTAACTCTACCTTAATCAATAATCTTAACATTTGCACTTATTTTAGAAGCAGGGTGTTCTATATTCACACACTGAGAGGGCAGTGCCGTTCACTGCCTTCAGCAATCCTGTTTTAATAATATTTTACTCTCTCAAGTGGCTTCTCTCACAAATAAGTAATATTTGTTTTTCACATCTAGAAAAATCCTAATTGTCTATAATAAGATATCCAAATGCACATCAGATATTCAACTTTACAGTGATTAGCATCAAAGCTCTCTCACTTCTGGGTGACCCTTGCCATGTTCACCAAACCTAAACTGCTCTAGCATAGATGCCATCCGTCACTAATCAACTCCCACAGCAAAAGATCTGCCTTCTACTACACTTCCAAACTGCACACATAATCAGTCTGACCCTTCACCCTCTAAAGTGCTGCTAAGATTCTCTCAAGATGGTGTTTTTGCTTACCTTTTAGAGGGTGGTAAGGTCAGCTCTGTCTTGTCAACAATTTAGTTTAGTGGCATTTTTAGAGCTTTTATGAGTTCCTAAGAATGAGACAAGAACTAATAAGGCACAATTTTAAGAAACTTGCATTGTTTAGATAAAAGAAACAAAGGGATACTTTTATGACAAGTTTTGCAGTGGAAATTATACAAATGACTATGGTTATAGGCAACAGAAATGAAATTGTATTGCACTGTGAACACTACAGCTTTCTTCTTTTAACGTTGAAGGCAATTTACAATTGGAAAAGTGTGTGCAGCCGTCTTGACCCTAGCTCTTCTCAATAGTTTAGATCTAGTCATATTCTTACTACATAGGGAAGGGTTAAGAAAAAAAATTTAATGCCCCTGCACCATAATGATGTCTAGGGTATTGTCTTATAAGAGGCAGGATGAAAAGGCATTCTTGAACAAAGTGAACACTGAGGTTCAGGGGATAGCTCAGTCAGAAAATGCTTGCTACATGAGCATAGGGACCTGTGTTTGATCTCTGAGAACTCACTTACAAAACCTAGGTGTGGTGATATGTGCTTGTAATTCCAGCTCAGACCAGATAGAGTCAGGTGCAAAGCCAGCCTAGTCTATTTGGTAAATCCCAGACCAGCATTTCATAGTAAGTAACCTGGGGTTTCCACTGCTGTAAAGAGACACCATGACCAAGAACAACATTTGATTGGGGCTGGCTTACAGGTTTTGAGGTTCAGTCTATTAGCATTATGGCAAGAAGCACAGCAGGGTCCAGGCAGGCATGATGCTGAAGATGCTGAGAGCTTTACATTGGTTTCCAAATGCAAGCAGAAGAAGCCTAGCTTCCACAAAACTATAAAGCCCACTCCCACAGTGACGTCTTTCCTCCAACAAGGCCATACCTCCTAACGGTGTCATGCCCTGGGCCAAGCATATTCAAACCTCCTCAGTAAGTAAGTAAATAAATGAACAAATAAATAAATAAAGTAGATGGGACCTGGGAAACAATACCCAAACTTGTCCTTTGTCTCCTACACACATGCACACAGCAGTGACTGAGCACTCCCACAGTGTCTGCACATACTCATAAAGCAAGTTCTATTTCTGTACTAGTTTGATATCTGTTGCTGTAATAAATGCCATGGCCAAAGCAATTCAGGGATTGAATGGGTTTATGCCATCTTATGGGTTACAGTCCATCATCCAGAGATGCTAAGGCAGTCACTCAAGGCAGAAGCTTGAAAGAGAAACCACAGAGGAATGCAAATTACTGGATTGCTCTCTAGGTCTTTTTGTTAAGCAAGTTTTTTTTTTACATAGCCCAGACCCTCCTACCTAAGAATGGTTTTACCCATAGTGGATGAACGGTCCTACAACAGCAACCATCAACCAAGTTAATCCCCCAGGCCAACCTGCTGGAGGCAATGCTTTGGGTCCTTCTTCCCAGGTAACTCTAAGTTTAAAATTAAATTGTAAAACTCTAAGTTGTAAAGTTAAAAATAAAAACTAACCAGAAAAGTTCCTCAAAGGGTGTGGAAATCTTCCATCAGGATACAAACTATCCCTTTGCAGTGTGGGTTCTATTTTAAGAGCCCAGGTAGCAATCAGCTACAGTTGGCCCAACTGAATAATTATTTGAAGGCTCCACCACGGACCACTCAAGAGCCTTGATCTCTCCCTCATTTGGATGAATCAATGGCACTGGAGCTGTGTCCCCAGAACAATGCTATCTCTTCAAAATGTCTCTCACTGAGCTGCAGATCAGAGCTTTATCCTGTAGTGCTTATCAACAAGAGAATGGCTGGTCATCACATCGTTAGCATGTGTGACTGGGATTAGGTATTACTGAGGGAGAGAGCGAATTGAGAGACTTGTCATTTATTGACGTCAGACAAACTGGAGACATTTATTTACAAGGCATTATGGTTTTGGAGGTTTCCATCTTCACAATGCTTTTCTATTTGTGCCGTCTTTTTAGATAAAATGTGTGTCAGGACGGGAATTGCACAAGCAAACAGAAATTTACATAGTAGATGTAACGGGTGCCAAGAGTGCTCTTCAGCATGGTGATTATGGGAATCTCAACTAATGAGGTTGGTGGGGCTTTTCTCTAAATTATGATAGAACCAGGGCCTAAAGGAAATGATACGTTAGTTTTCGAAATAGCAGAAGTTTCTCACAGAAACAGCATTCCTGTCACACCCAGTAACATAAGGTAGTGAGTAACAGTCTCCACAGGTTAGTAAGCACAGACTTTCAGCCTTTGTCCAGTGGCTTTTTAAAAATTGAAAATATATTATCATTTGATATTTGTGATGACAAGCTTTGTGCCCTCCAAGCACAGAATTCATGTCCCATACACCAAAGCTACTGACTCTGTCTTGGAATCTAAGTCATAAAATCTTTCATCAAATATTGCTTATACCACTGCTGTGGCCTCTTGAGTCATCTCAGTGATACTAATGTTTATTTAAACTCTACTGCATAGAAATCTAGGTAACGTCACCAAGACAAAACTTGCATGGAGTTAATTTACCATGCTCTGAATCCCTGACTTCCCATGTACTGCAGACAGAATTCTAAGCTTTCCTTCTAAACTCCACCTTTTGAGTGGAATATAAACACTGCCCTTGAATCTGAGAAGACCTTGTGATAATAATGGGATTTTCAGATGTAATTAAACTTCCAAATCAATTAACTCTGAATTAATCATAAGAAGCAATATCCTGGCCTGACCTGATCAGAAGACAGAGGCACCTGAATCAAAGACACACTATGATGGAAGCAAACAGCTACACTGTTGTGGATAGTCTGTGGCACGAATCTGAGAGGTTTTCTATCTTCTAAATGTGGAAGAGGATGGGATATGGGATAGGAGTCAAACATCTGAAGGGAAAGATGATTTTCAAACATCTTGAAGGAGCTGAGAATATATTCTTCCTTTACACACTTAGAAGTAGGATATAGCTAGATGTCTGATTTTATCCTTTTCAAGTTCTGTTAAAGTATAGTTAATTACTCAACTCCCGACTGATAAGAATTGTTCAAGAAATTATTTTTTGTTATATTTTGCAATAAGATATTATTATGCAGCCTTGGCTGGCCTAAAACTCACAATCTTTATATCTCAGCTTTCCAAGTGATGGGGTCATGGATATTCACCACCAATCCCTTAAATTTTTTAGCCACATTTTGTTATGCAGAAATACAAAATGAACACACTATAGTTTTTTTTTTAAAATAAAATAGCCATTTTATTGAGTGGTCTATAGCACCCTGTAAGTCCCTATGCCGCTGATTCTATTTCTTTCACTCCGTTGAACACGTAGCTATGTGACCTTGTTCATGCTCATCAAACTAAGTGTCTTTTCTTCCCACATATCTTTTGGGAAAGTGGCTGTAAGCCTCATTTCCTCACTTTGCTCATATCATGACATAAATATCCTGCCCTTGAAGCATTTTTCCCCACATGCTCACTATTCCCTGCCTTGTGTTAGTGTACTCTTAAATACTTCGTACATTATATCATGCCACTATACTTCTATTGTCTTATTTTTCTGTCTCCTTAGTAGATAAAAGGAGACCGTTTTTTGTATAATTTATATTTTTATTCCTAACAATTTGAGTAATATATAGATACATTAAGTGTTCTGTATTTGTTGAGACGAAGAATAGATTTAAAACATTATGAATTTGAAATCCAATGCAAACTGGGAACCTAAGAGTCTGGCTGCTCAGCAAGCGCACTGACTTGGAGAAATCGATGCTTTGTGATCCATGTGAGGCATTGAGGGTAATCCTTTGACCTGGTGATTAGAAGAGTGGCAAATGGCAAGACACTAACACTGGACATTGATATCCTGGTCCTGGATTAGGAGGAGTAATACCAAACTTCTCAAAGACAAGATGCAGATTCCCCAAAGTGCGCTAGTTACTTTTCTGTTGCTGTGATGAAATACTCTGACCAAAACTACCCTGGGGAAGGAATGGTTTGCTTTAGTTTATATTGCCAGGGAAGTCAAGTCAGGAAAAAAATATTGCTTCTTGCTCTCTCTCTCTCTCTCTCTCTCTCTCTCTCTCTCTCTCTCTCTCTCACACACACACACACACACACACACACACACAAACCACTGTCTGTCTGCCTGTTTGTCTGTCTGATTCTACCACTCTTGCTCTTGTTCTTGAATTCTTGCTGGATTTCTTACTCAGTCCCATGTGTCTACATGTGGTTGGTACTACCCACAGTGGGCTGGGTCCTCTCACATTAATCAACAGTCAAGACAATGGCCCAATGCCAATCTGATCTAAAAATAATCTTCAGCTGAGCTTTTTTCATCTCAGTTGACTCTTGGTTGTGTAAAGTAGGTAACAAAAACTAACCAGAATACTGATAGATTTTATCACCTGATTCTGTCCAAACAAAGCAGGACTCCAAGACCAACAAATGATGGGTTTCTTAACTATGTAAAATTGATCCTTGGGACTGGAATTATCGTAGAAACAGAGATAAATATTATACCTATTGAACCCATTTTGGAAATGAAGACCCTATCAAAGACCTAGAGTTCTTAGAATTTAACATTTTTACTTTCACCCAAAAGAATACTTAGTAGTAAAAATTAGATAATGATTATGATTAAGCAATCATCAAGTAGATTTTTAAAGATGTGAATTTCTGTTTTTCATACTCAAGAGTAGTGCTATTTGGATTTGACACGGAGATGTCAGACACCAATGAATAGTATGACCCACGAGCTTGTTCTTTTGGAACAGGTGGCTTGTGTTTGCATCCTGCTATCATTCAACTCACAAGGTGCAGTGTGCTTATTTTCATGAGGCTCAAAGATGTTCCCAAATTCATAGTACTTTGGATGTAGCTCTGTGGAACACACACAGCCAGTCTTCTTCTGCCTTAGTTGGCTTTCTATAAAATGGAATTGGAATAGAACCTGCTATAAAAGTTTCAATGATCAAATAGGTAATGTGTGGTGTCCTTGGTAAGCTGTCCAGTAAATCTAGCTATAATTATTGAGGTGGGATAGTTAACTGATTAGACTAATTCAACCAAATCTCTTTATAGCTACATTAATCTCCTTTGAGATTGCTAAGAAATAAAACCAATAATTGTGTGTAACTAGGTTCAGAGAACATAGGACGCCTCTTCTTTGCTTTAATCTTGTTCTGTTCTTAACAAGGACATCAAAGTGTCTCATGAAAGCTGTTGAAAGTTACATTTTGATATATACATGTATACATGTACATACCTTGACTGTTATGTAGAATTCTCTGAGAAAGATGATACCCAGACATATTTGCAAAAAAAATAAATCATGTTTTTTATGATATGATACCTTATAAGACTTAACCTACACTTTGCTACCAGTTGAGATGACTTGGCAATAAAGAAACTTTTTATTTTATAAAAGATAGCCATAGGAAACGTTTTTGTGTTGAATTTGGGGTAGTGAAATATTAGATGCAATTTCCAAGCTACACTACTCTACCAAGGATTTGAAATGGAGAACTTTTAATTTTGTATACAATTTTATTTTTCCAAAGAAAATCTATTTTTCTCTTCCCCAGACCAATACAATGAAAGTAACATAAGAGACTGAGAGTGAACCCAAATCTAAGAACTACTTTCCATATATTCCAAGAAACAACAGACCATCTTAATTTAAGTACCACACATCATGAAAGGAATACATGCTTGGCAGCCTCCAGTGTTCAGTTCGGTTTTGAACAAGGCAAGTCAGTAGCTCTAAAACAACTGAGCATTTATTCACATGCATTTATTCCAGTTCCATTACTAACATAGCAAATTTAGTGGCAAGAATCATTGTCAGCAACATGTAGAACTTTCAAAAGAGGAAGGACATCTGCCAAAGGCCTTCTTATGTCCCCGTGTGACTATTAAACCACCATTTTGCAGCAAGAACGTTTCATAAAGGTAATTTTCTTTATAGCTTCCTAGTGGAAGTGCTTGTATCTACTATCAATTTCAATTATACCTGGTAATTCTATGCAGAAACTTACTACCCCATGGAGAGGAGAGGAAATGAATGACCATTTATTGGGCGATAAAATAATGCATCTAAACAAGAAAATTGTTGTGTAAAGGACTGATCTTGGGATGCAGACAGTATATTTAAATCGTAATGTTATCTTAGGTATTGAGAAAACATGTACATGGTCTTTACTAATTCATCAGGTGAGTAATAAAATTTTTATTTTGTGTTAAGGATATTGAAGCACAAAATGACATAAAAAGCAATGTTCATGTGTGTAATTTGTTGAACTTTAAATTCATATCTCTATCTTGAGACCAGTATTTTTGTATAAATCACCTCTTCTATTTGGGAACTTTTATAAAGCAAATGAGCATACACCGAGGAGCATATAAACAAGTTCTGTAATATGAGAAATTCAATATCTAGGCATCTGAAAATTGTGCCTATGGTGAGGTATGACTTCCTTCATTTTCTGCTTGGGTTCTCACATGGTGGACGGGGCAAGGCAGCCATCTGGGATATCTGTAATAAAGGCTTTCAGTTAATTATATTTGCACTCTGTGACAGAAAACCTGACTGGAGTAACTTTAGACAGTGCAGATTTATATTTGCTCATGGTTTCGCAGGGCTTCAGTCCATCAGAAAGGAGAAGGCAAGGTGGATCAAGCTCAGAGAGCTTGTGGTAAAGGCTGTTCACAACCCAGCAGACAGGAAGCAGAAAGGTGATGGTTTATATGCTCACTCTCAACTTGACACATTCTAGAATCTCTTCAAAAGTGAGTCTCAATGAGAAGTTGTCTATACTGGGTTGGCCAGTAAGACCGTGTCTAAGAGAGATTTTGTTTTAAATTGAGTTAATTGAGATAAGACTAACCTAATTGTAGGAGGCATTGTTTCATGATCTGTTGTCTGGAATTAATAAAAAGGAAACAATGATTTTAGCACTAGCATGTCTCTACTAACTCATTGCCCTCTGCTTTTGACTGCCAAGTAGTATGATTAGCTGTCTCAAGTTTCTGCTGCCTTGAGTTCTCCCAGGTGATGGACTATAACTTGAAATTATAAACTAAATAAACTTTTTATTTCTTAAGTTTCTTTTGTTGTGGTAGTTTATCACAGCAACAGAGAACACAACCGAGACAAAAAGTGAGGCAGGAGCCAGGTTCAATTATAAAGTGGGAAGAATGATCTCTACTCACCTAACTTTGCTAACGGTCTCCTACCTCACAAAGTTTCTAAAACCTCCAAATTTAGCATGTCCATACAGAATCAAAGTATTCAAAACTGTCAGAGACATTCCAGATTGAATATATTTTCTGCTGAAAGACACCATCCTTCAGACAAAGCAACAGGTAGCAGAATGTGTGTGTGTGTGTGTGTGTGTGTGTGTGTGTGTAGATATAGAGGGGGGGTTAATATCCTAAATATACAAAGAACTCAAAAAACCTAGGTATCAAAAGAGCAAATAAACCAATTTAAAAGGGAGGCACAGATCAAAAGAGGAAAAACAAATGGGTGAGCAACACTTAATGTTCAACACCCTCAGTCCTCAAGGACACGACACAACTACTTGAGATTTAATTTCACACCAGTCAGAATACACCAAGATTAATAAAACAAATAGCAATCCATGCTGGTGAGGATGCAAAGTATAGGAAATACTCACCTATTGGTGGCTGGACTACAAACTAGTACAGCTGCTATGGCAATCAGTGTGGGAGTTCTTCCAGAATATTAGAACAGGTCTACCCCAAGGTCCAGCTATAGCTGGAGTAGACCTGTACCACTCTTGGGCATATACCCAAGGGATTCCTTATCCATCTACAGAGATATTTTCTTAACCACGTTCAAAGTGGCCTTTATTCATAATAAAATAGAAATTGGAAACGGCTTAGATGTTCACTAATGGATGAATGGATGAAGAAAATGTAATACATTTAACCAATAAAATATTACTCACTATGCCAGAGATAAATCAAGAAATTTACTGGTAAATAGATGAAATTAGAAAAATAATCATTCTGAGGCCTCTCCAAAAGGCAAACATGAGACACATTTGCTTAAATATGGATATTAGCTGTAAAGTCCTTGGTAAGCAGATTACAGTTTCCACAGCCACAGAGATTAGGTGTAGAGTACCACACTAGGGGTGAGGGAAGGGAAAACAAAATAGATAGTTATAGATGAACAGGGGACTGGAGAGGGAGGGACGAAGTAAGTGAGGGAGTGAATACTGAGGACAGCCAAATATCAGGGCAATTTGAAGGGTTGCATGAAAACCTAGTGTGTAAAATCTTCCTGAAATATACTCATATATGAAGGTTGTATAAATTGGGGGAGAGAAAGCACCACTTAGATATCTCTCCACCAAATTCAACCGTCAGTACCAGGAATATGTTATATTGAATCAAGTTGTTGGCCAAAGTGGCACCATGGAAATCTTCAAACAACTCTTCCTGCAATAAATGAGAACAGTAAAGAGACCCACAATTGGACAATGTCCAAAAAGCTAGAGGCCTTGGAACACGTAGTCATGAATGGGATGTCCCCATCAAATTCCTCCCCTCAGGGAACTTTGCAGAACAGGAGGCAAAACAACAATAAAAAGCTCCATCCCTGTGGCTTTGCCATTTGCAGCACCACATAAGCCCTGTCTCTTAAGCTGTCAGCATGCCGTACCTTCAGCTTTCAATAGGCATATCTTATATTCCTGATAGCTCAACATTCTAGCATCTTCATTTTAGATTAGGCTTCAGGTGGAGATTCATAAACATGGGGAAGCTCTTAAGGATCACCCAAACACATTTAATGAACAGTAAACTTTCTCTGAAAATCCCAACAGAACTGCCCATATTACCCAAACTTCTTTCTTTGCTTTTTCGTTTTTTTAAAATGCATTTTTATTGGATATTCTACTTATTTACATTTCAGATGTTATCCCCTTTCCCCATTTCCCTCCCCACAAGGAACTCCCTATCCAATTTCCCCTCCCACTGCTTCTATGAGGGTGTGTCCTCACCCATCCATCTATTCCCCTTTCCCCACCCTCAAATTCTCTCACACTGAGGCATCCAGCCTTCATGGCACCAAGGACCTCCTCTCCCACCAATGCCTGACAAGGCCATCCTCCATTGCATATACAGCTGGAGCCATGGGTCCCTCCATGCATGTTCCCAGGCTGGCAGTTTAGACCCTGAGAGCTCTGGTTGGTTGATATTGTTGCTCTCCCCATGGGGTTGCAAATCCCTTCAGCTCCTTCAGTCTTCTCTCTAACTCCTCTATTGGGAATCCTGTGATCAGTTTAATGGTTAGCTGAGAGCATCCTCCTCTGTATATGTCAGATTCTGGCAGAGACTCTCACGAGACAGGTATATCAAGCTCCTGTCAGCTTGCACTTTCTGGCATCCACAACAGAGTCTGCATTTGTTGACTGCACATGGGATGGATCCCCAAGAAGGTCAGCCTTCAGAGGGCTCCTCCTCCAGACTCTGCTCTACACTTTGTCTCTGTATTTGCTCCCTTGAGTATTTTGTTACTCCTAAGAAGGACCGAAGCACCCATACTTTGGGTTTAATTCATGGTGAGCTGAATTATTGTATATTCTTCTGTTATATAATATTTTGTTATATATTCTTTATATATAACATATTCTGCTTGCATAGTGACAGACCAAGACTCAGAGGGTAAGGCAAGAGCTAAACCTATAGTAAAACCCTCAACTGTTCATCCTTGGTCACCAACTTATTCCAGCTAGGCTATACCTGGTGAACTTTCAAGAACCTCTAAAAACAACAAAGAGAATCAAACCCACTAGCTGAAGGCCATGTATAAAAAAAAATAGTAACTTATGGATGACTGCCCAGTGAGAATTGTCTCCACAGGCTTATATATTTAAATGCATTGTCACCAGATGTTTCAGAAAGTGTGGTTTGAATAAGAATGGCATCCATAGCCTCATAATGTTTGAATGCTTAGTCATTAAGGAGTAGCATTACTCTCTGGGAGGGGAGGCTTTAGAGTAGGTGAAGTCTTGTTGGAGGATTTATCACTGGGAGTGGGCCTTGAGGTTTCAAAAGACCATGTCTCATCTCAGTTCTCTCTCTCTCTCTCTCTCTCTCTCTCTCTCTCTCTCTCTCTCTCT
>JANHMN010000001.1:242014082-242041199 GCA_030674055.1 Rhabdomys pumilio | reverse complement strand
TCTCTCTCTCTCTCTCTCTCTCTCTCTCTCTCTCTCTCTCTCTCTCTCTCTCTCCCTTCTCTGCCTCTCCACTTGTGGATTAGATATAAGTTCCCAGTTCTAGCACCATGCCTGCTTACCTGCCTGCCTGCTGCCATGTTCCCCACCATGGTGGTCATGGACTCACACTCTAAAATTGTAAGCAAGCCCCAATTAATCTCTTCCTTCTATATGTTATCTTGGTTATGGTGTTTTTGTCAAGCAGTAGAAAATTAACTAAGGCAGTGATCCATATAATACATAATCTCTTTTATTTGGACATCACTCTTGTGGTCCACTCACTACTCCACATTTTCTACCTCCTACTATCAATCACTCTTTGGGGAGGTTAAAAATTCACATCTGCATTTTTCTGAATTGCAGGAAAAGCACAAACATTCAAACCATAGCAAATCAATTGAAAATCATTTTCATAGCAAATCATTGAAAGAAATCATGTACAAAAATTCAAATTGGAGGCACAGAATAATGGGATATTTTATTTCAGAAATCATTGGCCTTGTCAAGTACAGGAGAATAAGTAGTAATACTCGATATGAATATTTCCCCTGAAATTACATCAACTTGTTTGGTGCTCAGCTGAATCTTCTTTGTGTTATATGTTTACCTCGAGTCTATTCTTTTCTTCCCTTGACAACTTCAACATGGTCAAATTTTAGTAATTATCCTTTTCAAATGCAAGAAATAAAAGTCAAGTACAATAGAGAAGTTTGTCAGCCTTGGGCTGCCAACTCTGAGAAGTGTGGGTGACGTATTGCAGGCTGCTTATGACAAGATGGATTCCTAGCTTTGCTGATGAGGCAAAACCAACACAGCTCTTTTCTGACTTGTAATTTCTCCTCTTTGCTTGATTTGTTGTCTAAATAGAGTCCGTCTCTCTTTCACTGGATGCTTTTGAATCCAGTGAAGAATGTCAGGAGAAAGGGTGCATTTCAAGATACAAAGTTGTCTTTTTCTACTCTGTACATTTATGGTGCCATGTCGAATTGATACTGGCTATAACTAAACGTCAGTCAGTAGTCGTTTGGAGTCTTAGGTGTCTGTATCTTTAGGAATGAGCTGCCTTAGACCAGTTTTAAGTATCTCTTACTGTTGACTGTTAGCTTGGGTATGGTAAGAATATGAGAAGTAAGTGCTGAAAGTTTGTGTAAATAAAGTTGGAATTAAGACATCTGCTTACTTAAGTACACTTTTAGAATGCTTTTACTTTTAAGGGTTAAGGGCCTTGGATGTGAGACAGGTTAACAGGATTTGGAACCTGTCTCTGTCATCTCTCTTACTTTTGCTAATCTAACTCATGCACTCCTTGCATTTCAGTTTTTCTACTTATGAAATAGACATGATACCAACTTTGTATAGTGACCCAAATATTTAGACTTAGTACACATCATGTATCAAAACTATGCCTGGTGTACATGTTAACTATAACTACTTAAACTGTTTGAGTATTTCAATATACATGGTTATCTGGGGGAAAAAGGCATTTGAATTCAGGAACTGAGTAATGTTACTGACATTTCCAGGTAAAATATGAAAATCACTTATTTTCTTCAGCTTTACTTTTCAGTCAGCATCGTATTTTACCAATGTTGTGATCAGAGCTGTAGATCACAGGCCAGAGCACTTCCTGTGTATCTTGTTTAGATACCTTTCAAGACATGTATGAACTGCTGTGAGCCTCTGAGTGAGTGCTTTTCCAGCTGTGAGTAGGAGTCAGGAAATATTATTATCAACAGTTAGAGATGGCATTCAAGAATGGCTAAAATAAAAAGACATCACTATCATGGTACTGGGTTTGAATTTTAATTACTAGGTCTACAGAAACAGATAGATGGGGGTAAATTTCATAACCTTGATTGCTTTTCTACGATGGGAAGTATTTATTATTAACAATCCATCCACAACTGAGACGTTTAAACCTAAGGTAATTCCCACAAGATAATTTTTATATGGACAAAAGGTGAGTAAATATTGTCTTACAGAAAGCGTTACATAGGCAATTTCAGTTTAATCTCCTAAAGATTAAATGCAAACATGTTTACAAGATCAATGATGGCAGCCAATAGAAATTTATTGATTTTGTGCAGTTATTGGTGAATGTACTCTGAGAAATATATTATTCAACAGTAGACTAATCAGTATTACTTTTTTATGGTTCCAACAGCTGGAGCCAAGTAGTGTTGTATCCAATAGCTGTTATAGAAAAGTGAACATAGACTGAAAGGCAGAGATAGACAGGACAATGGGCCAACAGGACCTTTTAACAATAGTTCATTAGGCAAAAGATGAACAAAGAAATAGACAAGCGGACCAACAATGCGATCATAAGGCTAGAGGAATCCTTATGAATCTATAACAAAATAATGTTTTAAAGATGTGACAACAAGGAAAGATAGTGTTCAATGAATGGTGATGTGTTTAGAAAAAGATAAAGAAATAATAAGTTCTATGTGTGTGTGGGGAGGTATGGGGGAAGGGGATGTCTCAGCAGACCCGTGTTGAGGCATCTCTTCCCGCTGAGGGACCAGTCACACACGATGGTATAATATAGGATAAAGTTTAATAGAATAAAATTTATTCAGGACATGGGGAGGGGAATTAAGAGGGTAGTAGAGGCACACACACACACACACACACACACACACACACACACACACACAGAGAGAGAGAGAGAGAGAGAGAGAGAGAGAGAGAGAGAGAGAGAGAGAGGAGAATTAGAAGCTGGTCATGAGCATGGGGAGAGAGGGGAAAGGGAAGGGGGAAGGGCAAGGGGACAGAGGGGTCAAGAGATCAAGAGAGCAAGAGTGCAAGAGAACATGAGAGGGAGGAGGGGGCAAACAGCCCCTTCTATAGTGGGCCAGGCATACCTGGCTGTTGTCACTTAACTGTGGTGGTGGAGTTTAGACAGAATGCTAACAGGAAGTATTGAATATTGACACGCAGAAGTACAAAAGTAGACCCCCTTCTTTTGCCAATTCTCAACAAAAATGGATTAAAGACATAAATAGAAGAAATAAAACTTTTTTTTTATTTCTATAATCCAGTTTGCTTTATTGTGACATTTTCATATTATATGAAATTATTTTGAGTTCCTGAAGAAGAGCAATTCTCCCTTTTCAGCTATTGTTAGTAGCTATAGCACTTTATTTAGAGGTGGACCTTCTGATACTTACCCCGTTGACACTAGCATACAAACTAGACACACTATGTAAGTCTTGTTTGGGTAACCACGTTGTTGAGATTTTGTGAGTGCTGACCCCCTGTCATATATAGAGAACATGCTTTCACAGAACATACCCTACTTTTCTGGCTCTTGCAGTGTTTCTGGCCCCTCTTCTCTGCTGTTCTCTGAACCTTGGAAGGATTTTGGTTTCAGTTTCTCTATCAGTTGGGCTTCTCTGAATTTTGACTAGCGTGTTTCTGTTGTTGTCCATCTGCCAAGAAGCTTCTTTGATGAGAAATAAGATCCATACTTTTCTCCCCACTCCCTGGGGCCTCAAGTCTAATGAGGCTTAGGTGCATCTGCCCTCACCGAGGCCGGACCAGGAAGTCCTCTGCTGTATATGTGTCAGGGACCTCATTTCAGCTGGTGTATGCTGCTTGGTTGGTGGCTCAGTGTCTGAGAAATCTCAAGGTTCAGGTTAGTTGACACTGCTGGTCTTCTATGGGGTTGCCCTCTTCCTCAGCTCCTTCCCCTTTCCCTAATTCAGTTGCAGGGTTCCCTGGCTTCTGTCCTTTGATTGGGTGTAAATATCTGCATCTGACTCTTTCAACTGCTTGTTGGGCCTCTCAAAGGGCAGCCATGCTAGGCTCCTGTTTATAAGCACACCATAGCATCAGTAATAGCGTCAGGTCTTGGATCCTCTCCTTGAGTTGGATTCCAACTTGGGCCAGTCACTAAACCTCCTTTCACTCAGTCCCTTCTCCATTTATGTCCCTGCAGTTCTTTTACACAGGAACAATTCTGGGTCAGAGATTTTGACTGTGGAATGGTAAACCCATTTCTCCACTTGAGGCCCTGTCTTTCTATTGAAGGAGGATTCTACAAGTCCCCTTTCCCCATTGTAGGGCATTTCATCTAAGGTTCCTCCCTTTGAGCCCTGAGCTTCTTTCACTTCCCAGGTGTCTGTTACATTCTAGAGGGTCCTCCACCATCTGTTGCCTGTTTCCATTCTTTCTGCTGGCCCTCATGGCTTCACTCATGTTCCACACCCGTACCTGATCATGTCCCACTTTCCTCTTCCTGTCCCCTTTCCCACCCAGGTCTCTCTCCTCCCACCCCCATGATTGCTTCCTTCTTCCTCCCAAGTAGGATTGAGACAGCCTCACTTTGGCCCTTTGGCTTAACTCTCTCCCAGTCACCCCCTCCTCCCACAATCTTTCCCCCATCCCCATCCTCCTTCTCCTCTGAGTGGGTGGGCCCTCCTGGTTATTCCCCCAACCCTGGTATTTCAAGTCTCTGTGAAGTTAGACTCTTTCTCTCCCATTGAGACCAGACAAAGGAGCCCAGCTAGAAGAACATATCCCAGACAGGCAAAAGTTTTTGGGATAAATACTGTTCCAGTTTATCGGGACACACATAAAGAGCAAGCTATGCATCTGCAACATATGTGTAGGGAAGCCTAGGTAAATGCCCATGTATGGTCAATTGGTTGGTGGTTCATACTCTGAGAGCCCCAAGGGTTCAGGTTGGTTGACTCTTGGTCTTCTAGTGGAGTCCCTATCCCCTGAAATTCTTCCACCTATTCTTCCATAAGAGTCCCTAAGTTCCATCCACTGATTGGCCATGGGTGTCTGTATTTATCTGGGTCAGCTGCTGGTTGGAGCTTCTCAGAGGACAACATGTTCTTGTCAGCCTTGTACTTCTGAGACTGAATTACCTCACTCAGGATGATATTCTCAAGTTCTATCCATTTGCCTGCAAAATTTATGATGTCTTTGTTTTTAACACCTGAATAGTATTCCATTGCAGAGATGTAGCACATTTTCATATCCATTCTTCAGTTGAGGGACACCTAGGATGTTATGAATAAAGCTGCTATGAACATAGTTGAACAAGTGTCTTTGTGGCTTATTGGAGCATCTTTTCGTTATATGCCCAGGAGTGGTATAGCTGGGTCTTGAGCTAGAACCATTCCCAGTTTTCTGAGAAAACACCAAATTGATTTCCAAAGTGGTTGTACAAGTTTGCAGTCCCATCAACCGGAAAAGGTGTTGCCCTGGCTCCATGTCTTTGCCAACATGTGCTATCTCTTGAGTTTTTTATCTTAGTCATTCTAATGGGTGTAAAATGGAACCTCAGAGTTGTTTTGATTTGCATTTCCCTGATGACTAAGGACTTTAAACATTTCTTTATGTGCTTCTTGGCCATTCAATATTCCTCTATTGAGAATTCTCTGTTTAGTTCTATACCCCATATTTTAATTGGGTTATTTAGGTTGTTGGTGTCCAACTTCTTGAGTTCTTCATAAATTTTGGGTACTAGCAATCCACCAAAATCAGGGACAAGACAAGGCTGTCCATTCTCTCCCTATCTATTCAATATAGTACTTGAAATTCTAGCCAGAACAATAGCCATGACATATCTAAAAGACAGCATTTTATAATGCTCCTCATTCTTTGCCTCTTACATTCCATCTTTCTGCTGACCCTCGGAGTCAGATATGTAACAATGTTTTATGAAGGACTGAGTACTCACTAGTCTCTTATTCTCAGCACTTTAGCAGGACACATGTCTCTGTTTTGACTGTCACTTCTGCCAAATGAGGCTTTTCTTAAACAAGGAGTTGCTGTAGTCTATGAGTATAAACATAAATATTTAGAATGCAGTTTAATTATAAATCCATTAAGAAAAATGTCAGAGTAGATTCTCCCATATGGCTTGTGACCTCCATATCCACCAGCTTTTGACTAGGTTTATAGTCTCAGGTATAAGTTTTATTTCCTGGAGTGGGCCTCAGATTAGATCAAAAAACCGTTGGTTACTCCAAGAATAGTCATGCCATTGCTACATTGGAGGACATATCTTTCTGGTAGGTTAGTAATGTAACACATGGAATTCAAAATTGGATATCATTGACCCAATACAACCTCAAAGCAATACACCTTCTGGCACTATGAATGCTAGTTAACAGGGAGGAGTCATTCAGATCAGTTACAGTTTAATTTCTCTATCTTATATCCAAGGTATATATTGCCTTCAGTAATATATTCTTCTGGTTTGGTTTTGGTGGGAATCCAAAGGCAAGAACAATAGCCGATATTATTTTTAGTGCCTCTGAGGGCTTCCTGGTCAAAAATACATAGATAAGTATTCTATACCTGTTACTGTGAATTTGGTACAATCACATACAATCATAAGTAGGACTTCTGGGAGAAGCATCCAAATATGAAGCACCATTCTATTCAAACTTCTTTTTAAAAAGTAACATTTAGTCAGCTTATAAGTTAGTAGGTTCCTATGACTTTCTCATAGTATCTAGTTTTGGCTATCTCCCTTCCGACCTTTTTATTTCCTTTCTCCTCCAGGCCTCATCTCCATTTCAACCTTCCCATCTCTAGCTTCCCCAACTTCCATCTCCAAACCACATTTGTTTCCTCTCACTCTCCCCTTCATGGCTCCTTTCTTGTTTTCTGGCTTCTACAGACAGTTCCTCAAACTTAAACACAGAAATCTGAAACTTCAAATCTTGGATTTGCATATTAGAAAGAACATAAAACCAAATAATACAAAACTAAAGCTTTCACAATTGGCCTCACAGGTAGGGAACCCTAGCATTCTAAGATGACAAAAACCTTGTCTGTCTCACCAAGAGTTTCAACCTGAAAATTCGTTGATTCTAGTTCTATGGGATTTTTGTTTTGTTTTGTTTTCCACCTGTGTGTTCTGGAAAAATAAAATACATATCCTGTGTATGTAACTGATCTCCACGATTCCAAGTTTACTGTAAAATGCTTGGTTTACTTTTTTTGTTTTTTGTTTTTGTTTTTGTTTTGTTTTGTGTTTTGTTTTATTTTAAGATTTCAACTCTTTGGACTATTTATTGTGGTTGATTTAAATAATTTTTTTTCTTGGCTCCTTTACCTCTCTTCATTACACTCTATCCTCTCTACCCTGCTTTAACATTCATATTAGATTATGTTGATATTTTTTCATAAGTAGAATTTCTTTAAAATTTCTTGGCTATAAATGATCAGCAAATAAACAAATTTTGAAGATTTTTTACATCTTTTCTCTTTCTCTCTTTGATCTTATATACCAGTGTCACTTCAATTACTCACTAATAAATACTGTGTAACTATAAATTCTAGTAGCCAGACAAGGGTTTGCACACAATTATTACTTGGGAGGATATTTTAGCCAGTGGTGGTAATGATGCACAGATGAAGTGAGTTTAGGCTGAAAGGCAAACCTGCTGAAGACTTGATGATTAATATGACTGGTTCTTTGGATGATTGATATTGGATCCTTCCTGGAGCATAAGAGAAGCTTGGAGAAACTCATCTCAGTTTTTGTGTACCCACAAGAGAAAAACATGTTCATCCATCAGCTTCCTTTTCCTACAGATCAAAGTGGCTTCAGACATGAGCTATATTGTAAATCTTAAATGTCCCCCGAAGGTGTACCTGTTGAATGCTTGGCCTCCATGGGTATGAAATGGTACCTTAGGCCTGATGGAAAGTCCTTAACTCTTTTATATTTCTGAGCTGTATAAAAGTAAGCCTTAGTCAGTACATGCTCAGAACAGTACACAGGTACATGCTAAGTCTAATAGGGGACATTATAATATTATAGTTGTAGACATCTGTTTTAGCTTATATAGAAGGCAACAGCTTAAGTTGTGGCTGTTTTGTCGGGGGTAAGAGGTTGGTGTGGAAGCTTGAAAATATGATTCATATGAAGGTCTAATATAAACTCTACATGTATTTTTCAATCCCAGATATTTCTTAGCTTCAGATTCATGTAACCTACACCTTACTTATTATCTCTAACTGGAGAACTCAAACCTGGCTTCTCAAGATTAACACATATGAACGTGATCATGTATTCTTTCCCCCAAACCCATATTTGAAAACCTCTTGTCATTGAGAGATGACACATAGTTTCTCATGTCACTAAAGCTAGTCTGTCTTCTTGACCCTGCTCTCCTTTATCTCCAAATGAGTTGATCTCCGCTCAGCCTCTTGGTGATTTTTCATTTCCACAGCTACTACTAGAGTCTACACCACAGTCATTTCTACTGAATAAAATAACAGCTGCCTGAGGTTTCTTCTTCCCTTTTTCAAATGTATTCTCTAAATGGAAAAGACAATTTTCAAAAATCAAGGTATAAGCAGATAACCATCTTGTTAAATACCATTAATGTCTTTCTACTGCTTTTAACTTAAAATTCCTAGAACGAGCTGTATACCCTGCCTACCGCTAGTGATCCTTTCTACCTTAAGAGATCATTTGCACAGAGCTTTGTGTCATGAATCAAATGTTTCTCCCTCTGTTTATATGTGCACCTTGATTCAAATATACCTGTTTCTGTGAGGTGTTATGTTGGTCAACATCACATTAGCATAACAAAATACTCAAGCGAATCATGTTCTAAATAATAAGGCTCATACTTCTTGAGTTTCCAGTTGAAGGTGGGACTATCCCAATACTTCAGCTCCCTAGCAAGGGTGACATAACAGGCAGAAACATGTGGTAGACAAAAATTCACATTATGAGCCCGGAAGAATAACAGTTTAGAAAAGAACCAGTCTCTCACAGTTACCTTTGAGAGCATTTTCACAATTCAACAAAGACTTCTCCTGAGGTCCTACTACTACAAATGTCTACATCACCTCCCATAAGAACCACTCTGGGAACTGGTCCTTACTCATGAGGCTTTTTGGAGATATTGCTCATATTTAATTATAAAAAGAATTTTATTTTAAATGTTAATTTAGATGTTGTCTATAAGCATTTAAAATGTTTAATAAACCACTTTGGAGCTTATCGAAAATGATGAAGTAGATGCAGGAGAGAATTAAATAGGAACCAGGTACTTTTTAAAGGGACAAAAGCATCTGACTTGAACATTTAATCCGTTACAATTTTATCTTGGTCTGGTATCCCAACCTTCATTATTTACTTAACAGATAGCTCTATCAGTTATGCAGCATTTAATTTGTGCAAAGCAATGTCTCAAGTGCTTAGAAAACATTAATTCCTTTGCTTAATTGCTGCTGTGTGGCAGAACAGAGCTGTGTTCCAGATTCTGCTTCTTTAATGTTGTCATTCTCATTAGGCAAGGCACTGCTCCTCTAGGAGGAAGCTTGCGCTCGACGAGAATGTGTGGCTTAACCCTTGAGATGAAACTGTTATAAATTATGAACTTCTAGAAATGCCCGATTTCAAAAAAACCTCGCTAGTCATTTATTTTTCATTAATTCATTCAATATTTAATGGGAGGCTTCTATATGTAAAAAGCTGCACTACCGTTGGGATGTATGCCAGACCCCAGCTTCCTATGCTTAAACATGACCTTTCTTTCCACTTTGGGATTCCATGGCACGTGTGTCTCTTTCTATTTTAGATAAACCTCTTCATAGATAGCTGGCTTAACTTGAAATAAAAAAGTAGATTTAATCGACTCCACGTTTTTTAACCTTGGCATTCAAGTCCATTTATTATATATCTGTGGTCCAGGCTAATTTCCAGAGAGTGGAATTTTAAGTTCCTTTTACTGTAGCTCAGGCCATTTGAAATTCCCATGGGTGCACCTCCTCTGAACAGCCCTCCTTTCATCTCCCCCTCTTTGCACTTGTCCTTCCAACGTTTGCACCACTTTCCCTCTTTTACTGCCTAAGAGACTGCACTCATTATTTTTTTAAACATGTATACTTCATGTAGTTTCAATACAGATGGTTCTCTGTGCTCACTGAATAAAAGAGCAGGGTCAAGGAATCAGGGTTAATCGCCTGAGGATGCAGGTCTAGCATGAATGGGTGGAGACAATAAATAGTTACCGGAATCTTCCAGTGTCCCTTTTTGTCTGTGAATTTATAGAAAGTTCTCCACTGAGCCAGTGACCATGCTGTGATGCCTTATGTGGGTTAAAAAAGTTCAAGACGTAGATGTCCAGGCACTTGGTGCAGATGGCACAGATTTCCTCTTCCTAAAGATCCAATATAGCATTCTATGAAGAAATTTGTTTTCCAGCATTTGTTCCTGTCTACATTCTACATAATTCCTACATAACTTTGTGCTTATGATGCTTCTTTTCTCAGTGATAGATTCTGGAGGGTTACAAGTTCCTTAAGAAATGTTAGGCTGCCCATGCTTACCCATCACATCCTCCTCATTTCCGTTTTATTGGTGCTTTACAAAAAAATTATCAAAGACACATATGTAAGATATCTCAGCTGCTCAGGCCTTACACAAGGAGAAAAGAAATACGCCGTAGGTAATTAGGAGGAACACATCCCCTGTTTTAAGCAATGACAAAACTAAAGTAAAGGTTCAAATATGAAAACATCTCAGAATATTCTGATATAAAAAAGTAATTGGTACTGAAGCATTTTCCACAACTTAAAATGTCTTAGAGTGTAATTAGACATGTCCTTAATCCTAGCATTCTAGCATTTCAGATCCAGGGCTGCTGGAGGGACATGACGAAACTCTCTCTCAAAAATAAACAGCAACCCAAAACAAAGCAAAAGTCCCCTAAGGAACTACATTAGAATAATTTGATGTACGTGTTTAAATAGCTAAAAGGAGGCGAAAGTAAACATAAATTAATTAATTAATGGGGGGGGGAGACGGAAAATAGAAGATTTGCTAGGCTCTAAAGGAAGTCCAGATAAACTTGTTGACTTGGTTTTGTTTTTTCTAAATAACAGAATTACAGCCTTACTTGATATTTTATTCAATAGCAACATAAATATAAACATGTGAATACAAAAGGATAAAATTGAAAGCATTGAGAAACTGTCTTCTTTAATTTTATATAATTTTACAATGACAGAGTGAGCTCCAGTGTTATGGTGAGCAGTGAAGTGATTATGACTATACCTGAAATGCACGTTGTTGTCTTAAAACAACTTTGCCATGGAAAAGTCTTCCAAATCATAAGCCAAAAGACAAAAATGTCTAGACTTGATCCACATAAAAAATTACAGCTTCTTTATTGAACCAAAGAGTTATAATGTCAAAGGAAAATGACAGCCAAAGAAAATATTTTCAAAATATAAAATACATAATCAAAATGTTATATTTTCTTAATAATCAAAATGTCTCAAGAGAGAAACAATGAACCAGAAATTCAGCAATGTTGCCTAAAAACTAATTACTTAGGGCAAGATATTTTTCATGTAAGTTGTTAAAATTTCTTAAATATGGAAAGGTAGGTAATGATGAGACACTATTTGACCTTACTACACCAGAAATACACTTTTTAATAACAGCCAGATGTAACAAAAGGAAACAATTACTTTCAACGTGTGTGGAACCATTTGAAAGTCCCAAGCTGAAATCTCACTTCCGAGTCAGACAACTTTATTTCACCGTTTTTGTTCTTGTGAGCTTGCAAGAACAAACTTTGTAGAGATGTGCAGACACATAAGTACATCAATAGGAAAAGCAGGCACATGCTCCATGCCTTGTGCTATAGTGTGAATCTGTGTAGGAATGGGCCATTTCAGTGGCTTAAGAGAAAACTGTGAAAGCAGAAATGTTTGGGTAAGTAAGTGTTACACGTGGGGCACAAACATACATTTTCCAGTAAGATAGACATGAAATGTGAGCACTCTCAGCTACACACAGTGAGGAGTGGGTGGAACAGGAGATAGATACCACCTCTGTGTCATTTACACTGGCTTTATAAATCAGAATGGAGTCTGCTAACAGATATTAATTTTTCCCTTAAAATGGCAACTTTTTCCTTTTTTTAAATTTTACCTCTGTCCCTTTACTCTGAGACACTCATGCAGGAATGACTGGCTTGCTCTAAGATGCTGTGTATCTTCCTTGTAAATGGTGGTTCCAGAAATTGAAATATTCATGCTCCCTATGTGACAAATCCCTTTGGGGTCCAATTTGATATTTATAGTTTGCAGTGACAGCACATGCTGAAATCTGCATGTGCTGGTTACAGCAGGGATGTTCTGGCCCAGGCTCTGGTTGCTGCAGGGAGAGAAGGATGCTTGTGTCAGGAGTGGGGGCTTACATCAGTGAGCGGACACATCTATTCTGGTACGGTGTGCATCAGGCTTCTTCTCAGTCCTTTCTTTTCTTTACTTACATCTGGACTCAGCAGAAAAATACATCCCACAGCATTACCACTCTCTCCTGGTGAACTAACACAGAAGAGATGTGGCCTTCCTCTGTGATTTAATTGCTGAACGTGAGCTCTCGGCTCTGAACAGTGTAATTACAGGTGCAAGCAATTAGGTGAGTGACTTGTGACTGTCATGTTGAGTAAGGGTATCGTGTTTAGAAAATGAAAGGAGAAGAATAAATAAAAACTTGTGGAGAACTATTCAGGGTGTTCTTTCTATTGTCTTTTTATTCTCTGGTGTGTTACCGATCTTGTGAGGGGCATGTCTCGGATCCTGGCAGTCTTAATAAGTCAAGGTCGGCCACTTATCCTCAATAGTCTAACTATGCAGATGAAGTGACAGTGAGACACAGACAATGGGTATTTATTCAGTGTGATCATATAGGAACTAAAGAGTTCCTGTGACTACACAGGTCCATCTTTAGAGGACTGACATGAGGTTAAGGTTGAAATAGAAGGGAAAAGGCATGGATAAATAAGAAGTCATGGTTAAGGTATGGTCCTAGACATCACCATTGTCTAAGCTTCAGAGTCTCCTGCAAGATTGTCTGACAGGATATAAGAAATGTTTGAGATCTCTTTCCAGAGATAAGCCCCCTTCTGGCTGACACTAAGGCCCCATCATTTTCCCCATTGCAGTATAAGAGTCCTGATGAATTTCCCATTTCTAGGAGTCGGTTGTTTTGTGTTGTTCACAGCCAAAGTGTAATCATAAGCATCCCCAGAATATCTTCATTCCTGCTAGGGTGGTGACAGGGGTCCTTCTATCCAGCATTTCACTCAGCATGACTTATAGGGAGAAAGATGGAATACAGCATCCAGCCCACTCAGGCAGAGTCATTGGGTGCATAAAGATCATTTCAAGCTTTGCTTTTTACTTCTGGCTCTACACCATTAACTAGGCAATAATTTCTGCCAAATGGTAACAACTTCAAGAAATGCATTAATTCCTTAAAGTTGAATCTAATAACACCAAGGAAAAGAACTCTGTGATGACAGCTGAAGAGTTTTGTTGATTGTCACACTTTGGCCTATTACTCAAAACAACTTTCAATTTGTAATCTGAAACTTCAATGATTTGGGTGAATCCAGAACACCAAAATATG
Source organism: Rhabdomys pumilio (assembly GCA_030674055.1). Taxonomy (NCBI): domain Eukaryota; kingdom Metazoa; phylum Chordata; class Mammalia; order Rodentia; family Muridae; genus Rhabdomys; species Rhabdomys pumilio. The sequence continues at coordinate 242,027,743 of JANHMN010000001.1, read as the reverse complement.
GAACGAAATCTCAACTATTTAAAACAAACAGACAAACAAAAAGTATACTACGTTAGTTTAGCCAAGTAATAGTTTTAGGTGAGGCCTATGAGCAAACTGCTTTCTAAGTAACCATCAAGATACATATACACATAGATGAATGCGTATCTAAGAGCTTATTAGAAAAACATCTTTGTGCAGTAGACAGGGTGGACACAGAGCCCTCCTGTCCAAGTGCATGGAACAGGGGTCAGTGGATATTTATGTTTGGGCACAATTTTAGTGACAATTCAGTCTTATTTTTTGCATGTATATCTCAATGGTGTTTCGTGTGGTCAGTGTTACAGTCCAAGAGTCACATGTTTTAGTACACTTCCATCATGACCAGTCGCATGCCTCTACAAGTTAGGAATCACTTTCCTATCACTCAGCCCTGTGTCTATGCTTAACATTTTATGTAAGCAGATTCATAAAGTATGTGATCTTTTTTGATTGATTTCTTTCAGTAGGCATTGTTTCAAGGTTCATACATGTTATAGTGTGAACATTTGTGGCCATATTTATAACTGAATAATTTTATATTATACAAATATGTGATATTGTAATTAACCTAGAAGGACATCTTCCCTCCCTTCAGAGTTCAAAGGGTACTTCAGGGGATGGTCTTACTGTGTCTCGAACCCCTTTTCTGGTATGATTCTCTTACTCTGGTCTCTTGGTAAGAAGAAAGTGTCAGATCTGTAGGGACGAAGAGGAAGCACGGCCAGACTGCTTGCTTGGGCTCCTCAGAGTCAGTGCTGGCCAACTGCCCTATGCCTTTGAGTGGATAAACCGGGTATCACGCATGATGTAGAAGCATCTTGTTTACTTTTCAGTTGGGACTTGATGGCTCCCACAAACACACACTTTGTTTGTTTCTAATTGGCATAGTCAAGCAAGACATCTATTTAATTCAGAGCAGGAAGATGCCTACCTGGGATCTTCAGCTGGAGACTTGGTATGCTGGGTCATGTTCCTGTTGGGTGAGTATTCTGATACTCTCTGCCATTACATTTTCTGAGATTGTTAAACAGGTCTCTTTCCTCTTTGAACACTCAAATTGTCCCTTGTGGTTTTTTTTTTTTTTTTTTCTGTAGCTCAAACTTGTATAAAAATCTGGGAAAATGGGCTTATATCCTCTTGTCTACAGTAGATATCTAATTGTCTCTTTGTATGTATTTTTCCTAGACCATGCTTTGAGCGCTTATGAATGCTAAACACATTTTACTTGATGTCTCCAGTGGCTAATTACAACACTTAACCTAGAAGATACTTATTATACAATAAACCAAAGAATTACTATATAAAATTTGCTGTAAGTATATTCCCATACAGTGAGCAAGACAGTTCTATGCTGTTTAGCAGTAATAGCCAGATTAGGATTCTAGTCAACTGTAAAACTGTGACTTGTGTTTTTGTCCTTTCAAATTATCTGTACTCATGTAACTAAAAGCATTGCTTTATGCTGCCATGTCATAAATGTCAAAAACCAAACCAAACCAAAAACCCAAACAACAAACAAACAAACAAAAATGAATGCCCAAGAATGTTTTCCCAAAGGATTTTAGAAAATGTTCTAAATACAGCTATGGTGTTCAAGACTTCCCCTAAGCGAGTAAATAGAAAATAGTACTTCTGTCACAGTAGGTAAGTCTATCGAAATAACAAACCTCCAGCATCAGCTCAATGCTTATTTTCACCTCTTGGTTCTTGCTGTCCCTATCTCTCTTTCTGTCTCTGTCTGTCTCCCTCTCTGTCTCTCACACACACACACACACGCACACCCACACACAAATACACACAAATACTTTTTGTATTTTTATTGTCTCTGTGTTAGTTTTAAATATCATCATACCACAACCTAGAATCAACTCAGAAGAAATCTCAAATGAAAGATTTCCTAGGTCTGACTGGCTTGTGGACATGTCTGTGGGGGACTGTCTTGATTGTTAGTGGGTCTCATTCAGCCCATTGATGGTAGCACCATTCCTTAGGCAAGGGTCCTGAAATGTATAGAACAGGAGAAAGCTAGATAAGAATAAAAGCAGCAAACAAGCAGAATAGGTTCCTTTATTTGTCTTTATCCTTGACTGTGATGTACCTACTGGCTGTCTCCAGCTCCTGCTCTGTGATTTATAGCAATGAAGTGCAACCTTGAAATGCAAGCCAAAGAAACTCTTTTTTTCCAAGTTGATTTTAGTCAAGGCATTTTATCACAACAAAAGACATGAAATCAGAACACCAGGGCTTAATGGAATTCTGAGGTAAAAAGCCTTAATTGTGCCTACTGGTAGTTCTACCTCCTCCTTTTATAGTGTCTCCTTGTGTGGATCCCTACGTCAGACACATTAATTTTAATACTAACTTCACAAGCCTTCGTTCTGATGCAGGCACTGGAAATTAGAAGAGTTAATTTATATCATTTGCAATCACATTATTTACAATGAAGGCTCATGACTTCTTTCAAAGTCATCATTCTTATTTGTAATATGCCTCCTTAAAACACATCAAACCTATTTGTAAAGTGTATCTTAAAAATATAACCTATAACACAACAGGGAATTACAAACACACACACACACACACACACACACACACACACACACAGAGAGAGAGAGAGAGAGAGAGAGAGAGAGAAACAGAGAGAGACAGACAGAGAGACAGAGAGACAGAGAGAGAGACAGAGACAGAGAGACAGAGAGAGAGACAGAGACAGAGACAGAGACAGAGACAGAGACAGAGACAGAGACAGAGACAAAGAGAGAGAGAGGTGTCAGAACAACAGCTTGGGTAATATTAGGGGATATTTTGCTACAGTGATAGTAACACTATTTAACAAAATAATGCATTGTCTTTAGCTCAGTGAACTATAATGGAGAACATTGTTTGGAGCAGCAATGTCTTATCCTACTGTGACTTCTGCCCTGCTTCCCCACTGTGCTATTCTCTTTGCTGGGAGCTGACAGAAGCATTCAACAAAATGAGGAAATAGTGGAGGGCACAGCTGAAGGAAATTTTGAAACAAACAGCCAAAGATAAGTGTGTGCCACATGAGAACAGCTCTTAATTGTTCTGTGATAATTCACTCAAAATATAATGATGTTGTTAGGAAGAATGGGCTGGTTTCTTGCGGATTAAGAGAAAACCATTTGTAGAAGATGAAAGGGCATCTAGCATTTGAATAGACAGAGGGAAGAGCTGCAAGAACATGAAATTACTTTTTCGCCTGATAAGACATTTATCAGTGTTTCTCTATCCTCATGCTAAATGAGGTCTAGAAGATAGAGTCTTTTGAAAGCAGAAATGGCATTAGTTTTGAATTCTGTTCCAGCTACTCAGAAGACAGACATAAATCAGCATTGCCATGACACTGGTTACTAATGAAGAGACTTGCAAAAATCTTATCTAGCTTCTGCTTTTCTCTCTCTCTCTCTCTCTCTCTCTCTCTCTCTCTCTCTCTCTCTCTCGCTCTCAACTGCCCAGGGCATCTTGCCCAAAGCCAAGGCTGCATTTTATATATACAAGGGAATAAGGTATATAAATAGTGTCTCTTCACTAGGAGAATTTGAAACCTGGAATATATTAGCTCAAATCATACTTCCAGAGTTCACAGATTTCAAGGCAGATGGTTATGGTAATTTGCCTTTGAAGATGTTTAAAATCGTATTAATCCACTCACTTTTTGAAATAATTCTTCCTCCATTAAGGCAAGGCTCATCATAAAAAGTAGAGTTTTTTTTTTTTTTCACTGACTTAATTGCTTAATGCCCATTGTGCATACTGCAGCCTCTGAGGTGTGGAATCTTCACCACGTTTCTTCTGAGATCCCTCTATGCCAGGTTGTCAGTCTTTCTGCCCAAGCTGCAGAGTCTATGGTAGGTGTGTTTTTTAGAAGTGAAAGAACACGATGCCTTCGCATTACAGTGCAGGTGGGATTTTTGAGTATTTATAAGTTATTAATGAAATTTCTTAGAATAAGGGAGGAATTTATTACCACCTAACAAAGATTTGATTAGAAATGTAGATCTATCTGCTACAAGAAACAAATTAGGAACCCAGGATGGAAAATTAAAGTGGAGCTCTGAGGACTTGTTGGAATCAGGGAAGCGCTGATTGCTTTGCAACAAGAATTTACTTACAAATATGGATCAATAACAAGAAAGTAAGAAACCTAGGATAAAGGGCTGAAGTATTGAGATGTGGTTCTAAGTGTAATATGATAGACAGTTGATTCTGGAAGTAACACCTACTTGACCTTTGACAATAACATCAACTGTGTTTGATAAAGCCTTGAGGAATCACATTCTTTATAGCTACCTCAAATTATACACAATACATGTGAGTATAAGTTTACACACAAATACATATATACAAAATCCCCAACACCAGGCACAAAAAAACCTCCTTTTAAATGACTGGTCAGGGTAGTTCGAGTGACTCAAAATCTCTGCAGATTATCAATGTATCTCTTAACTCCTAGTGCTGAAGACACCGCACACTTAGGACAGAGGACTTGAATGATTTAAGATGGATCTAAACTGAAAGCCTCCTTCCCGCTATCTAGATCATTCTCTGAAAGCTGCCGAGGGAGAGAGAAATATTGCTACCAAGCTGTAACACCTATGAACCATGACAATGACTAGCATGACAGAATATTCAAAAAGGTGTGACACTTACACCATGATAGGAGTGAGGGACAACAAACAGAACACTCGCACACACAGACACACAGACACACAGACACAGAGACACAGAGACACAGAGACACAGAGACACACAGACACACAGACACAGACACAGACACAGATACAGACACAGACACAGACACAGATGACACAGACACAGACACAGACACAGACACAGACACAGACACAGACACAGACACAGACAGACACAGACACAGACACAGACACAGACACAGACACAGACAGACACAGACACAGACACAGACACAGACACAGACACAGACACAGACACAGACACAGACACAGACACAGACACAGACACAGACACAGACACAGACACAGACACACACAGAATGTCCATCAAATTTGGGTCTGTAACAGGAGTTTTATAATTGTGATCTATGTGCAGACAACATCCAATCCCAAGTGATGTGCACTGTAGTATTAAGTATAATATACATTATGTTGGCAGTTTATCATGTGCTGTTTAAGATCCTGGAAAGCTGTTTTGAAAACAGGATTTACCCTGCTCCATTTCAGGCCAACCATGTTCCCATCAAATGTCCTTCAATGGCCCCTGCCTGGAAATAAGCTGCCCTCCTCTCCCCTCATCTCAACTCTGCGACAGGGAAGAGAGAATGGCAAACAGCCCAAGCAAGAATAAAAGCACTGTGTCCTTAAGAGCAGCTCGAAGGTTAAACATTTCTGACAGATGTTATTGTTTATCTCAGGATATTAACGTGTCTACAGTGAGAAGAAGGCAGAAGTTCAGCCATGGGAAGCTTGGCCATAAAGAGAATGCTCAAGTGAAATCAACAAGGTTTCAGCTACTACTCAACTTTCTTTTTCAGTTTCTACCGAATTTTCCCAAGGTTCACATGTTTGTTCTATTTGTTGCTATTTTTTTCTATTACTTGGGAGCCTCATACAAGGGGACACTCTGTTCTGCCAGGGACTCTCTCTATTGAGAACTTCAACTGTTTGTCTTGTAGAGGCTTTCACATTTGATTTTTGATGGCTGTTATGAGTACCTGATTTAATGATATCTGTCTGTCTGTCTGTCTGTCTGTCTGTCTATCATCTATCCATGTATAATCTACCATTTATCTATAACCTAACTCTGTCTATCTGTCTGTCTATCTATCTATCTATCTATCTATCTATCTATCTATCTATCTATCTATCTAATATCTAAATATCTATCTATCATCTATCCATTTATCATCTATCAATTATTTATCTAGCATCTTTATATATCTTCTATATATTTATCATCTATCAATTATCTATCATCTATCTATAATTTATTTATCTTCTATCTATCATCATCTATCAATTATTTATCTCTATCTATTATTTATCTATCAATCATCTATCATTTATCTACCATCACTTGCTATTTATTCTTTTACTTTATCTTGTTCTATACTTAATAAAGCTACTTAATTATAGAACATTCCCTGGACTTTGTGAATCAATAGGTAAGTGTTCTAATCACAAATGCCTCATGGTCTTCTGATGAATATTCTATGAGCTCTTTTTCTTCTCTATGCTACAAGTTTTATTTTTCCCTTGATCTAGGGTTAGGTGTCTTAGATTCCTAGAATTAGGGAGAAAGATGAGAGTGAGGCTCTTGAATGTAACTTACACTCAAAATTTAAAAGCTTTATTGTAGTGGAGATTATTTTCATGTTCTTTGTGCCGTTGCTCAGTTTGATGGATGTACAAGTATAACCTGAGTGTAAGACTCTGATCTCTGTGTGTCAAGAACTTTGGTGGATAGATAACATTGAAGAATAGCCCAGAGATTTATAATATTTGGTCTTGGAGAGGTATTTTTTTATAATAGGGAATTGGCAGAGTAATACAAAATTGGCTGTACACAAGACGCAAGGAACTAATTTATTCGGTATATTCTTTATAATTACCTTACATGCTTAATAAATACTTGAACATTTACTGAGTATAAATCATTATATTTATGGATGTAAGTTTTAAAAGTTAATTCTAGTGAGAACATATATCTGAGCCTAGTAATCAGGATTAAATGTGTTACGGTTTTTTAAGAGAGAAAAAAGGACTGGTGAACTCCATTTAATTAATGTTATCTCTGGAAGTGAGTTTTTGGTGTAACCGCCATAGATTAAAAAATTGTTTTAGCTAGAGTTTGACAAATAGAGGCAAGTATTTGTACAACAAAAATTGTTCCCAGGATTAATATTGTAAAAATAAACAAGGGCCCATTTCTTTATTATAATAAAATCTAGGGTTCTAGAAATAATATTTAATTCATGTGTAGATAGAATTGACTGTCTTTAAGGTATGCTATCAACACTCATTCCATTGATAATTCTTATCACTAATTATGTGTCAGGCACAGTTTCCATTCTGGAGATTGAAAATTTAAACCAATTTCACAAGACCATGTTACTCATTAGACTAATTAAGCTAATATATATAGTTACCATTTTCAGTATGGTCTGATCAAGGCATAAAAGTCAGTAGCTGAGAGGTTGATGAACAGTTCACAAACCATGAGTTTCTCATGGTTGGAAGGTATTCAAAGATGTATTATGAAGACAGTAAAAGTAGGACTCTTCTTGGATCTGGAGTAACTATGAGAGGCCAGGGCATATTAAGCAGAAGAACTTTCAAAGCTAGTCACTGAGGAATAATAATTTGAGATCCGGAGAGATAGCTCAGTGGTTGAGTGAGTGCCTTTATTGCCCTTGAAAAGGACCCAAAAGTGACTCCAAGCATCTATATCTGGTGACTCAAAACCACCTGAATCCCCAGCTCTAGAAGATCTGATGTCCTTTTCTGTGTTTCCCCCATAACCTTCTTCATGCTGTCCTCCTCCCTTGCATATACATATAATTAAAAAACAAATCTTACAAAAGACAACTTCAGTATTGAAAATGCTAGAAATATTCAGAAAAGAAGAATAGCGGCTCAGCCATTTGGTGCCCAGATGATGTTGATGGTGAACTTCCAGACCACCAGAAACTCACTGGTTCTTGTCTGTCTGTGCTAGTACCAGCCATCGTATTCCTGGCTTCAACTCAAATAAATTATTTTTAGTATCTCTGTATGTTATACAAGGTGTAGACATTTTAATTCCTACTAGTCACAGATCCTAAGACTTCTAAGAAGTATGAAGAACAGTTTTTAGTTCTCCCAAACTTTTAGAACTTTTAAGAGGGGCAATAAAATAAATCGAATTTTCCATCTCCTGGAGACATTTGAGTGTCAAAAGTACCCCCTTGTAGCCCAAGGTTGTACATCATAACTCCTCAGATTTCACTACAGTTTATTACAGTGAAAAAAAAAACACCCACATGGCCCTGGGTACATATCCAATTTATGAGCATCCAAAGAAGACAGATTCAGATGGATTAAAATGTGGTTTCTACGTTGATCGTGATATGCAGCCACATAAAAAACAATGCACAGAACACCTTTACTACCCAACAGCTGTGGAAAATTGTCAAGTAGAAATTAGCCCAGCTTGGGAACATTAGACTAGACATGAACACAAATTATAGGTATTAATTTATTTGGGAAAAGTTGAACATTTAAGAAGGCCATTTTGCCAGGGGAAACAAAGATGAGAAACTGTCAAACAAATCTGAGTTGTTCAGAATTCTGCCTGGCTTCCAGGAACAGAATTGAAAACAGATGTCCTCCTAGAATGTGAAAATGATCTTATTACCAGACATTTCTTTAAATGAAACCCTCAAAGACAAAATGGTTCTTTAGTGGACTCTCTCAGTCAAAGGCAAAGAAATTATAGACATGTTGAGAAATACATCATAGTCTTTGGATTTCATAAGTAGACCATGACAACTTAGAGGCCATTTTCTGGGATGCTTCAAAAAACAAAAAAACTTAATTCAAATGTAACTCATTTTTCTTCGTGGATATTTTAATAAATGAGAAAACATAGTTGATGGAAATATTAGGTTCCATAAAGCAGTCTTAAATTTTCCTCTTTTTACTTCAGTTTCAGGCTTTAATGTGTTTAATTTGGGCTAAGCAGAGGCACCCATATATTTGTGGTTAAAGAATTTTAAGAATCAATTGATAGGTAGTCTAAAGATGGAGAAATTACTACCATTTATGTAAAACCAACACGCTTCATCTGAATTATTTTAAATTATCTTTATAACTCTTATTTTAAAATTCTGACATGAGTGAGTGGTACTTTTCACTTATTCTGTGTTTCTGATTTAAAAAAATTAGTTGCAGTTCCATGTATGTTTGGTTAGCTATTAAGAAATCTTTTATTCAAGGAAAATTAATATTTTTCTTGAGTGTTAAGTTTTTATTGACAAAACATATGTCCTGACACTGTGCCACAGCTCTATACACAATACTTAAACTACAGTAAATCTCAAAAGCTGTTTTTTTGAGTTTTACTGGGAACTTTGACTCCAGAACTGGGAAGGTAACTTTAACAGGTACCACCAGGGGGCAGCAGAGGCTACAGTAGCTCAAGACTTGGGATGCTGGTTTTTCCAGGTAGGATGGGCACGGTCAACCTCCAACCAGTGTCCAGTTCTAGTTCTGCTACAAAGTATTTCAGTAGAGTGGTCATCAAAAGGTCTGCAGTGTTATGGGACCTCAAGTTATAACCTAGAGGATGTGGCCAAAGCTTGTCCAGAAGCTCCATATTGGTCTCATAAGGAGAAGACAACACAAATGTTTTCTTAGCAAAGGGAAACATAACAGACTCATCCCAAGATGGTACCTGCTTTCTCATGAGATTGACTTCTAGAGAAGAAGAAAGACATTGGCTGTTAACACATGGTCTCAGGAGCTCATCTGAATGTTTTGTTTATATTCTTTATTCACATGATAAACAGAAAGCCCAAACTAGCTAAGTCCCTTTTCTGGAGTCCCTAACAGGTTAGAGACACTTTATCTACACTCTAAGTTCATTAGACTCACCCCTCCTTACAATATATTTAATATTGGCATCAAAAGCACTGTTGGTAGTTAGAACACAATGCCTTGTTCTAAGTAACATATGGCACCTTTTGGTATATTGTTTCTTTCAAATTATTATCAGTTATTATGCTAGATATGTGAATCATTTCATTTGTACATTTTGGAAGAACTGAATTAAGAAAGAGCTGAATGAGATCTGGGACAGCAAAAGCAAATAACCACCAAAGTTGTTATGGATCTAATAATATTGCTTACGAAAGAGGGTTTGTTTTCTCAACTCCCAGGCCTCATTTAATCTCATGTGGATTCTTCCAAACCACAATTCTGAAATAAAATAATCCTTGTAATCATTGTCTCTTCTTTCCTTTGTTCATGGACTACTCTCACCTCCTTTCCCCATTAGGTTAAGGAGTTTGAATTTATTGAGTGGGTTAGAATGCATTTGGAAGCTGTGAGCCAGGAAATACAAATTCATCTTACATGTAACTGAGAGGAATATGGATGATCAGAGATGGAAGGATGGTAAGAAGACAAGAGGGGAAAGCATGATCTCAGAATAAGACCATGTTACTTAGTCTAGGACTGTAGTGATGGAGATGCTGACAAAAGGAAAATCAGTATGTGCTTTGGAGTTTCCAAGTAAGTAGGATGTATTTGGTGGTAGGGTACAGGAGTAGGTTTTAGGGAGGTGATCCTTTCATTGTAGATGGACAAAAACATGACTCTTTCTATATCCCACATTGGTTGACATAGAATGATTAACCTATTGTGTGAATATATTTCCTGGAGAAACAATACGTCATTAAGTAAAGGAGAGAAAAATCTCACATTGTGTTCCACGGGGATAAGAAGAGCTTACCAAGACGAAGCTTGATGTGAAGAAGGAGAAGAAGGTCTTGTCGGGAGCACTATGAATGCCCAGAAGTTTGCCCAAACTAAGCACTTATTTCATATCCAGACCTGGGGTCAGTCCATGCGGGTAGGATAAATAATGTTTCTTGTAAGTCTGTCAGAACTAAGAATTGCCTGTAAAGATAGGTGTTCACACATGCTTATAAGGATTATCTTGAGAATGTCAATTGATGTGGGTAGACTCATATTAATTGTGGGTAGGGCATTCCATAAGTAGAGATTCTGAAATACATAAGATGAAGAATGGGAGCCGAGCACTAGCACACATTTATTGTCTCTGCTTGTTGACTGCAGGTACCGTGTGACCAGCTGCCTACTGCCTTAACTACCTAGCAATGCTATACTATACTTTTGAATTGAGTCATAATGAACAATTTCTCTCTTAAATTGCTTTCCTCAGAGTATTTTCTTATTACAGTAATAGAAAAAAACTAAGACAGTGGGTGGTAAGTATGTGTAGGTACATTTTGTTAGAGCTTGATCATCATCAATTAGAGTTTTGGATTTTCTTGAGTATTCTTTCAAATGATAGTTTGCTGTTACCATATAAGTGAGTAACTTTTAAAAAATATTTTAAAATTTGATTGCTTCCAAAGTGTGATGACTTAGTTAAACCTGTCTCTGTTTTCAAATTAGTCACTTCTCTGGAAACGTGACAGAAAGAAGAGAAGGTTGACCAGTTGGCTCCAGATTGCCCTTGCGTTCTGATATTCTAATTCTGGTTGTAATATCCCTATGTGAGCAATGCCAGTTCTTCACATCATCAGAGAGCCATCCTAATTTGTTTGTTTGTTTTTGTTTTTGTGTGTGTGTGCAGGAAGCAAAGAAACTGCATTGTAGATTAGCATCTCAGAGAAGCACAAATATCTGAACATTAGAGGAAGAGAGGCAGTGGCTACAGCCTATGACTTTATTTCAATCACATTAAAATACTTATATTTATTCTTGAGTTTTCTTGTTTCTAAGCTACTGGGAGACAAATGCCCTATGTAATTTGGTGATTGGTTTTCATTCATTGTCCAGAATATCTTACCTGGACTTATTTGTGCAAGGTATGAGATTAACAGTGTTGCTCTTCAGATTTCTCCTGAACATTACGCTTCACAAAGCATAATAAAGACAAAGTCAAACATAGTGAGTAAGGAACCTCAGCTTAGCAAACAACAGGAAGTTCACAGTGTGAAATTTCCTTTATGAGCCCAGAGAGCTAACACAAATTTACTATCTCTTCCTTGTTATAGTGTTTCATCAGTCATAAAACAAAGCAAGGAATCTTAATCTCAGATGAGATGACAACTCAGAGTAGCACTCCATGTACCTTCCAGATCTATGAAGAAGAGGTTGATCAGTGGCTAGCATCCTCTACCTGTGACTTGAAGCCTCAGACCAGTTAAGGCTGTTAGGTTTACTGCCCCTCTTTTGGATAAAGTTGGGAACTATCAAAAATGTGAAGAATCAAGTTGAGATTCTCCCATTCTTTTGTGGTTTGTCTTCTGGTCAAATAAGACTTCTATAATTGTGTAGATGTTCTGCTATTAATCAGGATAAAATGTGTGAGTTTTTAATTAAATTATTCATTTTATGTCTTGATTGAAGCCTCCCCTCCCTCCTCCTTTCTCAGTCCCACCTTCACAACCCCTCTCTTCCTATCCTCCATTGTCCTTTTAGAGAAGGGGAGGCCCCTCTATGGATGCTAACCTGCCCTGGTATACCAAGTTTCTGCAAGACTAGGTGCATCCTCTCCCACTGAGACCAGAAAGGGGGATATTTAAATTGCTCATCTGTTTCTGTTCCTTTTATCTAGTGCATCCCCAACATGAGCATTTCTGTTTTGTTCTAACTCACCTGAGTCACCACTTGCTACACTTTTGTTCTAGAGACTGTTTTCATATTGACCATTTAGTTGTTAAGGAAAGTAAATAGAGAATTCTACAGGAGACACATGACTCTGTGCTGTACATAGGCAATTGTTGGGCCATCTAGTCTGATTATGCTTTCTGTTCTATATTCAGTAAATTACCCTTAGGGTTTTGTTTCATTTGTGTTAAAGACCAGATACACGCTTCATCTGTAGTAGAATTTAGCTCATATCTCCAGAAATGGATTTTAATCAGTATCCCTTCCCCTTTCTCCTGTCAAAATGCAAAACCAGGCAACTTCAAAGATGCATTTGAGAATGTGGGCTTCCAGGAAGTAAGCAGGTCAGAGCTGTCCTGTGGGAGATGCAAATGTAAGAAGCAAAAGCAATAGAAAGCCAGCAAAGATGGCGTTTTCAGCCCTGAGCAATTGCAGCAGACGGGAGATTTTCCTAATGAATGTGTTATTTGGGGTGTAATGAAGAAGTGAGTCTTTTATAAAATGTCCAGTAAACTTTCTGGCACTTGACCTCGCTTGATTATAGAAGAGAGATAATGACAAAGAAAATCCTGTTGAGGCTGCAGAGATGAATCAATGGTTAAGATATTGCACCACTATTGTGGATATCTGAGTTTATTTCCCACCACACAGGTCACACAGGTCAGGCACCTCACAACCACCTCTGACTTTAGCTCCAGTGGACTCAACACTTTCTTCTGGCCACTTTCTTCAGGTGTAGCACCTCCATACTTGAAGAACACACATGCACACAGACACACAGACACACACACACACACACACACACAAACACACAGAGACACACACACATACACACACACATACACAAACAAATAAAATAAAATAAATCATTTTGAAAAGGCAAATCTTTCTATGGGAACTTAACTTCCTTAAATATGGGAACGTTTATGCCAGTATCACACTCTCTGACTTTAAATTTAAATATAGTACAGAGTGTGGGTGGATTCACCTCTGACTAGCCAAAAGTTTGGTAACATCCAGAATCCAAAAAGAACAGTTGAAGTGGTGTTAAAGGAAAGTGTGGATTCAATCAACAACTGAAATCTAGAGTTCCTGCCCAGAGTGTGACACATCCACATAGATTAGTCTCTTGCTGAATAAAGAATTTCAGTGCTTCTCATGTGAACCACACAATTCTCTTGTGCAGACAAGCCAAGTTTAGACAGACTTGATTTCATTTTCCTGAGAAACATGTACAAA
>JANHMN010000001.1:242000540-242014072 GCA_030674055.1 Rhabdomys pumilio | reverse complement strand
ACCATCAGACAATGTGTTTGACTCTCTGTTGGCATCACCAGCCAGCCCTACAACTCAGTGGCTGGCCATATTTAGCCACTGATTGGTATATGTGACTCTTTAATCAATCCAATAGATTGGAATTATTTTGCAAAAGAAAGAAGAATAAAGATTTAAAAATGAAACAAAACAAAAAAAAAAAAATCACTGGTGCCTGAATCCCCTGGAACATCTCATTCACTCAGTATTCTAGTTGCCAGGATCTGAAAGAAAATGCAAAAGGCAGTAGCTTCCCCAGGCTTATTCAGGAACCTGCATTTTCCTAAGGTCTGTTTGCTCTGCACCTCCTTGGATAAATTATCAAATTCTGGAGGATATGTGAATTTAAGCTGGAGTCGATCAGTGAGACAGCGGTGATTTCCTGAGAGAGCTGTGCTGCTCAGAAGTCTAGAAGACAGCCACATCCCTCTGGCCAACAGGCTCTGCTGCGAAAATATCACCAAACTGCACACGTGGGAAAGGCTAGAGAAAAGGAGCCTAGCAGAAAGGTTGTTTTATGTACCTTGTGAAATTTTGTATGATAGTGGGCCAACTCTTTCTCAACATAGTATCAGATGTCAGAACTCTAGAGCTGTTATCATGATGTTAAGTCATTTCTCGTTGATATTGAATCCAAACTTTCTCAAATTGTGTATTGAGGTAGTTTTTAGTGTGTCATTTGAGAAATAAAACCCAATTCCCCAAATTTAAATTTCAATTAAAATTTATTATAATTATTCAGAGCTTGTGTGAATTATTTTTGCTGTTGTCTATTTTTCTGCCAGTGGGTTCGTCATGACTAACATGATAGAGGAACCAAAATGGTAAGCTAATGGTTACATGTTTATAGAAAAATGGGCTTTCCAGAAGTCCAGATTGCCAAGAGGCAAACATATTATTCAACCAAACCTGAGCATTAATTTAGAATGTAAGTAAGCAAAGTTATGGGTTTTTTCTTTTTCTTATCTCTAATCTTGGTTTTTACAGTCCAGTCGTTGTCCCCCTCCAAGTCCCCCCTCCAACAGTTCCTCATGGGACTCTCAAGGGTTAGGTGCATCTTCTCTCACAGAGACAAGACCAGGAAATCCTCTGCCATATATGTTGGTTTTAGTTTCAAGAGGCCTATTCACTCCTTCCACCACTTCTTGCCTTCATGTTCATGTTCCTTAGGACGACTAATTTCAGAGGGTCTTTTCGAACCACTGTGCTATTCTGTTTTTTTCCCAAAAACGTGTCCAAACCAAAAGGATCTTCTGCAAAGTGACTGGTCCTTCTTGGCTTCTCTGTTTACAGTCTGAACCAGAAAACGTCGTATCAGGCACAAATCTGTGGGTCTTTATCCTGGTTCCGAGGTCATCGCCGTACATGTCCTTGTCCACATTTTTACTGGGCCTGTAGATGCTCTGAGCCATGTTTCCTACCTCTCCAGGCCTGATCATAAACATTGCAAGTTTCATCTTCTCCACCTGCAAACCCACTGTCCTTGGATTGGTTGAACAGCCTTTGGTCACACTGGACTTCACTGGAAGTTCGAGGATTGGGCACACCAAGAGCAATGTCTTCACTGCTCAGCAAGGTATAACGCTTCAGCCAGTTGGGCAAAGTTTTCATTTATATGTATAGGCTGTAGCCCTCCTCCATCAGGAGCTGCCTGTTTATCCAATGAAACCGTATAACCCTTCGAGTTCTTCCAGTTGGATATACAGGGCGGGATCTTCGTGCTGTTCTTTAAGAGTTTTCTGCCGCATAAGAGAGTGCATTACAAGTGCCAGAGGAGAAAGTGGCCCCCGAGGAAGTTTCTTATGAATCTTGAATCTTGGAGGCTCCACTGGGTCTTTCTGCATTTCTATCATCCGAAAAACCCTCTGTTTAGCTGCAGAATTGAATGCTCCTCCTTGCCAAGATGGCGGGTAGCCAATATACTGAGCAGGAGCTAGTTTGTCAGATGCATGAAGTGACATGGCCGCAGCAACCTTCCTTGATACTAACTTCTGCAAGGCTATTCTTGTCTTTTCTGTTACCTCTTTAATGGTCTCTTCATCTGGCCTTTGCAGGTCTGGGTCATCGGCCTTGATAACTTCCTTTGGAATCAGGTCAGTGTCTTTGCTGTAAATGACCTTGTCTTTGGACGGTCCCTGTCGAGCGATTGCATCATGTTTAATTTTCCCTTCATAATCCAACTGAATGGTCAATGCATTTGACAATTTTTTCTTTTACCCATACCCATAGGATACTGGGCCACACGGATTTCTGGGAAACACCTCCATCTCCAAAATCCTCTAACGCGGAATCCAGCCTTTCTGGATCCGAATCTGGGAGGCTCCATTCCAGAGGAGACCAGAGAGGTCTGTCATGTTCTCTGAGATCTCGCCCTTTCTTCAGCTTTAAGTTGGTCCTGAGATAGCTGAGTAGGCACAGGTAAAAAGCTGGTGATCACCATCTTCTCTGAAGGAGAACTGAGACAAGTAAGAAGATTCTTCCTTTCTCAGGTAAGGTTTTCCTGGGTGGCCCTGGCTGCCCTAGAAATCTTTTTATAGACCAGGCTGGCCTAGACCAGTGTGGTGGCTATTCCTGGTTGCCAACTTGACTATATCTGGAATGAACTACAATCCAGAATTGGAAGGCTCACCTGTGATCCTGATCTTAAGGCATAGTGACTATGAAAAGCTTAGGCCCAGGCAAGGTAGTAGACGCCTTTAATCCCAGGAGACTAAGGCAAATGCCAGATCCAGGTCTGTTGGTACACACCTTTAATCTGGACCACACCTTCTGCTGGAGACCTACATAGGACACAGGAAGAAGGCTCACTCTTCTTCACCTGTTTGCCTTGTGGGACTGAGTAACTGTTAGATCCTTGGACTTCCATTCACAGCTGCTGCTGACCATTGTTGGGGAGTTGGACTACAGACTGTAAGTCATCAACAAATCCCCTTACTATATAGACACTACCCATAAGTTCTGTGACTCTAGGGAACCCTGATTAATACAATCAGAAATCCACTTTCCTCTCCTTCCCAATTCAAAAGTGGTAAGGAGAGACTACTGTGTCTTACTCCTCTGACAAGGGCCAAACCTCCTCATAGTACCACATTACAGCATCATTAAATCACCACACCAATAAAACAAATGAATGGAAAATTTTGTTTTTTTTTATTATTACTTTTGTTGTTGTTGTTAATCATTCCATTTGTTTACATACTAAATGATATCCCCCTTCCCGGTTGCACCTCCACAACCATTCCCCATCACATTTGCCCTTTCCCCTCTCCCCTTTGCTCCCCCACCCACCCAATCACTCCTGCTCCACCACTCCTGCATCCCCTTCAACCTCCACAGAACCAAGTGCCTCCCCTCCCATTGATGTCAGACAAGGCCATCTCTTCTACATATGTATCTGGATCCATGGATCTCTCCTGTACACGCCTTGGTTTGTGGTCTAGTCTCTGAAAGCACTGGGTGGTCCAGCCAGGCAGCATTGTTCTTCCTATGGGGCTAGAATCTCCCTCAGCTCCTCCAGTCCACCGAGCTCAATCTGATGGTTGGCTGGAAGCATTCACATCTGCATTGGTCAGGTGCTGGCAGAACCTCCCAGGGAACAGCCACACCAGGTTCCTATCAGCAAAGTGCTCTTGGCAACAGGAACACTGTCTGGGTTTGGTGTCTGCAGACAGAATGGATCCCCAGGTAGGGTTGTCCCTGGATAGCCCTTCCTTCAGTCTCTGCTTCATTTTTTGTCCCTGTCTTTCCTTTGGATAGGAATATTTCTGGATTAAAAACTTTGAGATAGGTGGGTGGCCCCATACCTCACTGGGGGCTGTACCTTTCTACTGGAGATGGTCTCCACAGGTTCTATCTCTCCTTCTCTAAGCATAAAGCTGAATTTCTTCAGCTAAAGTCATGCCGGTTGGGTCCTGGGACCCTCCAGTGGCTACCTCCAGTTCCTCATCCCCCACTGCTAAGTGTTTTTATTCGATTTCCTGACCCTCTGTACCTCTCTACTGTCCCCTCTAGTATCTGATCCTACCACCTTCTTTCTTCTTTCCCTCCTCTCTCCCTCCAAAATCCCCCTTCCCTATATCTCCCACAAAAAATCATGTTTAATGTTGAAAATTAACAAGTTATTACAGTCTAGATTATAAAAGCTATTTTCACAAATCAATGAGAAACTGAGAAACCAGTATATAAGTGGGAAAGGGAGACAGGCAGGCAATTGACCATTGGGTCGAAGCTTCATCAATATTTGTATATGTATCCACATTTACTCATGGTCTGAAAAACAACAAAAAGAACATTTATAACATATTTTCTGCCCCATTTCCTAGTTTTAACAATGTTTTACTATCCTTGCATCTTTATGTGCAATCAACAATGATCCAAGTCTCCCGTCAACTTGACTCATATTTCTTTATTTCATTTTCATCCCCAATATCATATTGACTCCAGTCAGGAAGGCACGATCTTACTGTGCAATTCCCTGGATGTATAATTGTGTCTCTGTTTTTACCAAATACCAAACTCAAGTTATTAGGCATTGAGCTATACCATCTATGGGACATCACGAATCCTGCATGGTCTATTCTAAGTTCAATCTCTTTTCAGCTTTTTAGAAATCGTTTAGAAATCTTATAGTTTAGATAATCTCTTTTGTAAAAGACAATTGAAAGAAATGAAGGATATATATGATGATTAGCATAGTTGATATGGATGACAGTAAGAAAATACAACTGTTTTAGCTCAGAACTGGGACTACAAGTACCTCCTCCTCCTTTCTCTCCTCATTTTCCTCTTTTTCTTCTGTTCTGTTTTGTTTGGATTTTTCTATTCCTCCTCCTTCATCAAAGCCAGAGTTTTGACTATTCCACATGAGAGTGTATGCTCTATTGCTATTTTGATACCACAAAAAAATTTTATGTCTAACCTAAATTGCCTTTGACTTAATTTAATGCTGTTTTTTTTTTATTCTGTTCACCATGAAAAAAAAGGAAATCATATTAGGTTTCAACTTTATGCGTTCTCACCATACACCTGAAAACAGAGACTTGGCTGTTCTATATTTGCCTTGTCTGACCTAAATGGCCCTGACAATATCTTCATAAATGATTTTACATTCTGTTTGAGGAAAGCTAGAATTTGTAGTATAACTTGGTCTGATTGATGCTTTCACAATATGTCAATTTTTCATGGTTTTCTGGGTATGCATTTTCTCCTTCACTTCTCTGCTTTGAGTAAGAATGCTGTTCAGTCATACTTTAGATACCATTCACAATGTTCACCACTGACACTCAAAACCTTAAGAAACACTCTACTGAAAAGTGACTAAAACAGACAGTGTTGTAACTCAAAAGTGAGCCCTGCCTATTCTTGGTCCTATGAAAACATAAACATTGCTCTCCCAGACCCTTCCCTCGCCCTGTGGCAATGTGGACAGCAAGCTGTGTAGAGCTTCTTCGTGTAGACACTTCTTGGAGGCATTTAGTCTTCTGTATGCCTCTTAAGTTACAGTTAACAAGGAAGCAGTACCTGGATGGCTTTAATTGACACTGGTTGAGAACACGGCCCCTAGAATTATGTCTAGGATAAGAGAAATTATATAGCAAAATGCTTTTCCTTAAGTGTCTTAGAGTTTTAATTGTAGTAAAAAACTATGATGCCCCGAAATGAATAACAGTTGTGCTTAATATTTTAAGATTAGCAACCTTCACATTTAAGATATGCCAAGCTAAAAGACAACTGGCACTATATTTAATATGCTTGTTAACATGTAGAAATAGCTGCTGCCTAATTTTATGTATCCAAAATCTATTTCTGTATTTTGGTAAGAAAAACTTTTATTACAAAAACTATCCATGGCATCTCCCACTACCCAACCAAAATAACGTTATGGACGAATGGTATATCATCTGAAAAGAAGTTACTCATTTCCATAGACAGTATGAAAGAACAATGCTACTTTTAGGACAGACAGTCATTGCTAGTTAAGGAAGGTTAGCATCCGGGCTGCCCGAAGTCCCTTCTATATAAAAGACAAAGGATTCCCATGTTGATAAACTCTCTCCAACACCCTTTTTAAAGATTTGTTATGTCACTCTGATTGTGATTCTGTTATAATTAAAAATCCAAATTAACAAGATTGCCTAATTCCGGTAACCCCATTTATTACCAAAGAATAATCAATTCCCTTTTAAACAAAAAAAAATTGAGATATGAAATAGTCAAGTGAGTTGCATATGTGTAGTTGGTTATGGTGGAACTAGGCTTGATGCAGAACTTGATTAGTATTTTCTTTGACATTTTATCAACAGGATCCTCGAGGAAATCAGAGATAGTGACACAGAGCTAAGCTTCCCAGAATGCAGTTCCCAGTCTATTTACTTATATTTTGCATACAAGGGGTTGTATTTGAGGTGAGGACGTGGTGTGTTTAGTTGTTTTAATTAATTAATTAATTAATTAATTAATTATTCTCTCACATATTACTTCTGAACCACAGGTTTTCCTCCTTCCACTCATCACATTTTATCCTTTACAGAGCTACACCTCCTTCATTTCCCTTTAGAAAATAGCAGGTCTCTCAGGGATATCAACCAAACATGGCTTAACAAGTTACAATAAGACCAGGTGTAAACCACCTTAGCAAGGTTGGATGAGATAACCCAGTAAGAGGAAAAGGGTTCCAAGATCTGATGAAAGAGTTAGAGATGCTCTCACTCCTATTGTTAAGAGTCGTACCAGAACATCAAACTAGACAAAAATAACATATATTTAGAGGACCTAGCTCAGAGCTATGAAGGCACAATAATTGTGATTGGTGCATCAGTCTCTGTGAACCCCTATGAGACCTAAGTACTTGATTCGGTTGGTAGAGTTCTTATAGTGTCCTTGACCCTTTTGACTCCTACAATCCTTCTTCCATGAGGTTCTCTGAGCTCTGCTAATGTTTGACTGTGAATCTCTGTATCTGTTCTCATCAGCTGCCTCTCTGATGGCAACTGGATTACTCACCAATCTGTGAGTATAGCAGACTATCATCAGGAATCATTGCACTGACATTTTTTCTTTTGACAGTCCTGTTTGGTTCTATCCCAGGTCTTTGGGCTATCTAGCCTCTGGTTTCTGGCCATCCAGACGGTGTCAGGCATGGGCTCCCTCCCATGGTATGGGTCTCAAGTTGTATCAGTCATTGGGTGGCCATTACCACCAGTTCTGTGCCACCTTTACTTCAGCATATCTTTCAGGCAGGACAAATTGTATGTTGAAGGTTCTGTGGCTGGGTTGGTTTCCCAGTTCCTCCATTGGAAAACTAGCCTAGATATAAATGACATCCAGGCTCTTTATCCCTCAGTACTAGGAGGCTTTGCTAAAATCCCCCCTTGTAGATTCCAGGGAGTTTCCACTGAACCCCCAAGTATACCCAAATGTCAGCCAACTCTCTCAGTACCTTCTTCCATCTCTTCCTGTCGCTTCTGATACTCTTAATTCCCATCCCCACCCATCTCAGTCCACCTGTAAAATCTATTCTATTTCCCCTTCTTAAGGAGATCCATGCATTTCTTCCCTCCCCTCCTTGAACCCTCTCTGTTACTTAGCTTCTCTGAGTTTATGGACTGATTTTGTCTTGATAATTTTTTTAACAGCTAATATCCACTTACAAGTGATTGCACAAAATATTTGTCTTTGTGAGTCTAGGTTACCTCACTCAGGATAATTATTTCTAGTTCCATCCATATGTCCGCAGATTTTATGATGTTATCTTTTTTTAAGCAGCTGAGTTATACTCTATTGTGTAAATATATCACATTTTATTTATCCACTCTTTGGTTAAGGGACATCTAGATTGTTCTCAGTGTCTGGCTATTAAAATAAAGCTGCTATGAATACAGTTGAGCAAGTCCTTGTGTTAGAATAAAGCATCCTTTGGATATATGCCAAAAAAATGGTGTAACTGGGTCTTGAGGTCAACCAATTCCCAAATGTGTGAGTAACTGCCGTATTCCACAGTGATTGTACAAAATTTCACCCCACCAGCAGTGGAGGAGTGTTCACCTTGCTCCATATCTTCTTCAGCACTAAGTTCACAGTCTATTCTCTTACATTCTGCATTTGATGGTGGATGTGATTTGGGGATTTATTTTTAATTATGTGTAGGCTAGTCTGCCTTTTGGTGGTATGCACGTATGAATACAGTTGACAACAAACCCAGAAGAGAACATCAGATACCCTGGCGTTATGGGCTATTATGAGCTTCCTGGGTGCTGGGAATCAAACTCTGGTCCTGATCTGCAAGATCAATAGGTCCTGTTGAATCTCTGAGCCACTTCCACCTTCCTGGATGAAGCACTTTGATGGTCTGTTGTCTTTCCAATGAGTTTTAGCATGTCTAAGTGAGTGTCTGTGAAAGCAACAGCTTGTCATAATAAATTTAATTGCAAAGGAGAGAAATGTTTTTCTTTAGAAACTTAATGATTAACTTTAAACATGAAGACCTTTGAAAAATGCTCATGACTGAAATATAAAACAAGAAATACAAAGATTAAATCACTTTACTAAATTGATATTCTCTTCAGTCTGCTTTACTCTTTCTTTTATTAAAAACAGATTTTTTTCATTCAATATATTCTGATCACAGTTTTCCTTCTCCCACCTCCTCTGACATTCTACTCCCTCCCCTCCCATCAGAATACATGCCCTTTGAGTTTCAGAACACAAACAGGCATCTCTAGGATAATATTAAAATTAAAATTAAAATAAAACAAAACAAATAATTTCGAATAGGACTAATCAAACAAATAGAAAATAAAAGAGCCACATAAAAATGCACAAGTATTCATGCAGATGCAGAAGCCTACACATTTCTACACACAAGAATCCCCTAAACACACAAAACTGGAAGCCATGATGTATACTTTAAGAACCTGTAAGATTAAAAAAACAAAATTCCCTGTCAAAGATTGTGAGACAAAGAACCTCAGAGCTGCCACTGAATTCATTTTGTGTAGGTCTTTTACTGCTGTGCCTGCTTTGTATCCCCAAAGGGACGCCTTTGAAGAGAGCTGATGTTCCATTTGCAAGTGTTCATCATTTGGATACAGCTTCTGTGTTAGGGAGGGGGATGTGTGCACTTCTCCTCTCAGGGCTGGGCCCCTATCTTGTACAGAACTAATTAGTGCCTGTGCACACTTACTAGAGTCTCTGTGATTCTTCTGTGTAGGTCCTGCTGTGTTTAGAGGGCTTGTTTCCCTAACATGTCCATCTCTTCTGGCTCTTGCAATATTTCCATCCCCCCTTATGAATGCTTTTCTGATCCCTGAGAAAAGGGATTTGATGGAGACATCCTTTTACTACTGAGTATTTCATGGTCTCTCACTCTCTGCGCAATGCATAGAGTATGGCTCAGTGTTTGTTCCCCATTGCTGCAGGAGGAAATTTCTCTGGTGATGGCTAAGACTTCAAGTACTATATTGAACAAGTATGGAGAAAATAGTCCACCATCTATTGTTCCTGATTTTAGTCAAAATGCTTTGAGCTTCTCTACATATATTCTGGCTATTATTGTGTTTTTTCCCACTGGCATTTAGGCATCTGAAATTGAGCTGATAGTAATTCTAGATGTTGACATTTGTTCTTATGTTTTGTAGGTTTCTGTTAAATTCTTTGGTTCCTTTTGCACTCTTTGTGTGTGTGGCTGTGGGTTACACGGTAAAGAATGCTTCTGAGATCCTGTCAGTTTTGGCAACTGGAGTCTAGGGTGGAGCTTCTTTCTAGGTATTAGGAGTTGACACTAAAGAATGGGAATGGGTTAGAAAGAGGTAGAGTGTTGGGAAGTAGGTCCATTGCAGAGAGGAAAGCTGGCTGTCCAATTAGAATCTTTGTAGCCCTCTGGAAATAGGGTCAGAGAGGAAGGTGAGGTCATAGCAGATGGTTTGCTACAAATCTGGGGATAAGACAGATGACTTGAATTGAAAGGGAAGGGACAGTGTAAAGGTTGCCTGTCTGATCCCATAGTAATTTTGGCTAGTGGGTCCCCAGGAAGTGTCTGTGGAAGCTGGGAGCTGAGACAAAGGGTTTTCAGTCTCCTTTTTTAAAGAAATATTTTCTTTATTGATTATTTCATTGTTCAAATTATGTACAACAAGTAAAACAGAGGCTAATATTTCATCTTATCTATACTCATATACAGTGTAGTGATATGATTTGTTAAAATCAGAGTTTTTAGACTATTACTTTACATGTCTTATGTGGCTTTGAATTAATATTTGGTATAAGAAACCAAAAAACCTCTCTATTATTCTATATATAACTTCCTATCTTAAAGTTGCAATGATCCTTTTCCTTTCTCAAATAATACTAACACATAATCTCTAAGACCTTCAGTGAAGACCCTGGAGGTCAAAGAGTTCTGAAGAGACTGAGTCAAATTCTCATTCCTTTTATTTTTGGATTTAAATTTTTCCTGTAACACATCAATTATCAGGCAAAGATGGTATGTTAGTAAGAGGTACCATCACTGTGATGAAACACCATGACCAAAAGGGAAGGGAAGAAAGGGTTTATTTCATTCACATTTTCATGTCACTGTTCATCAATGAAAGCAATTCGAGCAAAAACTCCTCTGAGTTGTGTAGTCTCCCACACCCCTCCCATTTGCTAGCAGGGTTGGTCTCTGAACAACAGGAAGGCTCAAGTGAAGGCATGGCACTTAAGAGATATTAATTAAAATCAATTAATTAATTGAATTGAATAAATTCTTTCAGTTGAATTGTGAAAAAGGCACAAAAGCAAATTTATGTAAAAATCCCACGGAAAGAAAACAAAAGCATCTGCCATCAGCCATGAGCCTAGCCAGCTTGGAAGCGGATACTCCAGGTACTTTTGATTGAACCTCATAGAAACCTGATGCTGGTTAGTTTTTGTCAACATGGCACAAGCTAGAATCACTTGAAAGGTTGGAGCTTCAATGGAAGAAAGAGAATCATCTAGTTGTGTATACAAATGCCCGTGTTGCATTTTCTTGACTTTTGATTGATGTGAGAGAGTCCAGGCCACTATAGGTGTTGCTACTGCAGAACAGGTGGTCCTGTGGGATATAAGAGCAGTAGCTAAAAGTAGCAAGCCAGTAAGTTACTTTCCTTCACACTTTCCCTCTCTGTGCCTGCTTGAGTTCCTGCTGTAGAATCCCTTAGTGATGGATTGTAATCTAGGAGCTTTAAAATGAAATTTAAAACCTTTTCCACCCAGCTGGTTTTCAGTCGTGACATTTGATCACAGCGACAGAAACTTAACTGAAACAGAAACTGGTACCAGAAGTATGATGTCATGATTTGAATGGGAAATGTCTCCCACAGAGTCAGACCATTGAACTCTTAATCCCAAATTGGTGGTGGTGTTCAAAGAAGTTTAGGAATTCTGGCAAGTAAGTCACTAGCATTGCTCAACTTCCAGATTGCTCTCCCTGCATTGTCTTCTCTACTGCCATTGAAGATGTGAGCTCCGAGGTTCTTGTTCCAGCCAGCATGTCTGCCAGCCTGCTAACATGCTCACAGACTCATACTCCTTGAATCACACATAAACTTTTTTCTTTTATAAATTTCATAGGTCAAGAAGGTTTATCACAGCCACGGAAAAGTGAGTAATACACACCCCAAGATAGAAAAATCTAATTAAGCCAGACCTATGCTTATTTTTATTTTAATTTGTTCTTCAGGAATTTCGTGCATGAGTTCTTGCATATTGTATTTTATCTACCTCTGCAACTTCTCCTAAATCCCAAACCCCAACAAGCTATTCTTGACTGTCCAACTCCTTTATCTCAAAGTGATCTCTGTATGTTTTTTTCTATATAGATTACAATATATTTTCTATATTATGTGTAAATGGAGCCTCTCAATGCTTACTCGTTTTGTTTAGCTACACTCACTCAGCATAACTACCTTAGCATCCATTTGTAAGGTGAATGTTTGATAGTGTATTCCATTTACTTAACCATTTATCTGGTTGGCATTTGTTGTTTATTTTACATTTGTGCTATTACAAATACAGCTTTATGATTATGCATGAATCTTTATTGAGTAATTGCTTTCATTCCTCTTCAGTAAATATTTAACAAAGAAAATTGCTGGGCTATCTGATGAACATATATTGAATATTTCAAGAACTGTCAAACTGTTTGCCAATAGTTTAGCAATTTATATTTCTAAAAAGTCCCAATGTTTTTCACATTCTTGCCAATACGTAATGTAAGATTTTAAAATTTGTCATTCTGGTAGATGCATAGCTGTATCTTATTATCATTTTAATTTTTTATATGCTGAAGAATGAAGTGACATTAAGGTATAATTCTGCTTAGGCACAGTGGTGATTTGGGGATTAAGATATAAGTATAATTTAAGGCAGATATTTTATAAGGACTCTGGAGTAAAAAAAAAATCAAATGATAAAAATGAAAATTTGGTGCCTAAGTTTCTGAAATCCATAGCCACTGAGAAAAAAATTTCTGGAAACTACCTAAGATTATATAAACCTGAGGCTTATTAAAATAGAGGCAGATAATATATTTTGAAAACTGCACAAAATTCATTCTCAAATAACTAAATTAGTGTTTGAAGACGGAGAGACTCCTCTACAAATTCAAATCAATTTCATGAATGATTTAATAAAACTGACAAGGACTTTGGTTATCCAAAACTTCCTAACCAGATTGAAAACACATTAATCATCTTCAACGGACCTACAACCCAAGGGAAAGGAAGCGGTGTTAACGTGGCTTGGCACTAGGAAAGTGCTAGCCAACTTTTATAGTTTATTCTCCTTCTTTTATAACACAGTAAGTAAAAGTGGAGAGGTAATAGGTCTGCTCTCCTGAGTTTGGTTACGAAAGCAGGTTTAAGCCATTATCTAAGAGTATAATTCAAGATAAAGATTAGATAATGACATTGGGCAACATAGTGTGAAAGTTTAATCCCAGCAAAGGTACATCCATAAAAAGGCCCAAGATACAAAATTGAAGTTATCCTTTATTCTGACATCAAGAGGCAAGAGACTCTACAGACAAGGACAGAAGGTCTACAGTGTCCTCTGCCTGAGCTTTGGTGGAGGTGACCCTGAGCCTCATTACCTCAGAATGTTCTGATTACCTGAAAGTAGCAGATGCGTTCTCTCACCACTAACTATCCCTCCATGGGATATATTTATATTTCTAAATTTTAACTTTCCTTTTTACTCATGAATTAATAGCTGCCTTTTCCACGAGGTCTGTGAACATCTTTATATGCACTCAGCCTCCTCATTAAATACCTTCTTGAGAAAACAAGCAAAGTGATTTTGATTTCCTGTGAAACTCTACTAGATACACGGAATGATCTTGTATCTTCTTGTATCTGCGTATGGTCTCTGTTCAAAGTTTCATATGTAGATCTGCAGTGTTCTTTCCTGTGCTGATGGTTAACAGAAGCACAAGCAGTAGCTAGTTCTAGTTGCCTCATGGCACAAATTCTCATTTTGGAAAGGTATGTTTTTTT
>JANHMN010000001.1:241978130-241995370 GCA_030674055.1 Rhabdomys pumilio | reverse complement strand
ATTATCACTATAAAATTGTTTTCTATATTCTTTCACTATATGGGAAGATCAGGTGTGGGAGGAGACTGGGGGAGATGTACAGAGGGTCAGGAAATTAAATAGAGGTGTGTAGCAATGGGGGATGGGGAACTGTGAGTAGCCAGAAAGTTCCAGATGCCAAGAAAGCAAGAGGTTCCCAGGACTCAACATAAACTGAAATGCCCAACAAAAAGGAGGGAGAACCTGTAGAGACCATATGGAGAGGTTAGGATTGGCCCCCTGTTGAGGGATGGGGCCACCCACCCATCTCAAAAATTTTAACTCAGAATTGCTCCTGTCTAAAGGAAACGCAGGGACAAAGAATGGAGCAGAGATTGAAAAAAAGGCCATCCAGAGACTGCCCCACCTGGGGATCCATCTCATATGTAGCCACCAAACCCAGACACTATTGTGGATGCCAAGAAGTGCTTGCTGACAGGAGCCTGATATAGTTATCCCCTGAGAGGCTCTGCCGGAGTCTTATCCATCTAAATGTGGATGCTTGCAGCTAACCATTGGACTGAGCACAGGGACCCTAATGGAGGAGTTAGGGGAAGGACTGAAGGAGCTGAAGGGGTTGGCAACCCCATAGGAAGAAAAACAGTATCAACCAATCAGACCCCCCCCCCCAACAAGAGCTTTCAGGGACTAAACCACCAACCAAAGAATACACATGAAGGGACCTGTGACTCCAGCTGCATATGTAGCAGAGGATGGCCTTATCTTGTATCAATGGGAGGAGAGGCTCTTGATCCTGTAAAAGCTCTATGCCCCAGGGTGGTGAGAAGGGAGTAAGCGATTGGGTGGGTGGGGTAGCACCCTCATAGAAGCAAGAGGTGGGATCGGGGTTTGTGGAGGGGAAACCTGGAAGAAGGATAACATTTGAAATGTAAATTAACAAAATAAGCAAAAATAAATAAATAAATAAATAAAACATAAGGTGTATCCAGTTGGAACTGGTTTGGGAATGCAACTTTATTCTACTTCTGTGCTCAGCAGTTTGTTTCTTTCATGTGTAGTATAAATTTTGTATTTTCAGATTTATTTTATATAGATCTACTTTTTTGATATTTTTGAGTTTATTTTTATAAATATAGTTTTATAAATATAGATATAGTTTGAGTATATTTCCATGTGAGAAAATTAGGTTTCAAATTGGATATAATAAATAATAAACTACAGGAAGATAACTTAATGTTTAAGTCGGCATAAACCCACTGAAAAGAGTTTCTTAATGTATGTGGTTGTCATATATAAAACTTCAATTTCATGTTACTATGTTGTGAATAAACAATAAATAATTTATTTTTTTAAATTATTGAGTCTCTATTTTAATAGTGTATATACAAAAATTAAGGAGAACAGCAGTTTCTATAAGTTATTTGATCTTTGAATAATAGACAAAAGTAGCATTTTTGAACTCATTAAAAGCAGAGAAATTATTTTATTTAACAAATGAGTATGTCTGTACTCATAATTTAGAATGAGATATTAGGTATTAAAAGACGCTAACATATGCAAACTTCCCCATGAAGCATGAATGGTATGCTAACATTATTTCTATTAAAGTACTTTGACATAAACCTACAAAGGCGCAGCATGAATTACCCAGTGTCCTTTCAAACTCAATTATTCGTAAATCATATCTGAACCTTTTCTATTAAAAATGTATCTTATTTTTAAATTGTGTGTAATTAATTAATTGTCTGTGTGTCTATTCAAACTCAAGTATTCCTAAATAATATCTAAACTTTTTCTATTAAAATTTATTTTTTTAAATTACATGTATGTATGTTAAAGATCACAAGCTTTTCATTATTAATTTCAGTTCTCTGAAGTATTTGTTCAGTTAAAAGTTATCATAGGTTTTAATTCACACATAGGTTTCATTAACATACACACACACACACACACAGACACACACACACACGTATATATATATGCACTCACTACTGTGGGAAAATTCACCCAGAATGACATACTTTATCTTTTAATGTTTCTGTAGACTACATTTTCCTGTATCTAGGTCATGCCTGCTGAACCACAATGAATACTGTTGAATTACTAAAATCTTACAGCATAGAACCTCAGATCCGAAAATGGCAATTTTAAATTTGGACTAGATCAAAGTCTATCCTTTGCATTCATCTGAAAGTTTAGATTTTATTCTTTGTGAGAAGAGGTGTCTGTGATGTAAGCAAATGGCTTTCTCTGGAAAGGTATGGCAATGTCTTCTAGTCATTTCTAGACCCTTATCGAAACCAGTGGCTTTATAAAGTATCACCCTGAGAATTGTAATGAGAGTCAGTTTCACCTGCCTTTGGGCTGACTTCAGGTGGCTGTCATCTTATTGTGAAACTCAAGTTTCTCAGAAGATATATCCAAATATTTATTTCAGAGCTTTCCTAGGTTATGAAAATTTTAGTAAAAGAATTTTATTGGGTAATGGTGAATCCAATGAATTAATCAATAATTGATAAACTAATTCTTTTTATTAAAGAAGTATTTAAACAGAACCATGCTGAAGGGTAGTGGGAGACACTGGCACTTCTTATGTGTGAGCCACTCCTCATTTTTTGTGCATCTTCTAGCATAAGCCAACACTGATATTTAGTATTGATCCTAGCTTGACCCAAGTTACTTATTTAAGAGATAAGCCACTGGACATGCTTACCAGGGAATGTCTGCATTAGGTTAGCTTGGACATTCCTCTGAAGAATTATCTGTATTGTGTTGACTGAGGTAAAGATCCACTTTATCTGTGGGTGGCACCACCTCACAGGCTGGGACTCGAGACTGAATGATAGCTTGCTGAGAACTAGCATTTGTCACATTATGCTTACTTTGTGTGCATGTTGCGAGACTCCTGCTGCTGACTCCATGACTATTCTAAAGGTATAGGCTCTACCCTTGAAACATGATATGAGTTGAAATAAATACATTTTCCTCAAATTGCTTTTGTCATGGTTCTTTGACATAGCAATGAAACAAATAACTAATACATCAGTCAAACCTCCTCAGTCTGTATTCTCATAAAAAAAGTGGAACATGGCCTTCTGGTCTGCACTGTACCCTGGTACCTTGGGCTCCAGCTCTGCACTCAGTCTCACAACACCTAGAGGAGGCTGGATCCCCAAGAACTCTAACACGCCCAGGATCATAGGTGAGGAGGCCACGGCACCTGCCCCAAACCAGGAGTTATAGGGACCCCCAGGGACCCAGGGACACAGAAAACCCCACCGGGACAGTGGCATAGGTTCCTTCTGGTCTGTGCCTGTGGCCTGAGCAGGCTTTGGGTACCAGCTCTGCACCCAATCCCACAACACCCAGAGGAGGCTGGATTCCCAGGAGCTCTAACACATCAAGGAACATATGATCATAGGATCACAGGATCTCAGGAGCTTAGTCACACTGGGATTCCAGGATCCCAGAGGCAGCCTGACTCCCAGGAGCTCTTATACTCAGGATCTCAGCGTCACAGGATTACAGAGACAGCTCGATTCTGAGGAGTTCTGACAAAACCAAGATAACAGGAGAGACAGGCTCCAGTCAGAGTCAGTGAGTGCAGGTAGCACTAGAGATAACCAGATGGTGAAAGGCAAATACAAGAACATAAGTAACAGAAACCAAGGTTACTTGGCATCGTCAGAACCCAGATCTCCCACCATAGCAAATCCTGAATAACCCATTACACCATAAAAGCAGGATTCAGGTTTAAAATCACTTCTCATGAGGATGATAGAAGACTTTAAGAAGGATGTAAACAACTCCTTTAAAGAAATACAGGAGAACACAGATAAACAGGTAGAAACCCTTAATGAGGAAACACAAAAATTCCTTAAAGAATTACGAGAAAACATAACCAAACAGGTAAAGGAATTCAACAAAACCATCCAGAACATAAAAATGGTATAGTAGAAACAATAAAGAAATCACAAAGGGAGACTACCCTGGAGATAGAAAATCTAGGAAAGAGATCACGAGTCACAGTCATCGCCAACAGAATGTAAGAGAAGAGAGAATCTCAGGTGCAGAAGATACCATAGAAAACATTGACACAACAGTCAAAGAAAATGCAAAATGCAAAAAAGCTCCTAACCCAAAACACCCAGGAAATCCAGGACAAAATGAGAAGACTAAACCTAAGGATAATAGGTACAGAAGAGAGTGAAGATGTCCAACTTAAAGGGCTAGTAAATATTTTCAACAAAATCATACAAGAAAACTTCCCTAACCTAATGAAAGAGATGCCCAAAAACATACCAGAAGCCTACAGAATTCCAATTAGACTAGATCAGAAAAGATTCTTCCTGTCACATAATAATCAAAACAACAAATGCACAAAACAAAGAAAGAATATTAAAAGCAGTAAGAGAAAAAGGTCAAGTAATCTTCTCATGAGGATGATAGAGGACTTTAAGAAGGATATAAACAACTACCTTAAAGAAATACAGGAGAACACAGGTAAACAGGTAGAAACCCTTAATGAGGAAACACAAAAATTCTTATAAAGGCAGACCTATCAGAATTACAACAGACTTCTCACCAGAGGCTATAAAAGCCAAAAATCCTGGACAGATGTCATACAGACCATACGAGAACACAAATGCCAGCCCAGACAACCATGCCCAGCAAAACTCTCAATTACATAGATAAAGAAATCAAGATATTCCATGACAAAAACCAAATTTACACAATATCCTTCCTAAATCCAGCCCTACAAAGATAATAGACGGAAAACTCCAACACAAGGAGGGAAACTATATCCTAAACTATACCTAAAAAAAGCAAGAAAGCAATCTTCTTCCAACAAGCCCAAAGAAGATAGTCATAGAAACAGTATTCCTCTTCTAATAGCAAAAATAACAGGAAGCAACAATTACTTTTCCTTAATATCTCGTAACATCAATGAACTCACTTGCCCAATAAAAAAAACAGACTAACAGACTGGACTTGTAAACAGGACCCAGTATTTTGTTGCATACAGGAAACACACCTCAGTGATCAAAAAGGGGATGCTTTGGTCCTTCTTAGGAGTAACAAAATACTCATGGGAGCAAATCGGAAGAGAAAGTTTGGAGCAGAGACTGAAGGAGGGGCTGTCCAAAGACTGTTCCACCTAGTGATCCACCCCATGTGCAAATGCAGACACTGTTGTGAATGCTAGGACGTGCATGCTGACAGGAGGCTAATATAGCTGTATCCTGAGAAGCTCTGCAAGAGCCTGACATATACAGAGGCTGATGCTCGCAGCTAAACATTGAACTGATCAAGGGATCCCCAATGGAGGAGTTAGAGAGAGGACTGAAGGAGCTGAAGGGGTTTGTGGCCCCTTGGGAAGGGTGACAATACCAACCAACCAGAGCTACCAGGGTCTAAACTGTTAGTCTATTAATGCACATGAAGAGACCCATGGCTCCAGCTGTATATGTAGTGGAGGATGGACTTGTTGTGCATCAGTGAGAGAGGAGGCCCTTGGTCCTGTGAAGGCTGGATGCCCCAATGTAGGGGAATGCAAGGGCAGGGAGGCAGGAGTGGGTGGGAGCACACCCTCATAGGAGGAGGAGGAAGAGGGGGAATGAGACACAGGGTTTCTGGGGTGGGTATTTGGGAAAGGGGATAACATCTGAAATGTAAATAAATAAAATATTCATTTTTTAAAAAGTGGATCATAAAATTATAAATGTCGATAGTATCCAAACATCCTATGATTTTATTAAATAAGACAAGTATGAACAAAGCATTGAGTTTTGTGTTAGCTAGTTCAATATAAATACACAGTTGAGATTTGATATCACAGAGATAACACCAACTTAAAGGGGAAATGTTTTAGCAACATTTCAAATTAAATGTTTGTAAAGAACAGCAATAGTATATAGCAAATATAAATGTACATCTATGTAACTAATCCAAACAAATAAAAACATAGATATAGTACACTGAGATGGTAAATATAATGCAATTTCCACTCTTAAGGAGGCTTACTCATCCCGCATTGAAGGCCATCCCATACTGGAGGATGTAATTATTTTTCCAAACTAGGGAATTACATTTAAAATCAAATATAACTTATGAGCAGGGAGGTCTAGGTCCAGCCCATGATATTCTTTGGTTGGTGGTTCAGACTCTGAAAGTCCCAAGAGTCCTGTTTAGTTGAGACTGTTGATCTTCTTGTGAAGTTCCCACAGTCCTTTCTCCTATTCTTCCAAAAGAGTCCCCAAACTCCGTTTACTGTTTAGTTGTGGGTGTGTGCATCTGTCTGAGTCAGCTACTCGGTGGAACCTCTCAGAGGACAACATGCCCTTGTCTGCACACATAACAGAGTATCACTAACAGTGTTGGTTCAGTTAATCAAGTTGGTTCAGGTATAGTTTGGCCATTCCCTCAGTTTCTGCTCCCTCCACTGAGCCTACATTACGTGTAGACAGGATTAATTTTGGGTTAAAAGTTTTGTGGGTGGGTTGGTGTTTCTATCACTCCACTGGGATTCCTGTCTGGATATAGGAAGTTGTCTCTTCAGATTCCATATCCCCAATGTTGTGAGTCACAGCTAAAGTCACCCCAATTGATTCTTGGGTTCCTCCCTTATCCCACCCAGGTCTTTGTCTCATCCTGGAGATGCCTCTGTCAGTTGCAGATTTCCATTCATTATCATGGTCACCTAGCCATCTTTTTTGTCCTTCTTCACACCTGATCTTCAGTCCCCCATTTTATTCCCCATAGTCCCTCCCTCCCAGTTGCCTCCCTCTGCCTACCTCTCATTACTCTTTAATTCTTTTTTCTTAGTGAGATTCTATTTTCTTCGCTTGGGCCTTTCTTCTTGTGTAACTTCTTTGGGTCTGTAGAGTGTAACATGATACCTGTATTTTATGACTAGTATCTACTTATAAGTGAGTACAAACCTTGTGTGTCCTTTTGGGACTGGAATACTTCATTCAAGCTGATATTTTCAAGTTCCATCCATCTGCCTGCAAAATCATGATGTCTTGGCAGTTTAACTTCCATGAGGGTCTTGAACAATTGGAGCAGAGGCTAGCTCAAGAGCTGTTGTCTATATTTGGGATAGGTTCTAAGAGCTGAGCTGCTTTTTCTAGCCTCAGTGGGAGAGGAAGTGCCTAGCCTAGCTTCCCAGAAACTTGAAGTGCCTGGGTGTGGTGCAGGGATACCTGGGGAGCCCTGACAGGCTCAGTGGAGAAGGGAAGATGGGGGATGGGGGATGAATTGTGGGAGAGGGTGACTAGGAGGGGAGATGTGAGCAGAATGTAATGAAAATAAGTAAAAAAAAATTTTTTTTAAATGAAGGCAAAGTCAGGGGACAGCTAGAGTAGATTCACATTTTGAACTCATGTAGATCTTTTTCCCCTTGGTTTTGTCTTTACGGAATGACTGTTAAGTCTTTTCACACTTTGAAAAATAGAGGGGAAATACAGGATCTTCAAAACTGTCCAATGGAATGATCAGATAAGTGAAGTGAAGAAGACATCGAGTACTTTTGAGTTACCAAAATGCAAAACTGCCTATGGTAAGATTTATCACTCTCTACAATACACATTGCAGGTTCTTAAAATGATTATTTTATTTCTTCCTTTTCGTGAAAGCTTAATTTTCCCTCTCCAGCAAGATGATGTAAACAAGAAATTAGACTCCAAAAAAAACAAATAATCAAATTAAAAAACAGGGTACAAAACTAAGCAGAAAATTCTCAACAGAGAAATCTCTAATGCCTCAGAAGCACTTAAAGAAATGTTCAACATCCTTGGTCATCAGGGGTATGCAAATCAAAGCAACCCTGAGATTTCCACCTTACACCAATCAGAATGGCTAAGATCAAAAACTCAAGGGAGAGCATACTGGTGAGAATGTGGAGGAAGGGGAACATTCCTCCATTGCTGGTGGGATTGCAAACTGGTCCAAACACTCTGGAAATCAACCAGGAGGTTCCTTAGAAAATTGGAAATATTCCAACTTGAAGTACACAGCTATACCACTCTTGGGTATATACTCAAAAGATGTTTCACCAAAACGGCAAACCTAAAGCATACAGCAGCCTAGAAAATTATTGCTTTGTTTTAAAAACCACTGTACTGGCTGGTTTTGTGTGTCAACTTGACACAAGCTGGAGTAATCACAGAGAAAGAAGCCTCCCTTGAGGAAATGCCTCCATTAGATCCAGCTATAAGACATTTTCTCAATTAGTGATCAAGGGGAGGGGGACAGCCCATTGTGGTTGGTGCTATCCCTGGGCTGGTGGTCCTGGGTTCTATAAGAATGCAAGCTGAGCAAGCCAAGGAAAGCAATCCAGTAAGCAGCACCTTCCATGGCTTCTGCATCCACTCCTGCATCCAAGGTCCTGCCCTGTGTGAGTTCCCATCCTGACATCCTTTGGTGATAAACAGCAATGTGGAAGTGTAAGCTGAATAAACCCTTTCCTCCACAACTTGCTTCTTGGTCATGACGTTTTGTGCAGGAATACAAACCCTGACTGAGACAATCATTATAAATAACATTGAGATAGCAGGTAGACTGACATTGAAGACAAGGAAAATAAAATGGAAATAGGAGAAAAAGACACTGGAAGAATAATTTAAAGACAGGAGCAAAAAAATAGATTTAAAAGTAGTATTTACAATAACTCCAGATCACTGTGGTTCTTTGGGAGGGAAATGACATTTAACATTTCTGCCTTCTCAACTCTCATTCTTTAAAGTTTGGCTCGATGATCTTTTCCTTCCTGAAGTCTAAATTCCATTTAAAGTATAATTTACCCAAAGACAAAACCATTCAATGCCAAGGACAATTTCAATGTTTGAGATCATTTTATTTCAGGGAGATAAAATAATACATATTATATTATAGTAATTTCTTATTTAGCCCTGTTGACAGTTATTGAAATTTCTATGAAGTGTACTTCTTATAATATTTGGGGAAATCATTATGAATTTTTTCATGCACATCATCTATAGAAACAGGTTGATTGCATTCCTTTGGAATGGCTTTGAACTTTTTATGACGAGATCCTGTAAACCAGATACTCATTAAGGCCAGGAAAAAGTCAATTTAAGTTGCAATATGTAATCTTTTGCTAAATATAAAAAGGGAAACATCCCAACTGTGAGCCTAAGAAACAGCAAAAACATAAGATTGTATAATTAGTGGTTGTAAAGATATTTCAGAATACTGATATCATAATTTAAGAACCCAATTTCAATTTGCATAGATGATATAGTTTAATAATGTATTTAAAATAAAAGGACCAGGTAGCTTTTGAATTTTTTTTGTGTGTGTTAGTTGGTACTGATTAAATTTTAATTTTATAAAGTGGAAAATGTTAATTTTCTTTTTGTAAAAAAAAAAAAGATTTACTTATTGTTTAAAGTT
This sequence comes from Rhabdomys pumilio, assembly GCA_030674055.1. NCBI lineage: Eukaryota > Metazoa > Chordata > Mammalia > Rodentia > Muridae > Rhabdomys > Rhabdomys pumilio. The sequence continues at coordinate 241,985,974 of JANHMN010000001.1, read as the reverse complement.
TCTCCAAAAGTTCCAAGCAAGCAAATATAGGGCAAAATTAATTTTCACTTGTTCTGATTATCATGGAACTCCATGGTATTCCCACTACCATTGGATGTATAATTATAATTTCTACTCTAGGCAGTCTTCCAAATACAACTTCAAATTAAGGTTAGTTATGGGCCTTCTGAAGAAATGCCAGCCAGCAAACCCACATGGATGATACTCAGGCTGACTTGCCTAATTAGATTACACACATGATTGCTGACAGATTTTAATATTTTTTTCTTGTGCTAAACTTATTTATGATGATATTGATCTTTTTACTATTATACTGTTGCTTAGGAATAAAAGTGACCCAGAAGATAATTGATGGCTCAGTGGATAGATACTTATCATTATAGGAGTTTGAAGCCAAAAGATAGTTTGCAACCAACCTATTTTCAACTTTAAATGTTCAGCCAAGTTGGGACGCAGGTCTATGAAGAAATAAAAAGAAAAAATAAAAACATTTTTAAAAGTACAGAGGGAATTAAAAAGAAGAAAAAGAAAAGAGACTTCAAAGCATAGCATCTACCCCTGATGAGTAATTTGTTTCTGACAAAATTCACGCTGGACATTTGGAGTTGAGAAAGAACCTGACTGGAGTGGAGAGAACAAATGTCCAAAGAATGGAGGAAGAAAATCCTTATGGTTTGTCATAATAAGTAACAGGATGTAACAGCCCATTGCCAGCATATTTTTCTAAACAAAGAGGGTAGAACAAAAATCCACTGCAAACATAAGAATGTGCAGAGGAAAACAGTTGAGAACAACAGGCTTTATTGGGCTGTTATATTTTATTGTGTGTATTACCAGATTTCTACAGATGGAATAAAGCTGGCTTTATATTATAGCCATAAGCCCTTCAACTTTTGATGGTTTCTAATAGCATATTTCATCAGATATCCCCTCAGACATCCGTATGACTGCAGCATTTATTTCTGGCCTTAAAATCGAGGGCAAGTGGCCATTGAAGCTTTCTATAATGAACACTATCAAATGTCTTATAAAACAAAGTGAAAAAGAAAAAAAAAACTTCACAGCCTATTTTTTCTGTAATTTTATTTATATTCATTGAATTTAAAAAAATCTTTTGTTATCAGTTTACATAAAGATCAACAAACATGGGGTTCTTGTTACTTTTGCTTGCCAACACCGCCTAGGGTCACCTAAAAAGTGAATCTTAATAGAGGGAGTGGCCAGATAAGACTGGCTGGAGAGAATATCAGTGATTATTAATTGTTTGTGAAATAATTATCTTGATTATTAATTGTTGTAGAAGGGTCCAACCTACTGTGAGTAGCACCACCTTTTAGGTAGGTAGTCCTGGGCTATGTAAGAAAGCTGGCAACCTAACAATAATCCACACCCTTTGGATCAATTAATGAAAATGAATACGTAGCCTACCAAAACTTATGGAATATGATGAAAGTGGTGCTAAGAGGAAAATTCATAGTGCCTGCATGAAAAAAAGTAAAGAAATTCATATTAGCAACTTAACAACATACCTGAACACTCTATAACAAAAAGAATTAAACATACTCAAAGAAAGTCAAAGACAAGAAATAATCAAACTGGGGGCTAAAATCAATAAAATCAGAACAAAGAAAATAATATAAAGAATCAATAAAATAACAAGTTGCTTATTTGAGAAAATCAATAAGATAGGTGAACCTTATCCAAACTAACTAAAAGGCAGAGAAAGAACGTAGGAGGAGCTAAGGTGGAAGGCGTAAGGAGAAAAAGAGGAAAAGGAAGAGGAGGAGCTAGAAGGGGAGAGGTGAGATAGAGAGAGAGAGAGAGAGAGAGAGAGAGAGAGAGAGAGAGAGAGAGAGAGAGAGGCATGGAGGCTAATGTTCAAGTGTCTCCCATAGTCAAAGGTAGTTGGTATATCTAGGTTGGGTATTGGGTTACACCTCTGATTGAGTGGGCATCTTGTTATTGATCATTACCAAATATATAAGCCTTTGGATACTCTGAGCATTAGAGTCTCATTTGTACTGAGCCCGCTTGGTTGGCAGGATGGTCTGGGCAATGCCCAGCCTTGCAGAGACAGCGTGGAAGATTGGCAGAGCCATTTCCCATGCTGGTGTCTCGTGGGTGGCAGGGCTGGTGTTTCTGTCTGGCTGTTTCTAGCTGCAGCATGCACATGGCCTCTAGCTATGGAACATGGCGGCTGAGCTGGGCAGAGCAGCCATAGCTTAGATAGTTGGCCTGACCAGCAGCTGCTTTTTAAATTATTACAGCAACAAAAGAATATCGAAATTAACATCAGAAATGAAAAGCGGGACCGAACAACAGACATTGAGGAAATCCAGGACATACTTTGAAGACCCATACTCCACAAAAATGGAAAAATTTAAATTTATGAATAATTTTCTCAACAGGTACCACTAAACATCGTCAAATCAATATAAATAAAACAATTAAGCAGACCTACACCTACTGAAGTAGAAGCAGTCATGAAAAGTCTCTCAGTCACAGAAAGTCTGGGGCTAGATGGTTTTAGTGGAGAACTCTACTAGATTCTCAAAGACACATTAACACCAAATACTCCTCAAATTATTACACAAAATAGGAACAGAAAGAGCATTATCCAATTCATTTTATGAAGTCACTGTACTGGTACCCAAACCACATGAAGACTCCACAAAGAAAAATATTACAGACCAATTACCCTTATGAACATAAATGCAAAAATATTCAATGAAATACTTACAAACCAAATCTGTGAACACATCAAAAAGGTCATTCACCAAGATCAAGTAGGCTTTATCCTAGAAATTCAGTGATTCTTCAATACATGAAACTCAGTAAATGGAAACCACCATATAAATAAACTGCAAAAATAGTTTATTTTATTAGATCCAGATTTTTGGCAAAATCTAACACCTTTCATAATAACAGTGTCGTGAGATAGGATTATAAGTGATATACCTAAACATAATAAAGACAATTTAGAAAAAGCTCATAGCCAATATCAACTTAAATGGAAAGAAACTCAAAGCAATTCCACTAAAATCAGGAACAAGAAAAAAACTGCCCATCTTCTCTATATCTGTTCAACATATTACTTGAAGTTTTAGCTAGAGCAATGACACAACCAAAAGAGATTAGAGAGATAGAAATTGGACAGAAAGAAGTCAAAGTATCATTATTTATAGATGATGTGATAGTATACATAGATGACTCTAAAAATTCTACCAGGGAACTCCTACAGCTGATAAACACCTTCAGTGAAGTGTCTGGAAACAAGATTAATTAAAAAAAAAAAATCAGTAGCCCTCCTATATGTAAATGACCCATGGACTGAGAAAGACATCAGGGAAACAAAACCTTTCTCAATAGCCTCAAATAATATAAACATCTCTGGGTAACATTAACCAAGTGAACGAAAGACTTGTATAATAAAAACTTCAAGTCTTTGAGGAAAGGAATTGAGGAAGATATCAAGAGATGGAACTATCTCCCATATTTTTCAATTGGTAAGATTAACATTGTTTAAAAATGGTCATTCTACTGAAAGCAATCTACAAATTCAGTGTAGTCACCATCAAACTTCCAACACAATTCTTTACAGACCTTGAAAGGACAAGTCTCCATATGGAAATAAAAAGCCCTAGAATAGCTAAAACAATCCTAAACAATAAAAGAACTGCTGGAGGTGTCACCTTTTCTGATTTCAAGTTGCATTACAGAGCTATAGTAATAAAAACCAAATGGTATTGACATAAAACAAAAAACATTAATCAATGGAATGGAATTGGAGACCAAGACGTAAATCATTCATTTCGAAGCAATCCATGCTCCTTCTCACTATTTATTCAGTACATCACTCAGTGCTGAGCACAGAGTAATCATTGAGTGTGGCTGAGTGAATAGTCAGAACTACTTTTGTTTGCCTTGATAATTCAATGTTCCTTGATCTGAATAATCAGATGATATTAACATGATATGTTGACAGTTATTGTGGGGTCTGAAATAAAAAGAGACAGGAAGCCTTAGATGTGACAATAGTGCACCATGCTGTCTCCACATATTTTTTCCACATTCAGCACCAGGGCTAATATTTTAATTCACATTCAGTTACAAATCCTTATCTAAGTCAGACCTTGTTAGTTGTCCTTCCAAGTAACTACAAAATTTATGTGTTTGTAAGTTCCAGGTTAGGTTATTCATGACCACTAATATGTCAGAAGGCACATGGTTCAGAATATTCAGTTATTTGAATTAATAGAATTGACTGTGTTTGCTAATGGCTTTACAGACACAAGAGCAAACACACATAAAATAACATTTACTGATGGAGTCGACCTCAATTTAAGAAAAGCACACACACACACTACATTTGCTGATAGATTTCCTCTTTGCAAAAAGGCACACATGAGTTATAAGTATATCTCATAAAAAAGCTTTAGAAAAATGAAATGGATTAAATAAAGCTAAAGAAAGTTCACTCAGAAAGAAAGATCAATAAACAATTGTGAAGGAAAATATATATCTAATCTAGATGGGACCTGAGGGAACCCAAAGCGTTCAGAGAATAGGAGTGGCAAGATGCCACAATATATTTTATAGCTTATAAAAGCCTTAAGGAAGTGTGGGCATGCTTAGCAATGAGCTGATGATCTACAGGACTGGGATTCCTGGGTGGGGAGGTGGGGAATGGGGAAAGGGGATCACATCTTTAATGTAAAAAAAAATATTCAATAAAATTTTTTTTAAATGAAAAAGAAATGCATGGTGCCTTACTCAAGTCTTTAACATTTTTTTTTAAAATAAAAGCCGGTTTATTTATTCCTTATACATTATTTAAGATAGGCTTTTGTTTTTGTTTTTTTGTTTTTGTTTTTCTTTTTAAGAGAAAGTTTCTCTGTGTAATAGCCCTGGATGTTCTGGAACTTCCTTTGTAGACCAGGGGCTAGCCTTGAGCTCAAAGAACTTTGCTTGTCCTTACGTCTTTCACTTTTTATGTCAGTTCTGTAACTTCTCTGGAGACAGTCACATTTAATATATAATCAGTCTGTTGCTATAATAGTCTATCTAGAATCAATAGGGGAAAATATACACACACACAGAGACACACACATACACACACACACACACACACACACACACACACAGTTTATAGTTGATTATGTCTTGGTTAATTACACATTGAAGACCTAACCCCCTGAGTTCATATTATGAACTCAGGGGGAAGGGAGAGCAGGTGTTCTTATAGAATGAGGTCATTCTACCATAGGGTGAAATTAGAGTCTCACTTCTCCTTCCAGAAGGGTAAGTTTTGACACAGACTCCCACTTCTTGGGAACAGTGCATGCAGACAAAATCAAAGATCTAGCAAGTAGTGTCAGATTGGCAGTATAGCAGCAGAACTGTGAAGGAACATGGAGAGATGTTTCTATCCCAGCTCTAGAAAGAGTTGATCCCATGGACACTGAGCTATAGGGCTTCTAGTCTCCATACCTACAATTACAAGTGAGTTATGTTTCTTAACTCACCAAGTTTCTACTGTGGTTAAAGTTGTCCTCTACTCTATGTCTGAGAAAATATTTAAGATAAATAACCTCTTTTCAAAAAGCTGTAGCAAAAAAAGAAAAGAAAAAAAATGAAGAAAAAGTTTTAAGTATTGCATCATTAATGTAAAATACTGTAAATTTATTTAAATATATTTCAACAATATTTTATGACAAAAGCAAAAACCTCCTTTAATTAAAAAGGAAAAGATGCTTATTCCAACTAAGACATTTAGCAAGACAATGACTAATGGTTGGGGGGAAGGGAGTCATGCAGAATACAGAGATCCTTGAGGATTTGGAGTCCAGTAGAAAAATGTGAAGATTTCCCAAACTTGCTGCCTGGCGAAAGTCTCAGGGTGTGGCTGCGGAAGCAGAACCTTCATGTTCCTCTGAGTTGAGAAAGTTAAGCAGGGAGTTTCCAGAAGTCACGAAAGAGTTTTTAGAACAAAGTGCTTGAATGAAAATCAACACAAAATTAATTCTGGGGATTTATAGATGGCCCTCTTCAGTTTTCAGTTAGGTTCTGATTAACTCACTAATGCTCAGCCAAAGACCACCCTGAAAGGAGAGACAGAGACAGAGACAGAGACAGAGAGAGAGAGAGACAGAGACAGACAGAGAGAGAGAGAGAGAGAGAGAGAGAGAGAGAGAGAGAGAGAGACAGAGAGAGAGACAGAGAGAGAGACAGAGAGAGAGGTTATAGTGGGCAAGATCAGGATTACTAACAGTTCCCAGAAAGATTAAAGAGTTTACTATCAATGGGCCATCAGCTTCAGTGATGAGAAATTCTGCTTTAGTTATAGGAAAAAATAAATATTAGACTAAATGCTGCACTGGACTAAGATAGGATCAAAATGTGCTCAAGCATTGTTGGAAATACAAAAGCAAAGCAACCAGCAAGAGTGAAACTACAACGTCTGGCATTGCAGCAGAAGTTACTGAGCATGCAAATGAACAGAAAATGTCACTTGCTACAAGAAAAAAACACTTGTAAGCAACTGCAGACGACTGCACAATGATACAGATGATAGACTCAGCAAACAAGGACATTAAGATATGCATATGTATTCAGAAAGCTAAAACAAAAACTGAACTTCTTACTTAGAGACATATCTGGTGATTAACATTATTTGTCAGCCTGACACGATATGGAATCATCTATAGGTAAGCCTCTGGGCATATCTGTGATGGATTTACCACATCTGGTTAATTGAAGTGGGAAGAGCAACCTCAACAGTGTAGAGGACTGTTCTCTGGGCTGGTGTACCAGACTGAACAAAAAGGATAAAGTGTGCTGAGCTCTAGCCTACATGCTACACTGCCTCCTGACTGTGGGCACAGAGTCAGTAGTTACCTTTAAGCTCCTGCTGCTGCCATGATTCCCCACCATGGTGGACTATACGCTTAAACGGCACCATCAAACTGATCTCAAACAGTTACGGCTTACTTTGGTTTTGTCACTATTTTGTCTTATCAACAAGTACAGTGACTAATACAACATGGAAGATAAATATGCAAGTCTGACCCAAGCCAATTGTCTAGAGATAGATTCTATAATGCACAGCACGAAAAATACTTGCTACAATAAATAATAGATTTATTGCAAAAAAAATTGCAAAATAAAACATTAATGAACCCAAAACCTAGAAGCCATAAATATTAAATTACCAAGGAAAACATTACAACGAACAAAGCACAAGAAAAAAATTGCCTTTGCAATACATTTGTTAGAACATTTTTAGTTTTATATTTTCAAAAGAAAGCTACAAATAGTTGCTGTTTTTAATTATATGAAAATGATATCCATATCTAAGAGTTTGTGTAAAAGAGAATATAGGTGCTTTTGTTGCTTTATTAAAATTATTTTCAAGGACACGTGTACTTTTTATTTTTACAGAGAAAAGAAAATGTTGATTAAATGGGCAAAAATGGGCAGCTTCTCATTGAGAACTAGCTTTTCCTTTAAGTGTATATTATAGCTAACCTTTCAATCAACCTTTCACCAAGCTGTCCTTTCTTTTTCTCCTACCCTTATTTTATAATAGAAAGTCAATATTAATATCATTATCCAAACTTGAGACCCCAGCAAAGTCAAACATTCACAGATTGCTGAAACTGTGTATTTTTCTGTGAGGCATGGGAAAGCAAAAGTTCCAAGCATAAACAGACAAGACAGTAACTCAACAGGCTTAAAACCACGCCTGATACAATGAAGGCTGGAAAGTAGCTCTTCCAAGGGCCTGGATGGGCACATACACACACACACACACACACACACACACACACACACACACACACACA
>JANHMN010000001.1:241965439-241978120 GCA_030674055.1 Rhabdomys pumilio | reverse complement strand
CACACACACACACACACACACACACACACACACACACACACACACACTCACACACATCGATGTACTTCCTGTGAAGATGGATTAACAAGGAGAAAGAAAGATCTTAGAGTAGTTAAGTAAATTGAAAATACAAGGTAACAGACCCTGCTCCAAAGTAGATAAAGAAAACATTAAAAATAGTAGAAGAGAAAATACTTGAAAGATCAAAAGTGACTTGAGGAGGGAAGACACACATTTGACTTTTGTTTAAGTGTGATGACTTAGATTTTTTCCTTTGGTCACAGAAGCACATGTGGGACCCAGTTGGTCAATAATTGTAGGTTTGTTTTAGGAAGTTCCTATGAACGAGTCTATCTTAAGGGAAGGATGAGGAAGTCTCAGTATATCTCTATTTTTTTCATTAACACTGATCTTGGCTCCTAGATTCCATGCCTGAATTCCTAAGAAAGTGGTTATCAGTCATGCTCATTAATAAATACATAAATGGAGTTCATTGTCAAGATTCATTTTTTCCATGTTTTGTTAAATGGCTCCAATTAAGCTGCATAAACTGAGGTTCCTGAGGCTCCACTCCAGTTAGCAAGACAAATAAACACATCATTCAATGTTTGTGTACCTTTGAGGATCATGTATTCAGCACATGCACGGAGTCCAAATGATATTCTCTAATCAAAGTTAAGAAAATAGTGATGGGTCTGTGACATTTGAAGACAAAAATGACTAAAGACATTGTATAGAGAACTCATCATGTAAAATAGCCCAAAGGCAAGTCAATGTCAGCTAGAAACATGAATGCTGAGGAAGAAACATAGGAATGTGTGCTTCTGATTAGTGTGGGAAAACAAAGAAGTGATTGTTGAATTGAATTGGAAGGATGTTCCTCTCATTTCACCCTCCAGTACATCCTCAGTGCTTGATGTTAGAATCCTTTGTCTCTGTGGTTCCTCTGTCTCTGACAGCTTTCATGCATGTGTCAATGAGACTGCTTGAGGAAACTGATGGCCTGTGTTTTATCGTACAGACATTTGGATGGAGGTCATATGGCTCTTGACTCTAACAATTCAAACCAAATAGGGTCTCAAATTAGGTCACAAGTTACATGTTCATTGCATTGATGTGATTTTTATTTTGTGTTTTAGGCAAAATGTAAGACACTCTTAACAGCAGGTAAATATTCTCTTTAGTTCAACATTCATGTAGCTAAAAGACATAAGGAAGAAAATAATTGTTTGGGAAATACTTTTTATCCCAGTCCAGTTGACCTTTGAAACATAGCAAAGTCAGATCACGGCTTGTTTAAAGATTTTGTTTCTATTGCTTTATGAAAATTGCCCACAAATGAAATGATTCAATTAAATTCTTAATAACAGTGAAGAAACATGGGTAAGCACTTTAATTCACTTGTTCTGCTAGAAGCTGATGCATAAATAAGCCGAGAGTCAGTGGAACCATTATTTGAGGATTGCCATCTAACAGGTCTGTGAAACACATGGGGAAGTTCTCCTTGTGACATTTGATATATTGTGTACAAGGTTAAGTTGCCAAGGACAACAGCAGTCTATGATGATTGGAGGAATGCTGGCAATTACTAGATTTCTATCAAGATATAAACCCCTGTTGATATTCTAAGGAAGGATAAGAAAACAGCAGGAACAAGTGGGAGTCAGGGTGAATTTGTGTAAAAAGAAGAGTAAGGAAGAGTGAGAGATCTAAAGGTCTAACAAGGAAGAGCTTGGCAAACCAAAGTCTGTACTAGAACTCAAAGTTTGCTCAATATTCAATGTTGAAAGACCAAAGAATATCATGTGGCTTGTTTCCTTAAACAGTAAGTCCCATTCCTGTCTGTTAATGTGAATCTTAATAAAAAGACTAATTTTATTGAAAGCACATAGTCATGAATTCTAAAGACATAGTTAAAAAACAGGAGGAAATATGCCATTCCCACTTTCTCCCCAACTTATTTCACACAGAAATTTATTAAATTATATGTATAATCTTCATCCTTCTACCCATCATAATATGTATATTTACATCACTAGATTAAACTATAAGTTTTTTTAATGGTGAGAAATATGTTTGGATCATTATGCTTTTTTTCAAGCATGTATTTTGATAGTTTTCCATCCCTTCCCCATTTTTTCACAGATCCTTCCCACCACCCCATCCACTTATGTTGTTTCTCTTGAAAGAAAAATACCTACAAAATTAAAACAAACTAGAATAAAGAAAACCAGTAAAATAAAATGAGATACACACACATCAAAAAAGAAAAAGAAAAAGGAAGGAAAAAAAAAAGAAAAGAGAGGCATACATAGAGAGACAGAAAGACAAAACAAACCATGCAATCCATTTCCTGTTGATCAACTATTCCTGGGCCTGGGAGCTGCCCTGGAGTGTGGTTAATACGTACAGTAACTGTGCTGGAGTATCTGATGTTTCCTTTTCTAGCAGGTATTAATCTCAAAGAGTCTTTTGGTTAGGAGTGGAACTTTGTTTTTACCTCCTCTTCTCAGTGCTGAGATTTTGTGTGGTTTCAACCTACTCAGGTCTTATGCATTCTGTCAAAGTCTCTATGAGTTCCTGGGTGATTCAGTCCTGCTCTGTATAGAAGACACTGTTTCCTTGGTGCTACTCACCATCTCTGGTTCTTACAATCTTTCCATCTCCTCCTTTTCATAGATCTTTGAGCCGATAGGAGATGGATTTGATAAAGACATTCCATTTAGAACTGAGTGCTCCAGTGCTGGTCCGTCTCTACGCGTTGTGCAGTTGTGAGTCTGTCTTAATTTCCATCTATTGTAAGACTCTTCTTTGTTGAGGCTCGGGTGAGGCACTAATATTTAGGTGTAGCAGTATGTCATTAGGAGTCATCTTATTGCTATGCTAAGTTTGGATCATCTTATATCCTTCTTTGTCTTTTGAAATTACAGAGGATGAAGAATAAATAGCATTAACATGCCCAGCCTACTGAGCTGAGTAGCTGAAGAAAGTTTCTGTTAGCATTTGTCCTGGCTAGTCAATTGTCAACAGGTGGGATATATAACAATTTTACACAATGTGTTTTCCATAAAATTCCCACAAACCCTGAATTAGTGAATTCTGAAACATTGCCATTATGAAAAAATAAAAAAATAAAAAGCTTGGTTTTTCTGTGAAAAACCCTGGCTACATCTTCATAAGCTGATTGGGAATAATTGTTTTCTGAGTGTATTGTCATTTTTGAACACATGTTTAAGGTAAATTGTTGATTCACCAATATTTTCTTTACAACAACAAGTTGCATAGCTCATGTGTTCTGGTTGGAGTCTCAGATGTTCCCCCACAGGGCCATATTTCAGAAGCCACATATAAACCTCTTCTAAAAATTGTATTCAGTTGCTTTAATTCTAATCAGTTCTGATCTAGGTGCAATTTTAATAATTTATGAGTAGTTAAATGTGTAAAATTATTTTTCTCTTATCTCCAAGTCCTTTCATTATTTCTTTCCATGGATGGTCTTTTTCCTCCTGAATTAAGAGAACAGACGGATATTAACTATTGTGTAAGGGAAAAAAGAGATTAGGTGGGATATATTATACGTAGGTTTCTGGGCTAGGCAGCTTTATTGTGATATCTAAGTCAGTCCTTGCACAGCCCTCTCCTCCATGTAACAGTCATTTTAGCACACAAGTTGATTTTCAGATTGTATGTGTGTGTGTGTGTGTGCGCACACGCGTGTGTGTGCACATGTGCATGTGCACGCATGCATGTGTGTGTGTGTATACATGTGTGTCTGTGTGTGGATGTGCAAGTACGTGTGCATGTGCCTGTGTGTGTGCGATTCTTGTAGCTAAATGCATAATCTTTCTGGCATGAGTGTCATGACTTTCTTTGCTAAGGTTTTATTTTTCATTTATGCTAGTTATATCTAGAATTGTGGATTTTTTTTCACTCTTTCAAATTATCTTCCTAGCCTATTGCTTCATATCTCGTGCTTTTATTTCTTTTCACAGTAAAAAATCAGTTCATCCTGCTAGGTTTCACTCTACAGAAGTCACTGCATTTCCAGCACTCAGGCTTCCCTGGGAATTTCGTATTTGCCTAATAAGTATTTCTTGAATTAAAAAAGGAATGCAATAGAGATTAGAGGTAGGGCTGTGTGTAACTCATTCCTTCTATGGCAGGTACAATAGACTGAAGCACTAAAATAGACACATAACCAGATTAAGTGGAAACTCTCCCTTGTATTTCCTATAGGGCCGTATATCACTTTTTTTCCCTATAGTGTATGCTTTTCTTGCCAAATGGATAGTGAATTTAGTCCTTTGAGATTGTCAAATTCTAGTCAATTACCAAATGATATGGATATCCCTAGGCAGGACAAGGCTCACTGTTATTTTCTTACTATAATATGTATAATTTATCTAAAGAACACTTACTTGTTCAACCCAATTTGACCAAAATTACTCCTTTGAAAAAAAAAAAAAAGAGTAACTTTTTTTCTCCTTCCAAATCCTCCCATATTGCCCCCCCTTTTTTTTTGCTTTCTTTCAAATTTATGGTCTCTTTTTCTTTAGTTGTTTTACACACACACACATACACACACACACACACACACACACACACACTTCTAAATCTATGAATACAACTTTCTTAGTCTGTATGATATTACCTGCATTTATGTGTTTTCATGACTATTTGGTATTAGATAACCAATTTGTGTGCTTGAAATTAGCATTTTTACACTAGGATTTAGGTGCAGTAAAAACTGTATATTGTCTATGTGTCATTGTGCAATAACTATTGTTTAAAGGGTCAATATCAATGTGGGAATTTGTGTTTAAAGGGTTCCTTATTCAAGCATGTTGTATTTTGGATTGTAGAGTGAAAATTATAAAGATCATTTTATGATATATATATATATATATATATATATATATATATATATATATATATCAAACTGTACTCCTGTGCGAGCGAGTGTGCAGTTTGAATGCTGGCTGCCAGCTCTCTTCCCTAATAAACCTCTGCTGATTGCATCCAGGTACAGTGTCTTGGAGTTTGTGGGTGTTCGCGATTTCCCGAGACTTGAGTAAGGGTCTTCCGAATTTGGGGGTCTTCAGGACCATGCCTTAAAAGCATATATATATGCTTTACCCTGAGTAAAAGAATGCAGGCTCCAGAAGGCAGAACTGAATGTAAGATTTCAGGCCTTCATTGCCCTGAGATATTCCGGGTGGAGGGCATTATCCTTGAATCAGAGGACACTTGCTGGATTACATTCCTCAAGCCTCAGGGAAAAGAACCCATCTGTGGGTGTGAAAAGCCCAAAGCAGGAAGACACATTCCTGACCACAAAAAGATGCAAGTCACCTAGGTGGGACTGCGACTGGAGCAAGTGAGAAATAGTTTAACCTGAAATAGTCGGTAATAACATGGTGAGACTACATTCTTGAGAAGAATGAGTGTGCAGAGTGATTTTCACATGATCCTGAATCATTTAGGTTTGGGCTCCTCTGAAATGTTTTGCTATTCTTATGTTATGTATCCTTGACAACCCCTCACACCCCTTCCTACTCCCCTGGTTTGTGGTTTACCCCTTTAAAAACCCTCCCCAGACTGACTGGCTTGGTCAAACTGTACTCCTGTGCGAGTGTGCAGTTTGAACGCTGGCTGCCAGCTCTCTTCCCTAATAAACCTCTGCTGATTGCATCCAGGTACGGTGTCTTTGTGGGTTTTTGTGACTTCCCGAGACTTGAGTAAGGGTCTTCCGAATTTGGGTTCTTCAGGACCATGCCTTAAACTTTTACTTTTTCTGTATTTCTTTTGTAAAATATTGGTATATTTTCATATTGATTTGTACTAGTTTAAAATTAGAAATATTTGCTATATTTTGAAAGATGTTGGTATTTTCTTTTCTAGGCTTAGACTGCACATTGTTTATCTGATGAAGACAATAGCATATCTTCAATATCGAAATAACTAATTGGCAAGTCCAGCTTAGCCACAGTAGGTATGGCATGACTTGGTTTCACCCTCCCCTGCCCCCTGGAACAGAGCCAGCAGGTGTGGGCCTCTATGAGTGTTGATGGTTGCTAAGGGAGTAAGGCTTGTTTGTATAATAATGTACATATTTAAATTCTCTTCCTTTGAGGAATGTCTTCTTTGCCAATGTTAATGACTCTATGATAATCAGGGACAGCACAAGTCAAGGGTGTATCTCATCTCTGAGCAAAATTGTAGAACACTGTGACCTTCAGGACTGCTCTTAAGGCTATGGGAAAGAACTATGAAAGCATGAGTTCCCAAATACATAATCTCTCAACTATGCAAAATATAAGGATGCAATATGAACTGTATAAGGAGCTTCACGGATCTAAAGGAACAGAGGCAGCTGCTCTATGAGCCAGCTGGTCAGAAAGAAAAAAAGGAAATAATGAGATTTCAGCAGTGCTGGTGGCAGAGCAAGATCATACTCAGCTAAGGGTGTTTGTTTGTCTGTTTGTTTATGCTTACAAAGGCTGTCAGACTCCTGAGTTCAAGGTCAACCTGGAATAGAGGGAGTACAGGTACAGGACCAGTAGTGCTAGGAATGGTAATTTCAGGGTGGGGTTCCACGAAGCTATCTTGTCTATACTTGTGCTTGCTGTCTCTTAATAAGGATCAGGGGACTGGGATCAAGGGATGCTGATTCATGGAATAATCAAAGGAGAACCTGGGGTAATGATGAAATTGATGCGTGAATAAAAGACTGGCTTTTGATCTGCACGAGATGAGCTGTCCAGAGATTTTTTAAAATAGTAAGAAAAAGCTGTCTCTATCAGAACATAGGCCATCATCAGCTTGTAACCCAGGATTTCACTTTGAGTCCTTTGGTTCTCCACTCTCAAATACCTCTTCTTCAGAAACTCTCTTCAAGCCCAGGCTGGTTCTTGGCAACTAACTGTAGCCCCATCACTAAGCAGCAATATTGTTTGTACCTAATTTAGCCCCTATCAAAAGTTGTCACCTAGAAAATTACTGTGGAATTTTTGCAAAGACATTGATAATATATAGTCTATTGATGTAAGTCATATCATAAAATATGATAATATATTAGTCTAAATTCAGTTATTCCTATATTATTTTATAGGACATATGTTAACATTTTTCTTTCCCATTATATTATAATCTGTATTTAGACAAATGTATTATTGGAAACAATTTCAGATGCTTCATGAAATAATTTTCAAAATATGCCGTTATTAAGAACTGACAATACCATTAGGAATGACAGTCAAACTGTAATTGAGAATGAGTACACGAGAAGCTGACAGAGTAATAACAATGAAAAAGAGGCCATAAATTTGGAAAATATGAAGGGGGTATACAGGAAGGTTTTAAAGGAGGAAAGAGAAAAGAAAAAGTGACATAATTATAATCTCAAATAAATGAAAACAGATATTTTTTTAAAGATGTATGATTTAGTACATGTAAAGTCCGAATTATGACATTGCTGTCCACAGACTGGAGAAGTTAATGGATCTTAAAATTCTTGCATAAGAAAAAAATTAATACAATAAGTGAGATACAAAAGAAATATATTTAAAAATCAGCAACTATTGCTTTTGTCTAAATTGGAGCATTGCAATCTTTTTCAGTAAGGTAAAGGAAATTCTGGCTCCTTTGTGACTAAAACTTTCAGAAGTAATTTCATGAAATGCTTTTGTAAAGATCCTGTGCCTTGACATCATTCTTTTAATAGGATAAATGACTCTCAAATGACACCTGGTAATGTTCTGACAGCTAACAAGGGAGGCATGACAATTCTGAGGGCTTGGCTCTCTGCTGAGGCTGTTCTGGGATTCTGATTGGTTGCTAGTTTCCATGGCTTCCTTTGGTTAAATAGTTATAGGTTGCTTTTCCTTATGATTCAAAAACCCATCACCTATCCAAAGAAATACTTGGGACTATCTGATGCTTTTGTAGATAAGCCATGAGATTTTTTTTATAGAATACTCAATAATATGACATCTGACCATGAATCAGACATTCGTCATGGTGGAAATTAAAACGATGTGTGTTTAATGAAATACACTTGGAAAAGGAACAAAGCTTATTTAACTGAAATTCAATGAAAATGGATAGCAGAGTTTGTTCACAGAAACAGCAGCTGTCTGTCATTTAACCTTCTGCAGGAATGATTCTATACCTTCTGTGACAATTCATTTATCAAGTTATCTCCTTTGCTGTGTCACTTTCTTAAGGGTGGGAAATGTTCTGCACCTCTTCTTAACTGGGACCCACAGGGCATCTTTTATAGTGCCCTGACCAGTCTGTCACCAGAGCTTTGCTCTATGGGGAGGGGTGATATTGAAATACAAGTGGGTCTTTCATCAAACCAATAGACCAAAGATGTCTTTGTTCCATATCTCTATAATTAATCCCCTGTGTACTCTGAAGTGTGGCTTTGCAATTTTGGTAAATAGAAAGCTTGACACTGCTTTAGAATCACAAAAATCTAAACTGAAAAAGTGGACCAAAATATCCAACCAAGCAAACAATGATGACTATAAAGAATGCAAAGCTACACGAACTCACACACAAGTCATCCTATTATTTCATGTTTTCAAGTTACTTTGACTCATAAATTAGTCTACAGTGACATCAATCTCAGCAGTTTAAGGTTGATGTTAAACACATAACCTCTTTTACCTTGCTGGGTGAAGCACTGTTAAACCGTTTCTTTGTGTCTAGGTTGATACATGAATACATGATAACTATAAAGTGCTATAAAGTGACTGGGTCTCTGCCTGTCGTGCATCAGATTCATGGAGCTCAGCTTGGACACATGCCAGTCTATTTTTGTCCTTTGCCTTTGGAGGCTTTGTTTGCTATGGTTCAGCCAGTGTAGGTTGCTACAGTTGGGCTCTGTGATACTTTATCTTTCTTTCCTGATAAGTCTCAGCTAAATTATATCTGCTTTCAGCCCTAGTCTTATGTTTGTTTCATGTATTCAGTAACTGATTGTAAGAGAAATGTCAAGGACGTTTCAGACTGTCACTTACCAACCCCTTAATTTTCTGCTTCGTCTGGGTTTTATGTGTGTGGCACAAATATTCAGAGCAAAAGAAATAATTTATAAAAGTTTTAGTTTAGAGAATCACATTTCTTCACTCACTATTTAATCTTCATTTTGTTTTTAAACACCCACTCTTCACTCTCAGCTTCAGTCAAGAACCTGATACCAACCCTAGCAGTGTTAATAAATATTTGTCTCTACTCTTATATTATATTATGTTCATTGTTAATAAGCTGATGGTTTACTTCTTGTACCTCCAGTATTTATCCAGTAATATCGAATAACTATCCCTGGGTATTAGGGATTCTTACTGAATAGAATAATGAACATGCAGTAAATATGCACGCTTCCCCAGAAATAGACTTGTGTGTCAAGACAAACTTTATATTTATAACTCAGAGTGTACTAAATATGTAAATGCCATGTTAATCTTGGCTTTTAGTGAATCAGATTCTAATTAATATTGTTACACGTACATGTCACAGTTGCAGATCAATAACTCATTTTTGCCGAAAATGTATTATTACTTGGAATAATCAGAACTTTATCATTTTAGAGACAAATAAGAAAACTGAAAGAATAAAAAATGGGGGGCTGTCCCTCTCCTTTACAACTCAATTCTAAAATTTTTTGTAAATTATCTTTCAGCATACAAATAAGACTCTTCCTTTGCTAGATGATGAAAGGCAGAGATGTCTGGTCTACGGGATCTTGTTGCCCTAACTTTAAGGTAAGTGTGTTTACTTGCAGCATTTATCAGTTGTGAGCCTTGAAGATAGTCACGTTATTTTTGTTTCTTATTGATAAGAAAAATATATCATGTGGCCCTTTGGTGCGAAAATAAAGTGGAAATAAAGAATTGACTATCAACACTTGCTGCCAACTGTACCCCTGATTCGCATGAGAGATTGATATTAATTCAGCTATGTTCATAGTCATTTCTGGATACCTCGAACTACCTTACATTTAAGTAGATAACATTACCCATAGTGACAGTTTTGGAATTTTGGTGTCTTTAAAAACTATAGAAATAGTTTAGGATTTATTTTACTCCCAGGTGTGAGGATACAGGGATATTTAGCAGCAGGTGACTATGTGTTGCCTTGTGCTTTAGCAGGGTCACAGATATGGCTGGCTGCAGATAGTTTCTGTGATTGTGTGATAGTTGGAAGTCTCGGGACATTTCAGAAGGTATATAAATGCTAGGGCCCCAAGGACTGTGGTGGGTTGTTGTTTGGTTGCTGTTGGTTGTTGCAGGTCACTGTTGGTTAAGTAGTTGTGCATAAAGAAGAAACAACAAGAAATTAAATATCCTTACAGTGAAGATCAAACTTGTCTCAAGGAATTCAACACCTATACTCAGCCGGAAGGACTCTAAGGATAACATCGCCCCATTTCCCCTCTATCCTTCCCGCTCCTCCTATCCAGTGTTAGAGGATTGAAAGGGCGGGAAAAGTATGGAGAAGGGTAGAAGGAAAAGGACCTATAAAGTATCAAAAGACAGCTACAATTATTCATTTTCTAGCAGCAGTCCGCTATAACTTTGGAACTCAGATGAAGCTGGGTTCTTGAGTTTCCTGAGGAAGACAAAATAGTGGCATCTTTAACAGAAGATCAAACTCAGAATATGAGTGAATTTGTGTGTAAATATGTATGTTTCATCATCTTCTAGATATTCGAATGTTCCTCAGATGACTTTGAAGGTAGAGTTTGAAGTCAGTCATGTTGTGGAATGGAGCCATTCAATAGTGACATTAAAGTATTATGTCATTTTAATTAAAAAAAAAAAATGAGCTTGAGTTCAGAAGGCCCTCACGCCCAATGTTAAACACTGTTGACAATGTTAATTTCATGATATATTTTTTTACCATAAGCTCTATTTAATATTTTCATTCTTTCTTTAGCTGAATGAAACAGGAGTGAGTCTTTTGCTGCTTGACTGACAGCTGTCAAAATCTTCTCAGGCTCCTGGCTTAGAGACATGTAACTTGGATAGGAGCCAAATGATTGCCTTAGGGCTGCCAGGAAGAGAGACAGATACGGAGCTAGCACTGCAGTGTCAATGGGCAAAAGTGTGTATAGCATGGCTGAGAAGGATGCTGTTGCTACTCATGAGAGTCTATCCAGAACGTCACAGCTATAGCTTCAGTGCCCACAACTTCTGCAGAGATAACAAGAGCTATTAGGCAAGAGATCATTTCTCTGGGGAGTCTTTAATTTGTCATGAGAATACCCTACTCTGTTAAGCTCCTGGATCTACTAGGAGATACTGAGATCCATTCAGTATTCAGGTGAGAGTTCAGACAAACCATGATGTCCAGATGAGACTTTACCTCCTTGAAGAAAACACTAGGAATGGTACATGGTTGGTTGGCTGAGCAACATTCCTTCCAACCTAGGCCAACATCCCTGGAGACTTCTCTGCAAAGGTCCCCAAGCTGCATTCCATTGGCTTAATTTACTACTCCTTGTCTTTTGTCAAGGGTAGATTGGGCTGAGCCAGGTTGTATGAAGAATGAGTGACAGGTAAGGTGGCTAACCCCAAGCTCACCCAGCAGCATCAGTTAGAGGCTGACTGAGGTGTTAGAGAGCAGCTGAGAACAGTGGAAGCAGAAATCTAATAGAAGACTATAAAAGCACTGGGAAGCTGAGAGATGGTGGAGAGCAGAGACTGTGGAAAAGCACAAACCAGCAGCAGGAAGAGATCAGAAGACCAGTGAGAGAATTACCTTGGGCTAATGCCCAGCAACCCAGAGCTGTGATACTATGTGTTGAGGTTATCACAGGATCTTCTTATAGCCTGAGTTGAAGATCCTATAATCCTAAGGTTAGAAATCTAGCCATTAGCTTCTAAGCATTTGGGTCACTGATAACAAAAAACAAAGCTCGAAGCTTTAACACTAACAGCAAAGAGACATACCTATCTCCCCAAGTTCAGAGATGTCAATGCAAAGGGAGCTACATGTCAGCTATTCATAATTCCCACCAGGCTAGAGCAGGACAGCCAGTCAGTTGCTGACTGCCTGAGAACTTTGAAGTTATCGTCAGAGATCAGTTTTGCTGAACCAGTATCTAAAGTGGCTGAGAAAGGCAGGGGGCTGTTAATAGGAAAGCAGAATGACACAGTATTCTTTGGTTAAATATTAAAGCATTGGATAGTGAGCATTCCTTCCAGTATGGAACAACTGTCAGATGATTCGCTGTAAAACACACACACAGGCGACGTACACCTTTAGGGGAAAAAACTTCCGATGCAACATGAAAAGCAGAAAATATCTTTGGATTTTTCAAAATGAATCTTTTAAAAAACTGACTAATGATTAAAATAGTTAATTTCAAAGAAAGAACAAGGGTAGAGAGCCCACAGACCAATTAATCTGCTACATGAGACACATGGCTGATATGCACTTTGGATAAGGTAACATGACTTACACTGACTGAGGAAATCATACTGGGCAGATCATCCAGCTGGGTTGATTTGACTTATGTGTCATGTGAACCCAACCATGTTTCTGACTCCTAAACACTAAAAGGCAAGAGAGTACGATAAAGAGTGAAGTCTTAAAGGCCTGTGAAATGGCTATAAACTTCTCTCTCTCTCTCTCTCTCTCTCTCTCTCTCTCTCTCTCTCTCTCTCTCTC
>JANHMN010000001.1:241934162-241965429 GCA_030674055.1 Rhabdomys pumilio | reverse complement strand
CTCTCTCTCTCTCTCTCTCTCTCTCTCTCTCTCTCTCTCTCTCTCTCGCACGCGATTGCGCGCACACATGCGCATGCACACGTGTATGCAAGTACAGGCCATAGTGAAATATAGCAGATTGAACACATGTGAAACATCTTGCACTGGCATAAACCCAATCCACAACAACTGGGCAATATAATATAATATTTCTCCACTAAAAATGTATTTTCTCTTAATAAACTGTTAGTTTGTGCTACCTTCTCTATGCCTCCCTCCAATCCCTTATTCTATAAGAACCTAGAATTGCTGTTAGTGCTGTAGCTTCAGTCTCCATGGATACAAACAGGAAATCATATTTGTGTGTTGGCATCATGGATAATACTGGTTTGAAAAATATTTCTTTTTACCAAGTGAACACTTTCTTTGAGCTCTTGCACAAAGAATGGTCAGTCATTATGATGATATGTGTGATATTGTCTATGGACTAACAGTGTCCCAGAAGACAAGCTAACAAAAAGTTTGCTCATATAAAGTTTTCCTTCTAACAGGGAAGAAAAAAACAAAAAACAAAAAACAAATGATGAGCAATTTAGATGTAATTTACACTTTAGATGCAAACAAACTACATATTTTTGAAAGGGTGCCAAACTTATGGCAAAGTAGGGGTGGGAATAGGAAGATCAGGTTCACTCTGACTCACTGAGGGATTCTACCAATGAATTGGATATAACTTGGTGCTTTACCAACTTAAGGGAAACTCTAAAGGTACTATATGGTATGCCTTCAGTAGAGATCCTCATATTCCAATCTCCAATTCTTATCACGCTATTATGTAAATACTGTGCTTAAAAGGCAAAGTGACTTCTTCCTGTTGTCTATCTTTTTACATTTTTTGTTTATTTGTTGTTTTAGTAGTAACTGTTTGACACTAAGGTGCAAAGAAAGCGGTTTTTCTTCATTTTCCTGAACACTCCAGGTTAATACAAACTATACCACAAAGATTATGAGATATTATGATGGCATTTTTTTTTACATAGATCTTAGTCAAGTATGTGGAAATAATGACAAATACTATATTTTCCCACTAAGACGGATTCAAGAGCAAGATTGACTGATGTCTAGGTAAGCAGTGCAAGCTGTGTACATCTTAAGGATTTCAAGCTCATTTGTCTTTCATTTACAGCCTTTTGCATTCTTTCTTCTGAGTTCTAGAATTTACATTATCAACCCTCTGGGTTCTTGGGAAATAGCCCATTGTGAGGTATCACATGGAAAGGAAGTCGTTTGTGATATCAAACTTACCTGAACTTGCCCCAAGTTTGCATTTACGTTACACGCTCACATTATGTTTTTAAAAGGATCTTGTCAGGTACGCAAGGCATTTCTTTTTCCCTCGGCATATTTCACAATGGTCCAAATTCGTTTCCCACAAGTAAAGCTAATAATGTTCCAACAACTCTACACTATGAGACTGTCAAACCGAAAGGCACAACACGTGCATGACAACAGCAGCAGCGCCCTCCACACACCAACTGGGAGCTCATGTCTGTCCCAGCTGAGAAACAGAATTTTTAAAGATTTCCCAAAGCAATCTGTGGGAGAATTAAATTGTGATAGAGGGAAATCCTTTTTAAGACAGGTGAAAGTTGAATTGGTTCATAAAACAGAGGTCATGAGAATTTCTGCCCTGCAACTGTCCCACTGGAGGTCAAAGCGCCAAGTTGTTCTAAGTCCAGCCAGTGTCTAATTGTTTCTTGGTATGATATATCATTATTGGGACACTATGGTTGATACTGGAAGCTTAAAAATGTCCCCAGATGAAGCTGGGAATATAGAGTAAATCACCTTTATAAAGATTCTGTTGCTATCTGAGACCCAGATTTAGTTTTAGAAGAGGCCTCTATTATCCAGTCTTAGAGAGTTGTGGACCCCCTGGATCTCTATGCCAGTGACATCAAAACACTCCTTTTCCTTATCCACCTGCCCCAGGATGTGTCACTTCAAAGATGCCAGAAAACACCCTGATGCAAGGGATTTAATACAAGATTATTAATCACATTTATTATGCTTATAGAATGTGCTACTTTTAATGCAAACATCAGATGAAAGGAGAAGCAGGCATAAGACGCAGGCATAAGACATAGATATATGCAAAATTGAACACCAAGCACTGTCACTCAGTGATACAGGACACACGTTAAACCCACTGCCTGCTCCAGAAGGCATTCATCATGAAAAGCTATTGCATTTATGATATGATAATTTTCAAAATGGGGAATACAGAAACGTACGTCTCTGTTACAAACTTTGAAATCCATTAGGTTACCTTGTGAATTACTACAATTCCCTTATTAAGAGAAGTAATTTTGTTTAAAATATGTAGTTAGAACATTATGCTCATTTTAACTCTGATACTAAAATAAATATGGTCTCAGTATTTGACTATTTCTGTTTTATTCTGTATTTTAATTATATAAACAATCACAAAGTATAAAATATTCAAGAAAATTGTAGTGACTCTCTAGGTGTTGGCTACCATAGCTCAGTAATTCCCATCAAGTTTGCTTTATCTCTGTCTCCAACCACTCTTCCAGACGTAAATAATTTTAAACTGACAACCAGCATCCTATAATTCAGTCATAAATATTCCAGTATCTCTCATTCTGATAAAGACTTCTTAAAATCCTAACCACAATATTATCAATACAACTATAGATCAATGTCTGAAAAGACACCAACTAAATACTGATAGCTGGCTATGGCACCATAAGGAGATTGGTGAATCCTTCTTTGCAAAACAAACAAACAAAAAGTAGAAAAAAGGACACAATTGTTGATAACAGCAATTTCAGTCTGTGGAACTCAACCATGCAGACAAAACACTAAGAATCATCATTTATTTAAAATCTGCCAGAGCTTTAGATCAGAACAGCAGATGTCTGTGTTTCTGCCTGGGGCTGCTCTGCCCTCTTCCCCCAAGACCAATGTCAGAGCTGTAGATTTTCTGCATGGGTCTGATCACAAAAGAGCAGCAGTTTTGATGGGAGGGAGAGGACAGCCAGGTTTCGAGCTACGTGTACCAATTCAGTAGGAAATGAAAGGCGAACCTTACAGCTTTTCAAGGTCCCTGTAAACATGAAAAATGACACATGAAAAGAGATTGCAACTGTCCTGCCAGGAATTAGGATATCCTAAAGAGACGCTTGCATCCTTCTCTCTGCCTACCCAATCACTAAAAGAAGAAACCTCGAGCAATCAACATGCTCCAAGAATCCCTTGATGGGAAAAGGAAAGGGATGGGCCCTGGTGTCTCCCAGAGCAGGACCGGGAGCTTGTCTCCCAGAAAAAAAAAAAAAAAAAAAGATTTTATGCTGTTCTGACATCTTGTCAGACAAACTATGCTTGAGAGGCCGAAGCCCAGTCAGTGACAATGGGCAAGACCACGCTTTAATGTGAGTGCTTAGCTGTATATACCTCTCCTCTGTTAGCTAAACCCATGCCTCATGTTAGCACGCTAACAACTGTTCAGGGAGGCAGCTGGAACTCTTTTCTCTTTCCAATGTAGTCACATTGAGTAAATCTTGTTTCTTCGTTTCATTAATATATGTTTATTTAATTGGCTTGTGAGGGAACAGCCTAGTTTATTGAGGTTACCAGGGCCCAGTCCCAACCTTAAAATTTCCTGTAAGAAAATAATATCCTCATAGATATCTGGAAGATAGGAAAACTATGCATTAACGTATAGAAAGTCCTAGACAGACCAAGGAAAAGTAAAAGCCATCTAGGAACTGAGAAAAAGTTGAGCTGACTTGCTAGACTCTACATAGATTTACGTAGAAGGTTTATAAGGCTAAATATTACAGACTACCCAAGCCAACTACTGAGCTACACAAACAGAAAAGCAAACCGCAGGAAGTCAGGCTTAACAAATACAAATATAATTTTTCATATAAATTAGTGATGACACTTGTAAGTAAATATTACAGTTCAAAACATTAAATCTTTCAAGTAATAAATGAAATAAAAGAGAAACAAAAAAAATATAAACTATCATAAAATAAACATAAAATCCATGTTTACTAAACATATTAGGTACAAGTTTCCAGGTTTTAAATAAATACTTTCAGGTATTCAGAGAAGCAAGAGATAGAAAGGACACTTACAAAGGCTAGGTCTGTATTTCCCTAAGAATGTGTTTACAAAAAAAGATAGCAGGATAGATACTATCTTCGTGCCATGGTTTGTGAACTCTTACTCTAAAATATGAACCAGAGTGGATGGTAAAGCCACTCAAATAACTACACAGAGGGTTATTTTGAGGGGGATTCAGCATGGAAATGACATTAGGTAGTAGTGAATGGATTGTCTGTATCTATGGAGATAAAAAGAAGCCATTTTTTTTAACTTTCTTCCTTTAATTGCTCTCTATAAAGTTTCTTTTTTGTTGTTTTTCTTTTCTTTTCTCTTTTTTTTTATTGGACATTATATATACATTTCAGATGTTATCCCCTTACCCCATTCCTCCCCCACCTAGGAACCCCCTATCCCACACCCCTCCTCCTGCTTCTATGAGGATGTGCCCCCACCTATCCCCCCACTCCCGCATCTCCATCCTCAAATTTCCCAACACTCGGTGTCCAGCCTTCATGAGACCAAAGATCTCCTCTCCCACCTATGCCCAACAAGGTACATATCCCCTACATATAAAGCAGGAGTCATGGGGCTTTCCCTATGTGCTCCCTGGCTAGTGGTTTAGCTCCTGGGAGCTTTGGTTAGCTCAGAAGCTTGAAATAGCCAAGATTCAACTCACAGACTACATGAAGCTCATGAAGAAGGAAGACCAAGTGTGGGTGCTTCGGTCCTTAGAAGGAATAACAAAATACTCAAGGGAGCAAATATGGAGACAAAGTGTGGGACAAAAACTGAAGGAGGGGCTGTCTGGAGACCATTCCACCTGGGTATCCAACCCGTATGCAGTCACCAAAGGTAGACGCTGATGTGGATGTCAGGAAGTGCATGCTGACAGGAGCCTGAAATAGCTGTCACCTTAGAGGTCTGCCAGATTCTGACATATTCAGAGGCAGATGCTCACAGCTAACCATTGGTCTGATCAACGCGTTCCCAATGGAGGAGTTAGAGAGAAGACTGAAGGAGCTGAAAGGGTTTGTGGCCCCATGAGGAGAGCAACAATTCCATAAAGTTTCTTATCTTATATGCTGCAACCCATTATATTCTGAAATGTAACCATATAGGCCAATTATAGGCAAATGTGGAGTCCTTTGTCTACTTAACAGAATGCGTTCTACCACAGTGATGACATTTAGAACAAACTATCACAGTAGTGTCTGCTAGTCTAGATGTGTCTACTACTTGGTAATGATTGGACTCACACAAGGGGGAAACACACAGATTATCGGTCCCTTCTCCTTCCTTCCCTTGCCACAGGAAAATAAAGACATAGATCGATGACTTAGAGCAGCGGTTCTCAACTTGTGAGTTGTGATAGTTTTGGGGGTTCACAGGAGTTACCTAAGACCATTGGAAACAGATATATAAATTATGATCCATAACAGTAGCAAAATTAGTTATGAAGTAGCAGTGTAAATAATTATATGGTTTGGCTCACCACAAAATGAGGAACTGTGTTAAAGGGTCACAACATTAGAAAGGTCGGCAATTACTGATTTAGAATATTAAGAACCCAGCATAATAAAACCATAGAAGACTAGGTCATTATTTTAAAATATGAGATTTTCCTTAAGCATTTGATACAAAGTCACATATTTTTCTAGATGAGAATATCAAGAGAAACTCATTTGAAATAAATTTCATGATAAAGTCTGCATAAAGAAACTATGAGAAATTCAAAAAGTGTCATAAATACAACCTATACACCAGGAGGATAGAAGCAAGATTGATAGACTTTTAACCTATAACCTAGTTAAAAAATAAAAGACTTGAAAATCAAGTGTAATAAAATTGTAAGTTTTCTAAATTGAGAGAATACATATGATTATTAAGTTAGAAACAAATATCATCTCATTCTTGGTTTATACTTTTTTCATTTTACAAATGATATCTATTTTCAATATATATAAGCTTCCCATGTGCATTTTACTTATATGCTTGATTTGTGGAATCTAATTAATAGAAAATAAAGTATTCCATGTCACATATGGCATAGAAAACTTGAAAACCCCTTGTGTTGTGAAGATCCAGTGACTGATGTTGGGTTGAGAAGACAGATAATGAAATAGTTGCCCAAGACTGACTGCTGTTGGTCCAGTTGCTTCAGCAAGAGACCTTTTAATTTGTTTTGAATGGAGTATTTTGACAACAGACTTCTATAAAATAGCACATTATCCCAGCAGCTTCTTTAAAAGAGGCACTATTGTACAAAACCAAAGAGACGGGGGAATTAGAGTTATGATTAAATGCTAGACATTTGTATGCTGTGCACATGCACTGTGAACTTTTTTTATGATTGGCTTTTAAAACATTCTTGACCAGACTGGTGTTGCCAACTCAACCTCATCTACAGATGGAGTCTTCTAAGCTAAATAAATGGCTTATCAATTTCAATTCAGTAATCCTCTGTGCTAAAACACTGAATCCCTCTTCTGCCTTAGTACTAGAGAATGACATTTTTACTGGTAGGGAATAAAAAGTAAGTTTTTTTGGACTGATCTAGAAGTTGGTCAAAGTTCACACTTTATAACACCTCTTAGGAGTGAACATTTTCTTTTATATTACATCTTAGAATGCAGCCAAACTTCATGTAGTTTCTTCAGAAATAAGGAATGCTTGGGTTATAAAATACTAAAATTTCTTTACAAAGTATTTTTTTATCAAAGTTTATTAAAAGGCGAATCTTTTGGAGAATACTTTTCTTTTTGGAGTTTGTTGTGTGAGTAACAGGAAACAGCATGTATAGTGGCTGGCCTGGCTGAGTTCTGAGATTATACCATGTCTGTGAAACTGTTGGCACAGTCTGCACTATAGCCTATCTGTTACCTAGTATTTTCCTCTTGTTCTCCTTGCTTTAAAATTAGTATGGGAAGAAGTCTCATTGTAAGTTCTGCCCCAATCATATTTTAAGTAAACAATGTGGCTTGTTAGTTGGCAGGCTTTAGTAGTAAGTGTAGGTTTCTAGTACTTGCCCTTCCTGTGTCTGATCTTGTGCCCTTTGTCTGTTTGTTTTCTGTCCCTGCATCCTCTGACCACAACCATCCTTTTTCTTCCTCATATGGTTTAGAAATTTTAGTTTCTCATGGAATTCAAATAAATACTGAGAACTCTGGACCTAACACCCAGGTCTAGGTCCAAACATTAGTCCAAATTAAGAAAAGATCAACTAACACCCATGAAAAAATGAATATAGATTTATTTACAGCTTTAGCCAAAACTGGAGAAGAGAATTTCTCAATGCTTCTCTGCTTTGCTCCTAGCAGCATCAAGATGTATAGAAAAGATGAAACAAAAGCCAGGAAGTGACATCATCTTTGTCCTGAGAGATGAGCCTTTCATTCAACAGAGAGTTCCTGTGAGCTATACTTTTTGACCTTCAGCTATCAGTTTTCCTGGAGGTCTCCTACTATCTAGACACTCGAGCACACACAGACATACACTCACATACACACAAACACACACACATGGAACCACAGACATGCACACATGCATACACACACATGCACTTACGCACACACACATACAACCACACACACAGAAACACACATGCATGCATACACATGCATACACAATCTTACATGCATACACGCACATGCACACACATGTGCACACACTCATACACCTTCAGGATCACAGATTGTTTGTACTTCAGTGTCTGTCATATGTCACTTAATACAATTTCCTCTGCATTTTTACAATATCACAATTGCAACCAGGCCTCACATTATGGCAAATGGAAGGATATCCTTATTTTTTAAAGCTGAATAAATATTTTGTGCATGTAAACCACACCACTGAAAAATCAAGCTTCAACCTATTTAAATTTAGAAAGGAGAGTCAACGAAGACTTTCTCTTTCGGTTGTCAAGTTGTTTTAAGATACTCACTAAAGATCTTAAACTGCTACAAAATTATTTCTATTTTAAAGGAAAATCACGTCGTTTTACCTTAGCACTCTTCAAAAGGACGGCTCCTGATACTTATATTTAAATATAGCTAAACTGCTTCAGGAAAATAATCATTTTTAACTCACGAACTAAATTTAGAAAGCCATTTAATTTACCAATCACTATACACCTTAAACGATCTTTAAAAATCACTGTCAGTGTTTCAAGCTTACAGAATACATATTAATGTGCAGTCCCATCTATCCATGAGGCCTCATAGAGTCCTTAGTATCATATATTCTATTTGTTTTGCTTATTACCTTATCACACATATTCTTGAATATGTATGTATATGATATATACATATGTATGTCTATACATACACACACACACATATATGTATATATGTATATATGATTATTTATTTACATTCCAACCATTGCTCCGCCTCCCGGTCCCCCTTCACACAGTTCCTCATCCCATTCCTCCTCACTCCTGCCTCCAAGGGAGTGATGCCCCTTCCTTCACCAAACCTCCCCCTTCCCAGAGCCTCAAGTCTCTCCAGGATTAGGCACATCATCTCCCATTGAGGCCAGAACAAGCAGTTTTCTGCTATGTATGTGCTGGGACCTCAGACCAGTCTAAGTATGCTGCCTGGTTACTGGCTTGGTCTCTGAGAGCTCCCAGGGTTCCAGGTTAGTTGAGACTGCTGATGGAGTTGCCCTCCCCTCTAATTTCTTCAACCCCTTCCCCAATTCAACCATAGGGGTCCCTGATTTGAGTCCAATGGTTGGGTGTAAATATCTGCCTTTGTCTCAGTCAGCTGCTGGTAGGGCCTCTCAGGGGACAGCCATGCTAGGCTCATGTTTGTAAGCACATCATAGCATCAGTAATAGTGTCAGGCCTTGGTGTCCCCTTCTCCCCCATTAGACAAATCTCAAGTTGAGGCGATCACTGGACTGCCTTTCCTTCAGTCACTTCTCCAATTTTTGTCCCTGCAGTTCTTTTAGACAGGAACAATTCTGGGTCAGTAATTTTGACTGTGGATTGGTCACCCTATCTCTACACTTGAATACCTGTCAATCTACTAGAGGTGAACTCTTCGAATTCCTTATCCCCATTGTTGGGCATGTTGGCTAAGGTCAATCCCACTGAGTCCTGAGAGTCTCTTACCTCCCAGATCTCTGCTACTTTCTAGAGGGTCTTCCCAACTTCTCATCCCCCACGACCACATATTTCCATTAATTCTCCTGGCCCTCTGGGTTTCTCTCCTGCACCCACCCCAACCTGATACTGTTCCCCCTTTCCCCTGCCCCTCCCTACTCCACACAGGTACCCCCCCTCCCTCCCATGACTATTTTGTTTCTCTTCTAGGTGGGATTGGCACGTCCTCACTTGGGCTTCCCTCTTGTTAGACTTCTTAGGGTCTGTGGGTTGTATCCTAGGTATTCTGTACTTTTTGGCTAATACCCACTTATCAGCAAATACATACCATGTGTGTCTTTTTGGGTCTGGGTTACCTCACTCAGGATGATATTTTCTAGTTCCATCCATTTGCCTGCAAATTTCATAATGTCCTCATTTTTAACAGCTGAATAGTATTCCATTGTGTAAGTGAACTACATTTTCTATATCCATTCTACGGTTGAGGGATATCTGGGTTGTTTCCAGCTTCTGGATGTTGCAAATAAGGCTGCTTTGAACATAGTGGAGGATGTGTCCTTGTGATATGGTGGGGCATCTTTTGGTATATGCCCATGAGAGGTATAGCTGAGTCTTCAGGTAGAACAATTTCCACATTTCTGAGGAACTACCAGATTGATTTCCAGAGTGATTGTACCAGTTTGCAATCCCACAAGCAATGAAGGAGTATTCCTCTTTCTCCACATCCAGGCTATGATTGGTCTAAAGTAAAATCTCAGGGTCATTTTGATTTGCATTTCTGTGATGACTAAGGTCATTGAACATTTCTTTAGGTGCTTCTCTGCCATTTTGGATTCTTCCGTTGTAAATTCTCTGTCTAACTCTGTACCTCACATTTTAATTAGATTATTTGGTTCTTTGGAGGTTAGCTTTGTGAGTTCTTTATATATTTTGGAAATTAACCCTCTATCAGATGTAGGGTTAATGAAGATTTTTTTTCCCCAGTCTGTAGGTTGCCGATTTGTCTTATTGACTGTGTTTTCTGCCTTACAGAAGCTTTTCAGTTTCATGAGGTCCCATTTATCAATTTTTGATCACAAAGTCTCAGACATTGTTGTTCTGTTCAATAAATTTTCCCAAGTGCCAATGCAGTCAAGGTTGTTTCCCAATTTCTTTTCTAATAGATTCAGTGTATCTGGTTTTATGCTGATGTCCTTGATCCACTTGGACTTGAACTTTTTACAAGGTGACAGATATAGATCAATGTGCATTTTTCTACAAGCAGACTTCCAGTTTGACCAGCACCATTTGTTAAAGATGCTTTCTTATTTTCATTGTATGGTTTTGGCTTTTTTTCAAGGATCAAGTGTCCATATGTATAGGTTTATTTCTAGGTCTTCAATTCTGTTTTATTTGTTGATCTATCTGTCTCTGTACCAATATCATGTGGTCTCCATCACTATTGCTATGTAGTACAGCTTGAGGTCAGGGATGGTGATTCCCCCAGAAGTTCTTTTATTGTTGAAAATTGTATTCGCTATCCTGGTTTTTTTGTTTTGTTTTGGTTTGGTTTGGTTTTTTTTGTTTTTTGTTTTTTTTTTATATGAAGTTGAGAATTGCTCTTTCTGTGTTTGTGAAGAATTGTGTAAGAATTTTGATGGGGATTGCACTGAACCTGTAGATTGCTTTTGGTAAGATGACCATTTTCACTGTTATTCCTACTGATCCATGTGCTTGGGAGATGTTTCCATCTTCTGAGGTCTTCTTTAATTTTTTTCTCCAGGGATTTGAAGTTCTTGTCATACATATCTTTCACTTGCTTGGTAAGAGTAACACCAAGATATTTTGTACTATTTGTGGCTATTGTATTGTTATTTCTCTAATTTCTTTCTCAGCCTGTTCCTCATTTGTATAAAGGAAAGCTATTGATTTGTTTAAGTTAATTTTATATTCTGCCACTTTGCTGAAGTTGTGGGAGGTCTCTGGTAGAATTTTGGGGTCACTTATGTATACTATCTTATTATCTGCAAATAGTGATACAGCCTTCTGGGAGACAGGCAGTGCTATATCTGGTTGTGGGGTGGGGGAGGTTCCTGTGTCTCTGGCTAAAACAGGCTTTCTGTGTCCCAGATCAAAGCAGACCTCCTGTGTTCCTGGTTATAGCAAACCTCCTGGAAGACATGCAGGCTTTGGGTTCCAGTGGCTGATAGAGGTGCAAACTGCAAGGACTGTGCCTCTGGTTAAGGCAGACTTCATGTGTCCCTGGTTACTGCAGACCTTCTGGGAGACAGTCAGGCTGTGGGGTGTGAGATGGTGTCAGGTCTGCCAATCTGGCTAGGGGAGAATAGCAGACTGGAAGGAAGTTGGAGCTTGTGTCAACTGGGCTCTGTGGTCATCCCAGCTGATGGGAGTATTTGGGCAGGAAACTCACCTGTGTTCTTGGTTACTGCAGACCTCCTGGAAGACAAACAAGCTATAGGGTGTGAGAGTGTATCAGGCCTGCTGATCTGGCTAGAATAGAGAAGCAGACTGGAAGACATATTCGTAGTCAGTTTGTAGGAACTTGAATACTGTTGTGTAATGAATTAACACTACTCAGAGACCTTTAAATGCTTCTATATTTGTTCTAGCCTAAAATTTAGATTTCTGCCAGAAATTACTTCTTTGTTCTAGCCTAATGTCAGATTCCTACCTGAAACACATTTCCTTGTCTTTGACCAATGTCAGATTCCTGCCAAACAACTCATTTCTTTGTCCTTGGCCAATGTCAGATTCCTGCCAAGCAGACCCAAAAGCTCTCCACATCTCCCCACTTTTTTATTTTATAAACAAGACTGAGCCTGTCTTAGGTCATTCTGACAAGAATGCCTTATATTTTTTACCCATCGTGGAATACACATTATCAAAAGCAATGTATTTCTGTCTTAGGTTGGTAAGGCTCTATGAAGAATGTTACCTGTACTTGGATTGCCAGCCTGTTAAAGTAATAACTCTGTCTAAGGTCCATTTTCAGTTTCAAGTCATGTACTTTGGCTACCAACATGTTGATGTTGTTAAAGACAAGCTTTTAAAAAAAAGAAATAATTTCAGGCAGGAATATAAATCTTAGGCTAGAACAAAGAAGTAGGCTTCAGGCATGAAAATGACTTTGGGCTAGAATACAGTAGTAGGCTCATATGTTTTGGTCTTCCTGACAAGCCCTTTGTTTATGGCCTTGTTTGTTTTTTGACTATTTGTGTTTATTGTCTTGCCTGTTCCTTGACTATTTGCATCTGTTGTATTGTTGACTCCTCAACCTAGAACTGACCTTAATACTTGCATGTAATTAAAATGGTATAAAAGCAAAACGGAAGAGGAGGAATGAGATGGGGGGTTATGGAGGAAAAATGTGGAAAGGGGATAACACCTGAAATGTAAACAAATAAAATATCCAATAAAAATAAATAAATAATATTTCTATCTTCTAACAGAACTTTATTCTCTGTAACTCTGACTTTTGACCTTGATTTTACATATATGAGTGATACTAGCCTTTGGAGAAACTACTAAACATTTCACCCACATGACAATCACATTTCCTCCCAGTTACATGAAGATTAGGCCTGATTCACTACAGATAAATGTTTATAACTCTTTTGTTACCACTTCAGGGTAGTGGAAATGCAAATTGTCTTTCTGATGCTTTGGAAGAACATGGTCATTGAAATAACAGCTAGACTCTGCTGCCCTAGGAATGATAGCATCACAGAATTAATGAAAACACAGCATCCTCGGTTCTGTACAGTTCTATACATTATGAGCTATAAGGTTTTACTCTTCTGTCAGAAGAATTGTTCAAATGAATCCATGAACTCACAGATGAAAACATTCCTTTTTATAGTTCTGATCCAACAACTGAAAAAATGCCTTTCTTTGCAAGTGAAATAGACTCATCATATTGTACCTTTTATATAAACATCATTTTTCAACAGATAAATATTGTCAACTCCGAATTTTAGAGTTCTTCCAATTCCTACAGTATTTTTGTGTATACAAGATAATTTATCTACAACAGTTCTATCACAAAAATCCATTTTTACTCCAAAGGCAATAGATTAAAACTACATGAAATTCTCTTTCATGTAGTTTATGTTTTTAGAATTTTTTATTAGAAGTTCCTAGTTTTGTTTTCAGATAATTATAACAGCCTAGAAAAATCTATCACAACTACAAACAACCTAAACAGAAAGTCTAAATATTTAAAGAGCCCATACAAACACAAAGTGCTAACAAGAACTGTGATGCTAGCCTAAACAAATAAGTTTATGTGATACAGTAGAATAACTTAAAAGACATTGACAATTTAAAAACACCTTGCTTATTTGCTCTTTTTTTATGTTTTTGTTTGATGGGGGAAAATTATCTCTTTAGCCCTGCCACACAACAATAAATTACTGCTATGGTTCATAGTTTATGTAACCATTTGCAGGAGTGTGTGTGTGTGTGTGTGTGTGTGTGTGTGTGTGTGTGTGTGTGATGACATGAAATGATGGTCTTGATGAACACATAGTTATGTTTTTTTTTCATTATTTTTTCTTTGTAAAGAGACACAGAGAAATTCATTTGGGCCACCAGAAGCTCTGTGGTGTCATGCTTGAGTGTATACACCTTTCTAATTCTACACCTTTCCCTGGTCCTCATTGGTGGCTCCTTTTTCCAAACAGTCAGTAGCTACCTTCATTTTTTCCCAAATGTCAAATCCTTCATACTTCTCTCATTTCCACTGTCAATCCAAAACATACAGCACACAAGGAAATAAGCAATCTTTTCCAATTGGAGAAAGAAAAGTCTAGTGTTCTCTCCTGTACTTTATTGTCTCATACTTGTCTGTGTTCTTATTGTTCCAATACCTTAAAATAAAATTGAACAAAAAGTATCATCAAAACATTACTTTTGTTTTTCAAGATAAATAACACAATTGTCAAAGAAGAGTATTCTTTAGAAATGAGATAATACTAAGGTGAGCCAATAACTGCACCAACTACTCACTTAAAAGTGTTACTAGGCTTCTACACAGAGATGAGAAACCCAGATAAAGGCTAGAAACAAATATGTGCATAGCTTGCTATGTCAGTCATAGCTCAATGAAACTATTTACTAATTGAAAACAATTTGAAAAAAGACAATGAGCTGCAAGAATCCTCATTGTACTGCTCTAAATGTCCTTTAATCTTTCCCAAGACATGCCCACTGTTAGGAATTTGTATTCGAAAAACACACAAATAATTTGGCAATTTTAATTCTGTATTTTTTGATACATGAATGACCATAATACTACAAAGTATAGTAAAAAATAGACAACAAAACCTAGAATATAGTAAAATAAACACAGTCATTCTTATATATCCAATACTCATTCTTAATGTAGAAAATTATAACAAATAGAATTGTCCAAAACAGTTTGCTCATGTAATTTTGAATCTTTTGTACATCAAAATTCACAACTATAGAATCTTCAGAAGGAACCAAGATACGCACCTACTGTCAGAAATCATGATACATGATGATAGTTGATATTATCTCATGGGGGATTGAGGAGGATTTATTCTGGAACTTGCCATGCAATTGTGAATTTTCTGCAATTAAACGAAAACTTGTCTTCTTGAAGAAAATAGTCTGAATGTATGGACTTAGCATTCAGACAGTTGTGTGAGCTTCACTACCATCAGATCCTTGGGGTGTACCCAGTAAAGGTCACCACAATATTTTATTGAGCAAAGATTGTAACGTGTACTAAAAATGACCTAGAAAGAGAAAGCCAAACCTAGTATTGAAATTGGTGATTTGAGGCAGGTTCTGTAGAAGTAAGGAAGAAAAAAAAATCTTATCAAAGTAATAAACCACTGGATGAAATAAGACATGGGGCAAGAGGAGAATCAAAAGTAGCATAGAAAGGTGGGGAGGGGGGCAGAATCTAAACTGAAGAATAGCAAACATCAGTCGTCTGTGTCCTGCCTTTACCTAAAACATGGTAATCATATATTATGCTTATCATATATTCAAGAATCCACATTTAAAATGAAGGGGAAATATGCGTTGATAGAAGGCAATAAATGGTACCACAAAGATGCATTACCTAAATTAAGAATGTGAATAATCTTTGTGGCTGAAAATTAAAATACAAATCCTCCTAATAACTAATGACATGAAAGTAAAGGGTAAGGGGACTTATTGAGAATGAAAGAACTATAACCAAATACATGTAACAAGTGATCCTTATTTTCTTCTTAGTTCAAACAAGCCAAATAAACAAAGCTAAAATGAATCACATTGCAAATAACAATGTGAATGTTTTACTGAGTTTATTATCATCGAGGTTTGGTGACCACAGGAAAATGATGTGCACTAAGTATTTATATGTGAAGTGAAGTCATTATTTGGCATATTGTCAACACAGCAAGACTAAAGGAGAGATGGAGTACTTAAAGAAAGTAGCCAGGAAGGTTCCCAAACTTTTGATAATGTAACGCAACATTTTATTTGTCTATTTTAGGGTTTGTTTGGAATTTTCCACAATGAGGAGATTTTTATATATGTGACTGCTCAATTAATATACCATTAATATCCATTAAAGCCATGCCTTAGAAGCTCATGATATGAAAACTGGAAGATTTGGTCTTGAGAACCTATGAATACAAACAAATCTTGTAGCCAAACCAATCTTTGGACTTGATTTTCCCACTGAAGTTTTAAAATCAGTGATGCTCCTCTATGTAAAACATTATGCAAGCTCAATCTAATGATTGAGCATATAGGCTATGCCCTATGCAATCATGACTAGATATAATACATCCTAATGTGTTTGGTAAAAATTCTGGACTTTGCTTTTTACTGGGCACTATTTTTAAACACAAAATTGGATGTACATGTTTGGTAGGCAAACTATTAATGTATATTTAGCTGAATAGGATTCCCGGGACCTTGGGATTAGAGACCGCCATTGCAGAGGATGGGTAACACCTCTGACTTCTCCTTCAGCTTCTCACACTCACTGCAGTACTCTTTATCTCTCATATGTTGGTTTCTTTATCAGTGAGTAAGTGTGGAAAAGAGTTTCAAGGCATTCTACATGAGCCCTGTGGTGAAGAATTTGCAACCAGAGCATTTAAGAAGATATCAAAAGCAGGAAAACCACTGAACTGTATATAACATTCTCTACAAAAAAATACTAAAATACATCTACAGGGCAACAAGGTGAAAGTGAATATAATCTAGACAGAAATTGTGCCTTAGAACAAGCATCATTTTTGTTTCCACAGTAACTGAGGATAACATAAAATTAATCTTCTTACCAGTTTATGTGGTTTCATTCCCAAAAAATCCAAAGGCACTAGGAACAAAAAGAACACAAAAATATCAGAAAGCCTCAAGATTGTTACTGAGCTTCCCTGTGCATAGAAATGATGACTTTAATGGCAGCCATAATATATCATGGGCCCTAAGGCAAGCACAGCATTAGAAACTAGATTGCCATAAAATGCCTTCCTCAAGGGACTGAAAATTATTCAAGTTGTCATTAGTTCCCAACATAACAAGCTAATGCAAACGGCATTGAAAATTGAATCTGAGTTCTGCTAAAAAACAGGTCATGTGTAAAAACAGCTAATGGTAAGAAGCAAAGCAAAGCACAGGAACCAATGTATTCCTCAGCACTATCTGTGACTGCAAAGCATAGCTATGTGTCACCAAACTCAGCTTAGTCCTTCACTCCCCAATGGGTTCTGCATCACCAGCGAGAAGAATTATCAAGGTGAAGGGGAATCTAGCAACTGTAAGGATTTGGTTATGAAAGCTTCTATTTCTTTACTAACTCACTTTTGTTACTTGTCTCCTGAATAAAGTACCAAATTGCCAAAATTATTGATGCATGGAATTGGGAGAGCAGGAATGAAGGGTTCAGAGTTTTGTGGAGGTCTTGAATGATTGTATCCTAAAATCTGTTCTATTTACACAGACCCAAACACATGTCTCATGGTGAATGAGTATGTGGTCAACCTAATCTCTTAGGGACTTTGTGGATGGTCAGCTTACTGCCCTCATGCTGCTAACATCTCTTCCTTGAAATGAACTTATCAGGGATGGAGATAGCTCAGTGGTTAAAGGTACTTGTTCTTGTTGAGAAGCCAAGTTCAGTCCCCAGCACCCATGTCAGGTGTCTCCCAACTGCCTGTAACTACAATTGGTCTGATGCCGTCCACCTAATAACCTACAATTACATGCACATACCCACACACATAGTGTTACATAATTTTAAAATAAAATAAAATAAAATAAAAAATTTTAAAAAGGAGCAGGGTTTGTTTTTAATTTTTTTAACTTTTAAATGTCTGATTATTATTCATACTTGTAAAGGGACTGTGGGTGTGTGTGTGTGTGTGTGTGTGTGTGTGTGTGTGTATGTGTGTGTGTGTGTGTGTGTGTGTAATGTACAGTGTAGAATGTATTATTTTTCATGTTGACCAAAAAATGAGAGCAACTCAACAAGAAGCGATGGATGGTGCCTATGAAAGAAGGCACTATGTGCTAATCCACTAGCAAGTTGTAAAAAGGGCAGGAACTTGGTTGTGTAGTTCACACATTGTATGCATGCAGAGTTGTATAGCTGCTTGGCAGAAGAAAATTCCAAGTAAAATTATAAATAGTCCAGAATTGAAAGTTAACACAAGTACAAGCATTCTATAAGACACCCCTTTGATTGCATATGTGTTGCTTTATTGTGAGACTTCAACCTGACTCATTTTGTTGCCACATGATAGCTACTTGGTATAAGTCACAGCAGATACCACCAGGAAGGCACACATTACATCAAGAGCAGTATTCTCAAGACTAGCGAGTTTAAGCCTAGCCCTATCAAACCTTAAATTATTTGAATTAGTTAAACCTCAGTCTCCCTGTGAGTTTAATATGTGAGGTTAGTGACCTTTCTGATAAGGACCCTTCTCTCTTTTTTATTATTTGTTCTATTAGTGTTTAATTTTCCAAGCCATGATAACAGATATGTTCACATATTTTGAAGAGTTCTTACAGTGATACATAATGTCTCTATTCAGGGACAATTCTATCTTTATATTGCTGATACTTGATACAGTATACAATGATAGTTTACTATAGTACACAGTTTGATATAGAAGCTAGAGCTATATACTATATTAGCTATTATTACATCCTAACACATACTTATAATACACTTGGACAAAAAGTGAATCAACAAGGTAATTTAATTAAAAATAAAACAAAACCCAACTACTTCAATTAATTGACTGAGTTATTTATATATTTTTTAAAAATTCCTTAATTCTTTGTGCTTATTACATATGAAACATTATTCTCCATTTAAAGTATAATTTTCATTGCAATGATCTAGATGCCTCTGTTTGGATCATTCATCGGCAAAGGCAGATTACTTTTCAATATTTTTTTCCTAGAAATAATTTTGTCATGCAAAAATAAGTTGGCTTTCTTAAAAAAACACTAATAACTTTTTACAAATATTAGTAGGTAAAGGGCAGAGAGACTATATTTTAGTGAAGTATTTGTTTTCTATAAGCATAATATTTTTGTAAAAGTACATTTTTGCCTTCTGGGTGGTCTGGTTGGATTTAAACACTTAAAATGAAGTTGTGGATTTACATAATTTATACATACATAATTCGAACTCTGGAATTAAGTTAGGACATGAAGAATTTAAGAATTTAGTTGCATGAATCCCAACTCTGTTCTTTGTACACTTTTGACTTTGCATTGTTTTGCTTAGAAACACGGGTTGCCAAAATCCTCTTGCCTACTGCTGCAGAACACCACTGTGTTAGCTACACCTTGCACTTTGTTGTTATTTTATTTTTCCCACTGGAAAATAAATATTATTAATTTATTGTTATGCAATGCAATGACAGTTACCCATCATGAAGTGTTGAGAGTA
Source organism: Rhabdomys pumilio (assembly GCA_030674055.1). Lineage (NCBI taxonomy): Eukaryota > Metazoa > Chordata > Mammalia > Rodentia > Muridae > Rhabdomys > Rhabdomys pumilio. The sequence goes on along the minus strand of JANHMN010000001.1, from coordinate 241,946,272 downwards.
TCCCCTTATGTATATCAGATATTCAAGAATATCTAAGTTCAGATAAGTCTATAAACCTCATCTTTCAGTTTTTGACCTTTGAAATGAAATCATTCTTGTGACTGTCCCTTGATCATGCTCTTAGAAGTTCTATATAATGCTAATTATTTAAAGCTATCTTGATTGTATGTTTTCTTTGTCTGAGTTATTCACTGCCAAATGCAAAATCCATATCTACGGGATGAAATGTATTAATATTGTATTTCCATGAAGCTACTTCAAAAGCAGATGCCTACAATTACCTGGCCTTTTTAGTTTACAGTAGTTGGAGCTTTCTATACTTAAGTTTTTAAATTCTTTCTTTCTTTCACCTTAGTTGTATAGATACTTTCTGTTTCTATAAATACACACACACACACACACACACACACACACACACACACCACATACACACACAAATTAAAGCAAGTTAGATTGCTAGGTTCAATCATTCTGGCACACAATTTGTTATATCTGATCAAAACTATAAAGCATTGATTTTCCCCCTGAATCTTTTCCCATTATCTTGCCTGTCTCTGTGTTGTTTATGCAACACCCCTAAACATCTAGAATTGAATCTTGGACAAACTTGCACAGTATGCACTATTCCGATAGAGACATGTTGCAGATCCCCAGGAGTCGCCTGTGTGTCTACCAAACAGCGTATTCTAAACAAATCTTCAGGGCTGTTTTCTTCCCCTCCATGGACTGCCTCAGCTTCTGCCAAACAGGAAGCCACACTGGGAACCAGACACTGTGATTCTGTCCCCAGGACTCCTCCATGTTCTTGCTGCCTGCAGGAACTCAAATGAGTTGAAGGGTGACAGATCGAGCAAACTTTATGGAGACCTGAATTAAAAACAAGAAAGCAACTTCCCGCAGATACCAACCAGATGTCTTGTGGCCACTAATTTATTCTTCCTTCTTCTTTGTTTTGCAAGCCAGTTTAAATTTAATAGATTCATTATATACCACAAAATGTTGACATCTGAGTCTACATGAACTTTTTCTCCAAGAGGCAAGAGGTTAGGCAATTGTTTGAATTTCATAAAGAGAGCCAGATGTGGTTGTGGTTTCACACTAATGGAACTTAGACCATGGGAGGGAACTGCAGCCTCTTCTTGTGCTGCTGCTGCTGCTGCTGCTGCTGCTTCTGCTGCTTCTGCTGCTGCTGCTGCTGCTGCTGTGGGGCTAGGAGAGAAGAGTAAAAGACCCTCACTCACCTTTCCTGCATAAAAACAGTAGGGAATTCTAAAGAAATCCAGCACGCCATTTATCTTATTTAGTTTGTAAATTCTATTTTTTGAATATTAGGTTAAGAAATCAAAATCATTGATAGTACATGAGTTTGGGGACATGGAGGGAGAGAAATGTTGTAAATATAGTACTTATGTATGAAAATCTCAAAAAATACAAAATTTAAATAAAAAACTAAGTAAGGAACATTTTGTGAAGTCTCTTTGGTTTTATTTGGTGTGCCAAATAGTTAAATATATTTATTCAATAAACACTAGGCTATTTTAAAAAATCACTATAGAAACTAGAATGTGTGAGAACAAATTCTATACAATGGGTTACAGTATCCCCTCCTCAACCTATTCACTAGCTCCAAAATATATCTGGATATTAGTGACTTGGCCTGTTTTATATTTTGGAGCCTCCTCCAGTGTTTGAAATCAGGATATCAAAAATATCCAGAGACAAAGAGTCTGGGAACAAGCATTCAACAACAACAACAACAACAACAAAACCCCAAAACAAACAAACAAACAAACAAACAAAAAACCTTGTTTTTTTGATGATCAAACCAATTCAAGGCCGAGTGATCCACACAGGAACTGTGTTAATTATCTGATTACTGTATCAAAGCAAGTCTTTACTGGATTCCTCATAGCAAAAGCCAACTATTTGTTTCCTGGAGCCTAATTTCTTGTTCTGAAAACACAAGTAGAAATTAGGTCTCCTGTCTTGCTTGTTCCTTGACTATTTACCTCTATTATATTGCTTGTCTCTCAAACTAGAACTGACCTTAATACTTGCATGCATTTAAAATGTTATAAAAGCAAAAAGGAGGAGGGCAGATGGGATACGGGTTTTCTAGGCAGGGAAAATGGGGAAAGGGGATGGCATCTGAAATGTAAATAAATTTTGAAAAATGAAATAAAAAAATAAATTAGGTCACCAGTACTGACTGTACTAGTGAGAGGCAAAGGCAGGTTCCTACTCTACAGAAAACTAACTTAAGTACTTTCTGTACAAGGATTGTAAGACAAGGGGCTGTTTGAAATAAGCACATCTGGACTTGATTTCAAAAGCACAGACTAAGTTACAGTTGTGGTCTCTAACTTCTCCTAACACTGCCAGCTTTATAACCACAGGCATGTGCTATGAACTGTCTACTTACATGCATAGAAAGTGAGAAAGTGGTGCCAGTCTTCTCGTGGGCACTCCTCCCATCTCTACTCATGATGACATGAGTCTACTTCATGAGACACCCCTACCTATTAAAAGCTTCCAGCTGTAACTCATTTCTTACTCCTTTGTGAAGTAATTGATTCCACAAGTTCTTCCTCCATTTTTACAACTTTGACCTCAAGAGTGTGGGAGTCATTCCACTGAGCGACCACCATCAAGGAAGGTAGTGTTCTTATCTTTTAAATTCTGTGATGTAAATAGGAGTCTAGCTTCTGAAGGGGCTGTGCTTCAAGTTGTAGAAATGAATGTCTGCCATGCTGATGCAGGAAGATTTCCTTTGTGTGGAAATGATTAACAAATACAGATTAGGCATAACTCCTCCTGCCCGGGCTCTTAAAATGTCCAGCCCTTTCCAGAGTTCCTTGTGAGTTCTGTTCCTTCAAGCTTGTTTCTTTGAATGTGACGTTCCCTGACTCGTTAACTTTGTCTACAACAGCTTTCCTCTGTTACAGGATACCGGCCCTTTTCCAATTCAATGAAAATAAACACAGACCTCTTATTACACTTTATCTATCTGTCTATCTATCTGTCTGTCTATCTATCTATCTATCTATCTATCTATCTATCTATCTATCTATCTGAGGACAGAGATCTCAGCATGATTTCTTTATGCAACAGAGTCATAACTACATTACTGAGGGCTTGCTGACAGGCAGGCCTCCTCTTTTCCTTGTAGACATCATTAACTTGATCTGCACACTTGAATCTTGAGAACTGTGACACAAATATGCTCCCCTTCATCCATTTGTAATTTGAGAGGTAAAGACACAGTGAAGGGACATGGTGGTTTTCCCAGTGTTCCTCCTTTCAAGCCCAGAAAGTCATAGCATAGCAGAGGGTCTCTTCAAGTAGGAAATAACAGACCTCCATTCATTGATCTTTCTTGGTAGAAATTCCAAAAACCAGCCCCCATTGCATATCCATGATAAGAATGACATAAGACAGATACACCAGAAGGAGAGAACAAACTCTCAGAACTAAATGTTACTTGAGAAACTTGACTGACCCCGACGTGGTGCCATGGTCAACACACAGAGACACTTTATGTATTAGCTTGTTGATGATTGTTGTATTAGCTGTGATGCATGCCACAAACAAGGTAACTTGAACAACAGAAGTCTGTCTCACTGCTTGGCAAGGAGGTGTTGGTGTTCATGCTTCCTTCTGATGTCTGAGATAATCTGCCCTCTATTGTCCCCTTACCTATGGAGAGCTGTCAGCTTTTGCTTACAGAAGTGCCAGTGTTTTCTCTGCTTTTGTCTTCAGGGAGCATCTCCCTGTGTGCATGTCTGTGTCATTTTTCCTTTTGTAAGGACACAACATTAAAGTGTTCCAACCTAATAAACATAAGAAACCCATGCTTATAAAGAGCTGACTACAGACTCATGCAGAGCTGGTCTAGAGGGTCCCTTCACTACTTATGTGACCTTGGATGACATAGTACACCACCCTGTATCCTGGACGTCTAATTTAGGAACTAAGGAATAATCTCTACTACAGGACAGCATCTCACTGGTAGAACAAGTTCCTGAGAGATGAATCGGTTTATTTTTACTCCCAGTTTTCTCCCCTGTTTGCTGTGGTGATCCTGGTGAAAGGTAGGAACAAAGATAGATGTATGAGGAGAATTAACTGCTCACAATGTGACAGCCAAGACACTACTGGGAGACAGGAGAGGACTGAGTTCCTCACATCCTTTTCGAGGATGCATGGACATTGACTTAACTCCCTCTGGGAACCTTCTGCTAAAGGTTCCATCGTCTCCCAATGGTACCACAGGATGGTGACCTCAGCCTGTAGTCTTTGCAGGAAACTTCCAGGGTACTTCATCAAACAGATGAAAAGTTTCAAATATGTTTAAAAGCTCCTTAATATAGTCTCTGCTACATTAAAAATCTAAATATATAGTTTTTCATTAATTAATAATATATAGGTTTCTGAGTGCTGTTTTACTCATGAAAATCAGCTAAGCCTAGTATAGATAGTTTATAGTATAGTGTAGCGTAGTGTAGTGTAGACTTGAGAGCCCTTGCACAATATATTAATCGGAGAAATCTCTCTAGAAGTCATCAAAAGTTATAAAAAGAATAAAATGTGGAAAGTACCTAGAATAACCATCTGAGAAAACAAGCTTTGTGAAACAGTGGCTTTGGCACAGCAACCACATAAAAGGAAGAGAAAGGTGGACATTACAAAATAAATGTTAGAATCCAGATTGTGATAGGTGTGCACGTGGTGGTAATTGGGAAATAAAAGCATATGCAGTTAAAACTCAGAAATTTGAAGTGTTCATATTGAAGATAGTCTGTGTGTTATAGATGATGAGATTCATAAGGTACTAGGTAAAATGAGGGGAAAATCAATAAGGCTCTAGTACTTTGCTCTGCATCAGTGTGCTTGTGCGCGTGCGTGCGTGCGTGTGTGTGTGTGTGTGTGTGTGTGTGTGTGTGTTTGCCAGGTATTGATTCCAGAGCAGCCTTGTACCTGTTCTGAGTGCGTTCTTCCACTCAGTTATATCCCCACCTCAGTACTTCCCTCAAGGTTGAACTTAAGTCTACATTAAAACACTGTGTCAACAGACCTTCAGCCCTCCTTTGCCTGCCAGTCAGCTGACATGCTGCCTCATTAATGCATTATTCCTGAAGATCCCCTGTCACTGTCTGTATGGGAGAATTTCATTGCTGCAGATCTGGGGTACCCATAAAGTATTTGCACTGCGATCTTGATCTTATCTTATAGAAAAATACTAGTTTAAAAAGGGTTACAGATGTGAGACATAATGAAAGCAGTAAAATTTGTAATGTTTTAAATATAAGTGAAAGGATGAGGTAAAACTCAAAATTTTGAGAATTGGGATATTTAAAAAAACATTCTTAAAACAATGTTTCTCTGAAGATATTAGACATTAAATATATCTTGTAGTTGAGGAACCATTTGTAAGCAGATCTCAGATGACTCTGAGTAAGAAACACTAAATTAGAATAATAAGAAGTTGTTTTCCTTTGGGTCCAGGAGATGTCTTAGATTATGGAACTGTACCTTTAATTATACTGGGAAATCACTCAGGAATTGGTAGGTTGTCAAAGAGTTCTGAAAACTCATCTTACAAAGAAATGATTTCTGTCAGTTATGTGTATATGAAATTCCATTTGCTTAAATGGCCAGAATCGTACTGATGGGCTTTTTTGAAGGAGTAGGTCCTAGTCTCTAGGAAATAACTCAGGTACCTATGTAATTGCCATAACTACACTTAAAGTAGATTTTAAAAATAAAGGCATCTGGTTTCAATCTTAAAAAATGTTTTAAATGAATGAATTCGGAGTAAATTAACAGTGCTCCCCTAACTTCCTATATTATAAACTGTGAGTAACTAAACTGAACAGCCTGCAGACTCTCAGAGGAATAAAGAATCTAGGAGGCATCTCTGTCCCTGGGCTTTCTGCCAACAGTCTAACTTTTTGATGGACAGTTCTTGTTAAGAGTATGAAAATCAGCAAGCATATCAACCTGGGAGGTTTTCTACTTCAATTGACACAATGCAGATCCACCACAAGCTTTCACAGGTAAGGCCTTTTATCTTCTCAAAATAAGATGTGAAGCCTAGGTATGATGAAACTGCTCCAGAATGTCACTCCCAGGGCTGCATCCTGCTCTTTCTGCTCCACTGCCCTCAGTGGGAGGTTCTCGTCTAACACTTACAATATGTTTGCTGTCCCTCTAGGCTTGAGTTGCCTGCCAGATAAAAGAAATGATGAAGGAGAAATTAGTTAATGTATATTATATTGGAGTTATCTTTTCTATTAAAAAATTTCTCCAATACCTTAACCAGTATCAGCTGGTGAACTAAAATTGAATCACTCGTCCATGTATAGCTGCAAGACAGTCTACAAAGGAGAATGTTTGAACTTTCTACTTACAGAAGATAAATTATGGATGGTGCACTTTTATAATTTTAATTTAATCTTTAAATTTTTCATGCATTTATACAAAGTATTTTTTTATCATATTTACCCAGTACTACCTCTCTTTAATTTCTAGAAGTACCACTCAGACATTTCCCTCTTTATTGCTTTGTGATGTGAGAGGCTGAGTGGTCATTTTCACAGACTAACTGGAATTACAAATTTCTCAATTTCTATATGTTTTTACATTTGGAAAACTGAGAATTTATCTCAGGTCACCTGGCTTTGCAGCTAACATTTTTTTCCTACTGAGAAAAACATTTTTTGTTACTGCCCATCAGCCATTCATTTTAAAGAATTACTTAATAATCTTTCTTCCAAAATATTTTATGTACCTTAATTCATGATCCATGCATAATTTTCTGTTTGGTCTTAATGTGTAGATTCAGAAAAATGTAATATAGAAGTCCTTTCTAGAGATGATGTATACATTCCTCAAAATCTTATTTTATACTTAGTAGCAATAAGCAATACAAGTGTGTTTTAACTTAGCACATTTGAATATTGACTAGACTGGCTGGATATTTGACTACATTTAGTAGTAGTATATATCATCTTTTGTAAAGTGATAGTGTGGATATGTTTTAAAATGTAGCATTATCTTTCACACATCTGTAACATGATTTAAAAGAACCCCAAATATGTAGCATGTATAGGTTATGGCAAAATATCTTAACCACAACCTAATATTTTTGGAATAAACTTGAAAGGTACATGCTGACAACATATATTTTCTCCAAATGTTAATGTCCTTTTATAGTCAAAATTAGAAATAAAGTTAGAAATAAAAATTAGAACTGACTCTTAATACTACTAATATTACTACATATGGTGTGGGTTTTTTCCCAGGTGTTAGTCTTATTTTATGTCAGGCAAGGAGCAAATTGGGACCTTGTAGTCAGGAAGCTTGCCTTTACACTGGTGTGGTTTGGCATTCTGCATCCAGGGGAGTGATATAAATATGTATAACTCCCATTCACACCCTAAACCACAATTTTCTCTCAGACTTGTTTTTCTCCTGAGCTCTAGCTGGGTCTAGTTATACCATGATCTTTCCGTTAATCAGGCAGGAAGATAGCTTATACTTACCTTTCCTAAACTTGTGCCTCATATTTCCATCTTTAATGAAAAGACAAGCATTTCTTTAAAATGACCCAAAAGAGAGACCTACTGCACTGACATATACCTTGATCTCCTAAAAGTCTATCACCCGGCATTTTTCATGGATTCTACAGCCCCAGTATCCCAACTACCTGGATTTCTCTCTGTAGTCTATTACTGTTGCCTTAGTTCAGGTATTCACAATATTTTGGAATGATTTCATGGCAGTCTGTTTGTCCTCCAATCTCATGTGGCTCCTCTCTCTCCTCCATCCTTCTAAACCCTATTATTACCCCCTTTCATAGTAAAACTATCTACTACACATGTTACTCCAAACAAAGCTCAGACCGACTTCTCTTTGATGATGCACATCCATGGCTACATGCTCCGTGACAGGATCTTTTCCGACCTCAACACTCCCTCTTCATCATCAAACTTCACCTTCACTGATTTGGAACATTTATCTATCACCCCAGAGTAATTTCCCATACCTGTATCTCCTAAAGATAAAAGACAATTAGAATCCGAGCTTTCTCTGACACTGCCATCAATTGAATAGAGTTTTATAAGTCTGTTTCTGATGATATATGCAGTTCCAATAAAGCAGTGTAACCATGATGCCAGCAGGCTTTCCGTATTCCTCATGGACGATGGCTTCTGAACAAACCACATGGTGATAACACTTGCTGTATACTGACAGCATGTGTTCACAGGGCTCCAATATGCAGGCATCATTTGCAACATTTTGTTATTGAGTATCTTGTTCTTTTCATCCTTGACAAATTCATTTCATTGCTTGAATGAAAATTTCCTGTCTGATAACTTGTTTATTATTATTTTTTTATATTACATTCTAATGGAACTTGGGATCATGGTGTCACAGCAAAAGGGCTATGATTCCAGGACAAAAACAATAGCCTCGGTGTTCAAATAGCATAAAATAGAATGTAATCATTTTAGTTTGCTTTTGACAGATGTGTAAAGTAATTTCATGCCATACCATTTCCTATCTACATCACAAGAAATGCACTGGTACTAGTGATTAATAGCTGCTTCTTTATTTCATAACTTTCTTTCCAATTGCACAGGTGTTGCCATTGGGCCTCTCACCTAATTAACTGTTTTCCTATGCCAACGGGACTAGCTTCGTATTGGAGAATGGATAGAGTCTAACTCGCTCTTCATAATGGAGCCCACTTGGGGGGAGGGGAGGGAGATGATGTGATGAGCATGACTTATTGTGTATATTGAAGTTATACAACTAGATAAATCATTTCTTATCATTTGTTACTTACATCTTCTTAGGCTACTTCGGAACCCTGTAGAACAGTGGTTCTCTACCTTCCTAATATTGTGACCTTCACGTTGTGGTGATCCCCAAATCATAAAGTTATTTTATTGCTATTTTTCATAATTGTAAGTTTGCTATTACTGTGAATCATAATGTATCTGATATGCAGGCTGTCTGATACGTGACCCCCCAAATGGATTGTGATGCATGGGTTGAGAAACACTGATTTAGAGACCTCCATGCCTGGTCATTAGTGTAACTTCTTTTTTAATCGATCAATGCCTTTTTATTCAAATTTACAAGTTGATGTTTGTTGCTGAATTTCATTTGCTAGAATGGAATTTTTTCTGGTAACATTTTCTTTGAAGAATTCTTGGGTTTAATATTGTTTTGTTTGCTTCACTGTGTGAGCATAAGAAAGCTTTTCTTCTCATGTGCTCCAGAACAGATTGAAAGTTATAGCAGCATTAGGAGCTGCTCATGGGTTTTCGATCCCTGATTCTTTATAGTTAGTCTCTAAAACAGCAATCACTTTCCTCTTTCTTTCCAAATCTTTCCTTTCTTTCTAAATCCAAAGACTATAGAAAGTGTCTTCAAGCACTTTCTATAACTAAAGGAGTGTAAATAAGCTAGAATGAAATTTTTAAAAAATGAACATAGGTTGTGTTAGGTTTATATTTCCAAAGCAAGTTTTAGGGAACCAGTGAGGAGGACCCCTGGATAAGGGGGCTCATGAGAAGGGGGTCTGATGCTCTTTTCTAACTGGTGATTTGTTCGGATGGCAGGCAGCTGCCAACTCTTTCTGTTGAAAATGAGATAGGAGGATTCTAGAAAAATGGAGACACAAAAGGGATTTGTGGGAAGAATAGTCTGTGCTTTCTATTTGATCTGGGGTATAGGGGGAAGTGTATTCTCAGTAGGGTAGCTGCGCTGGAACCATTTGACTAATATCTGACCTCCAGCACAGCCATCTTTTGGTTGGGGAATCTTCACTGCAAAGTGGTGTCAAGTACACTATAGAGATAATGACAGAAACTGGGCCAATAGCAGATTTGAGCACAAGCCAGACCCCTGGGCTTCATGTATGAGTTTATGAGTGCATTTAAGCTCCAGTGAAAAGAGATAATCTTATGTATTATCTCAAAATTGGTCATGAAAGGCCCTCAACAAAGTCATAAGCATTCCTCCAGTTTCCAATACTTCTGAAACAACAAATATCCTCTCCTGTATTTCCTTCTGTGTTAGTTCATCTGCTGGGGAACTTGGATCCTGAATAGTTAGGGAAATAATCAGGAGAGGAACAGAATCCTGAGTTATCCCTCTTCTCCATTCAATTCAATTCTATGTTGACTGGGAGGGATGGAGGGAGGGCTTTTAGAATGAAATAAGTAATATTTCTGAATGAAATATTACTTTTGGACTACACAGCTAATGACCAAAATTACCTTGAAGTTAAATAATTTTCCCTTAGTTGCTCTTAATGCACTGACAAGGACATTTCACAAAGCACACTATAAGGCATGGATCTAGAAAAGTAAAAACTTTTCAGAGTTGCCCATAAAGATTCCTGGAAGTACTGAAGATTGGGTCTTTGCATGGACAATATGCTAGTTTCTTATAGATTATTTTCAGCTGAATTATGGTTTGGTTGTATGTTTGTGTGTGTGTGTGTGTGTGTGTGTGTGTGTGTGTGTGTGTGTGTGTGTATTTCAGTTAAACAACTTAATGCTTTGGTATATGTATGCTTCAGTAAATAAATAATTATCACAACCAAAGACTCTATACATTTTGCAGTGACATTTTAGAAAGGTGTAGGTTATATATGCCCTTCATAGTAAAACAATCACAAACAGACACTTTTTTGATATTTACTGTTATAATCATCAACTTCCCATTACTGGAGCAAAATACTTAAGACAATCAATTTAAACAGAGGGAAGACATTTTGATTCACAGTGTTAAAGGTTTTAGAACATGTCACCTGATTCCATTCTTTTTAGAGTGTCTGTAGAAAGCTTCTATATTGTGGCCAAAAAGTGAAGTGAAAAATCTCATGGCTGAGAGCAAGTGAGAGAATGAGAAAACCAGTGTCCCACAATCCTCCTTGGGAGCACTCCTAGTGACTTCACAATCTTTCTAGTTTCTACCTTGAAGGTTTCTACCAGACCCCAATAGCACCAAGTTGAGGAGCAAGCCGTTAACACTTGCAGCCCTCGACGGACACTCCAAATTCAAAGGTTAGCAACTACTGGTACATTTTACTCAGGTGTCCATTTCATTTCTGCTGGATATCCTGCATACTGTCGGTGAAATGAGTTTTTATGATCTGTTTCAGACTGCACACTGCTAGGATGAATAACTCAAGCTATGTCTGTTGCAGCAGACAGCATTCCATACTAATGCTGACATTAACAAGGATCACTTAATTAATTTGCACAAACTCTGTGCAAGAGCTATCTTCAGCCCCATTGCTTGAAGGTCTAGCTTCCACTCTGCTTCCTTGTGCCTTGGCTCATCTTCATTTGACCTCTGTATGTGCCTCGTTCTAAATTTGGTGCAAGGCTGGTTATTAATGCCTCCAATTTTACAGTTCTGAAATATATTTTCTTCATCTCTCTGTTCTTTATGACTATTTTTATTCTCTTTATTGTTTTAGGTGGCAAAAACAAACAAAGATATGAAGTTAACTTTAAAAACACAAAATTTCCTAATTTATTTTGTTAAAAAGTATTCTATGTCATGGTCGATAAAATAGTTACACAAAATTAAAATTAAATAAATTTGTTATATTAACACAGATGTCAAGCCAACCATTTTGATTCATGCCTGTAACCCTGGTCAAGGCACTGCCTGGAATTTGAAGACAATTTGAGTTACATAGTGAGTTGCAGGCAAGCCTGAGCTATAGTCTTGAAAAATAAAATAGCAGCGGTTCACAGAAATCAAGCCAAAATTGATTTTATTGCTGTAAAGAGACTATTCAAGCAATCATAATTTCTAAATTCCTAATTTAGAACTTGAAAATTAAATGGATGTTTGATTTGGAGCTCTCAACAGCTTCATCGAGTATCCTGATAATCTGGGAGAGGTTGCCATGGTTCACAAGCTGGATCTCTCCATTTTGATAAGCATGCCTGGATGAAACTTCTGGCAGCCGGTTTCGCTGGCAGCAGGACTGTAGATGGATGCTTCTCTAATGATACTCTTTGCTTTGGTAGATGCACTATCAGTGTATTTTGTTCCTGTGCTGCTCATTATGATAC
>JANHMN010000001.1:241922599-241934152 GCA_030674055.1 Rhabdomys pumilio | reverse complement strand
ACACACACACACACACACACACACACACACACACACACACACACACAGGGTATTACCAATATTATTTATTATTTTACTTTTAAGTCACATAAAAATGATAGAACTCAAAGTGAAGACATCTGTTTGATGCATTTTTATTTAAACAATCTTTCTGACATTAGATTAGGATGACATCGATGAGAAAGGTATTAGAAAGAGAGATACTTTGTGCATCTTGTTCCCCAGGATCCCAGCAATGATGAAAAGGTCAGGCTGTTTTCAGCCAGGATGGCTCCACACCTTGCCACTGGGGCTCTGGCCTTCATTCATAGGAACAAGCCTAATTTTGAGCCACCAGATGTCGTTCACTGTGGTTTTAAATGTTTCCAGAGACTGTTTATTTAACATTTGGCCAGACATTTTCAAGATAAATTCCATTTTAGCATAAAGCCACACAGATAGTCCAAGGCTGGATTTTCTAACAAGTGGACAGCAGGTGTCATCATTTTCAGACTTCATTTCTGAGTCAAGAAATTGAACGAAGTACAGAGGGAGATAGAGTTGTTTTCCAAAGTTGGCCTAGGGAGCAGTCTGCAGTTTCCACAGTGCTTTTTGAAACTACCTTACCCCTGTGCCCTTAGCAGAGTTTCTGTTTCACTTAGAAATCTAGGCAAAACCAATCACAATAGATCCAGAGTTCTATTTATATAGAAACTTTCTGAGAATTGAGTTGCAAGCAAAGAAATCACAATATCAATCTTCCTTTCCCATTTGAAAGGTAGGAGACACAGCATTTTGTAACAAAGGCAGTGTAGAAGTTATATGTCTGCTGATGTTTGATGAAATAGCCACAGGCATGTTTTACCGCAATGATAAGTTTTTCTTTTACACATCCACAGCTCAGCCCGATGATGAATCCCTGTGGCTAGTCTGTGACTATTTTTTGACCAACATTAGTATAACAGATATTAAACTTACTAATTCGCAATATTTGTATAGTGATATTTTTATACTTAATAAGATTGTGACTCATTATTCACCCACACCACACCATCCCAGATGAATTCTTGTCTTAAATTAGTTTCTGAGACAGAGAATTTTACTTCTTTTTTCAGTTATAAGTAGTTTAAATCTTGTCCCTCACCTTCTCATAGCTGAATTTCTAATTTCTCCTTCATACCATTCATATTTCCAGTTTATATGGTATGTTGTGCTATTTTATACCTTTATGAGCTAACTTAATATTTACTTATTTGTATATAAAGTTAAGTTTAAAAGATCAAGTTAAGGGAGAGACAAAGAAGAAATCACGTGTGTAAGGAGACAGTCAGGATGATGAGCATAAATAACACAACGTGGCTGTTACCTTTGACCATAATATTTAGCCTAAATTTCCCCAGAGAAACTGAAAAGACAGAATCACAAAAGGCAACTCAAACCTTGTAGGATAATAGAAGGAAAATTACATTTCTCAACAAAGTCATATTTAACTATACACCAAGAAAATATTTTTCAGTGGGGAATTCATAAAGATATTTGGGAGACAAAACTGGGTTTTGCTCTCAGAAACTTTTTTAATTTTTTAATCTAACAAAAGTAAGTACATGTAAATACTTTCTACACATCTCGTAAATTCTTTTCTGCTGAGAAAATACGTAAAATCTTTGCAGAACAAAAACATAAATTTCTCATTAGAAAATACAATCAAAAACAGAAAGCAGTTAAGAATAGATGTTTTAGTGTTTGAAGTTCTTTCTAGCTATGCATTTATCAGTAAGAGCTTCCTTTCAAATGCCTGGTTTCACATCACAGTTCCAGACAATAAGCTTCTTGGTGCAAATGAATTTGGTAATTTTACAACCATGTTGCAATCTAAAGATTGTTCTGTTTTGTTTCCTAATAGCTTAGTTTGTTTCAGATACTTATGAAGCAGTAATAAATTATAATTTTGAATATTACATAGAGAGATAAGTGAGCCTTCATCTACTCAAGGAGTCAGTTCATAATCTCATTCTACTATGAAAAATTCTCATATTTAATTATTTGGAACACAGTATTCGTGGAAACTAAATACTAGAAGACCTCCCTTTTTTGTTAGTTTGTGTGTTTTAGTTTTGTCCACAGTGATTAGTACAGTTTTATCCTGACATATTCTTACTGTGCGCACAGCCTTTATGATATACAAATTATGTAGTATATTGTGCATACACATTATGTAAACAGCAAACAGCGAAAGAGATGCGTGAACATTGTAGTGGGCCTAGCATACGGTCTAACCTCCAAGGACTCAGGATATCATTCCCTCATCTTCCATGTTTACCCAACAGATCAGCTCTAATATCCTTTTCTAAGCCATTTAATTAAGAAAGAATATTGTGAAAACCCAAGCTACCTATTTATACTAACAAAAGCAAAATGGCCTAAAAAAAATAATCTCTTCTAGGGCTTAAGTTACAACATGCACAAAGTTCTGAGTGATGCCAGTTCAGACTGCTAGCTATGTGGAACTTTCTGTAATCTATCATAGAAGATAATTGTAACACTCTGAAGATTCTGGAACCAAAACAAACAGGATACTCCTACATTCCCATGAATGTGAAAGAAAACAGCTGGTCTGTGGCTGAAAATTAGATAACAGACAAAATGCAGAAACAATAAAGTTTGAATTTATAAATAAAACAAGCTCCAACTTAGACCTCTTACTGGAAGGTTTAAAAAAAGGGGGAGGGGTCTGTGTCCCAGGAGAGAGGAACGCTTGATTCTACTAAATCTCTAAAACCTAAAGTCCCTGCCTCTTCTAGCACTGGGTAAGTGACAATGTTGACAAGTCACTCCTTGGAACAGGAGGCAAGCCGCAGCTGCTATGCAGATATCCTGGTTAACAGGTAGGAATCTTACCTACCTGTGGGAAATGATAACCTAGTGGCAAATTTTCCATCATATTTGAATGAGACTTTGTGATTGATATTTCTTTTCTGTATCTATTTAACAGAATTTTTACTGTTCTTTCTTATTCTTCTAACTCATGTATTTTCCTTTTTACCTACATTACTAAGTGCTTTTCCTCATCCCAATCTCCTCTTACTTTTTATTTCATTATTAATACCCTCAGATTAAAAAAACATGTTACTGCCGGGCGGTGGTGGCGCACGCCTTTAATCCCAGCACTTGGGAGGCAGAGGCAGGCGGATTTCTGAGTTCGAGGCCAGCCTGGTCTACAGAGTGAGTTCCAGGACAGCCAGCAGCCAGGGCTACACAGAGAAACCCTGTCTCGAAAAACCAAAAAAACAAAACAAAACAAAACAAAAAAAAAAAACCAAAAAAACCAAAAAAACAAAAAACAAAAAACAAAACAAAAAAATGTTACCTATATTTATCTTTACATTACCCCATCTTCTCTTAACTTGTTAGGTGTAATTGAAGTACATGGGTGCTTTTTGACTGCATTTTAACATCAATCTTGTCAAATCAGTATTTCTGGTACTGGTCTGTTGAGTATTTACCTTTCTAAATGATTAGTGTGGATAATAAGCCCACACAAAGTCTACATACCAAGGATATTCCCAGAAAGCAAACAAATAAACAAAAAGAATTGAAAGAAATGTGGAGGATTTGCTCGTTCTGACAGATATGCCAATCAGCAAAGCAATGTGAGGAAATGGCTCACAGTCACAGCTCCAAATTCCCATAACTTCTCAAGTAAATAAATTCAAAGAAAGCGAAATAACCAAAATGTAAGAAAAAAGAATTCAGAATCCTACACTTACAAATATTGAATTAGCTGGCCGTGATGGCTCATGCCTTTAATCCCAGCACTCAGGACGCAGAGGCAGGTGGATGTCTCCGAGTTCAAGGACAGTTTGGTCTACAAAAGAAGACTGGACAGCCAGGACTGTTACACAAAGAAACCTTGTCTCAAAACAACAAGTACAACAAAAACAACAACAATAATAAAATTGACTTTGAAAATGCTTCAGTGGGTAAAATACTTGCTGTGCAAGCAAAAGAATTAGAGTTTGGATGCTAATGGCTTTCTAACAAAAGTACCTATGTGTGGAAAGTGGAGACAGGAGATCCATGAATCAAGGTAACCAGCTAGACTAGCTAACTTGGTGGCCTTTGATTCAGTTGAGAGACCTTGTCTCAATAAATAAAGAGGAGAATAATATAGAAAGACACCTGAGCACAAACTCAGGCCTCTGGACACATACACATGAATACACAGTGCCTTTCACCCATGCACACGCATGAAAGCGCATAAACACTTATCCCACACATATACACAAATTCAGTGACTGCATAGAGCACCCAAGCAGATGAATGAAGCAAAGAAATTAATTCAAAACCTAAATAAAAAATAGACTAGAAGTGGTCATAAATAAATTTTGAGAAATTTATTTATATGAATAAATATTTTATATATTTATTCATATAAATAAATTTGAGAAATTCAAAACCATACCTGAAAATTTTAGCAAGTAAATTGAGATTTTTGAAAAAAGAAATGTTAGAAATGAAAGTCAACCAGTTTAATAAAAAACACAGTAGAAAAAAATCACCAGTTTACAAAAAAAGACAGACAAAAGAAAATTGGATAGAAGACAACACCAATACAGACCAAAAATGAACATAATTGAAACTAAGAACTCTAGAATGCATTCAATGGACCAAACCTAAAAAGTCTAAGAAGAAGAAAAAAAATTAAGCTAAAATTTAAGCTGTAAAAATGTATTCCATAAAATTATAGCAGATAATTGCATACTATTATTGACAGAAATGGAAATTATTCAAAGAAATTGACATCCAAGTAGAACAAAGCATTTAGAATACCAGAGAGACCTGAACAAAAACTACATGTCTACAACATATTGTAGTCAGGACATTAAAAGTACAATACAAAGAAAAAAACATTTTAAAAAATCTATAAAGGAAAAACACTAGCTCACCTATAAAAGCATGAATATCAGAGTAATGCCACACCTCTCCTTAGCAATCCTATATGCCAGGCAAACATGGAATGATAATTTTCAGGCCCCCAGAGGAAACAGCTGCCAGTCAAAATTGTTATATCCAAATTCACAGAGAAATAAGTAACTATCAATTCATGACCAACCCAGCATTACAGGTGATTCTCAAAGGTATGAGAAACAGAAAGGAAGAAGGCACCACAGACTAGAGCACAGGAAAAGATAGATTTCATAAGAAGGAGATAAACAGAGGACAACTAGGAAACAAACTCTCATGCCTACACAATAAAAAACAAACCTATAATGACAACAATGACAAAAAAGATGAAAAACGTTCCAATTAAACCAGGAAAAATAACCAGCAATCTTACAGGAATTGCTATTTCTCAATATTAACTTGAAATGTTAATGGTATTAACTCACTAAGACAGTGAGGCAGAAGGGCTGATTAGATTTAAAATAAGACACAATCATCTGCTATTACCAAGAAGCACACCCGCAGGCAAAGGCATCCCTGTGGGGCAAGTGAACCGTGCCACCAACAGAACTGGTAAAATTGAACAGGCCCAATGCTGGGGAATCTCAGAATTGAGAAGGGCAGGCATGGGGCCAGCTCCATACCAAGCTCTACTTGTTCTAGGACACATAACCAGGACACCCCACTGAGAGGGCCATGACAATCTGTCACTTAGGGACAAGACCTGATGTCCTTTCCCATACAAATAGAGCATCCCTGATATCCCAAGCTGAGCCAATGGGAAGCGTTTGCCCCTGGATCCAACCTACTTCCAAAATGTTTATAAGGTCTCTATCCACGTGGAATACAGTTCACAGAGTTATCTCACCAAGAATCATCAGAGAGTGGCTGTTTTATTGAGTTGTAACACTCTTTTCTCTCCCAAAACATTCATTACTGGACCTTGGATCTTCCCAGCAGGCCAGGCTGGTGCTCCACTGCAGCCTTTCCACAGGAACTCATCCCCATTTGCAGGGAGCTACTTCCTGTCTTCCTGTCTTTCTAGCCCCCAGCTGTGGCTCTTGGCTGCTTGCTTCGGCTTTCTGAGGCTGGCCACCTCTGCTGTCACTGGCATTGGCACAGCTATGGTAGTGGCAGAGTCCCCAGCAGGCTTCCCTTCAGAGAGCTGTAACACTTTGGCCATTCTGGCCAGACCGGAGTCCCACGGATTTTATTTCTTCTGGTTCCTCTGACAACACCTGGGGACCCCAGAAAGGACTTCGTTCTTCCTCCCCAGTGCGGCTATAAAACCCCAGTGGCAACACATCCCTAGACTTAGGATCAGATGATGGAAGTCCATATATCAAGCAAATTGAAGCTGAAAACAAGTTAGCACAGCTATTACGATGCTTGACAAAGTATACTCCCAAGCCAAAATTAGTAGAAGAGATAAAATGGCGACTACATACTAATAAAGAAAGCAATTCATTGAGACATTAAAAAGTAGTCAGTAACAGAATCTTATCTGACCATTAAGAACAAAATCCTGTCATGTTCAGGAGACAGAGCTAGAGTAGGCTTAGGTTGGTTGTTGGATAACGTGATCATGTGCAGAATTACGATGTGAATTTAGCCTGTGTATCAAGTTTATCTGCTGAAAAATATCTGAAGTAACTTTGAGGCTAATTACAGGGAAATAAATGAGTTTCCAAATAAGTAAACATATTAATTTATGTAAAGACTGCGTCAAAATAATTGTTTTCTTTTAGGGGCTACATTAAAAAAATCTTCAAATTCAGATTTTCTCAAAGTTTAATTGCTCTTTTTGCCATGTTCTTCATACACAGTTAATTTTAATATGATTGTTGAGGAGCTATGATTTTCTTCAAAACTTTAAACCATATTTTGACTCTTTTGGTCATCATTTTTCAGAGTGGCCTTAGTTCTTTTGTAGGTCCTCAGATGCCTGTTTTTGTTAACCCATAAGGACATGTCTGTCTACATAATGATACAAAAATTTATTGTTGTAGGGGGCTGACATCTGTGCTCGTGGAAGTAAGTGATGAAGGAAGACAGTACCATAGCAAAATCACAACAGTGCTCACCTGTGCTCATTATCATGGGAGTCTCGATGCACAAACCTTCTGGGGAGATAAAGGGTCAGCTGATTTATGTGCAAGTTAGTTCTTATCAGTTTGACATAAGCCTGGACATGTATGGGAAGTGGGAGCCTTGGTGGAGGAATCACCTCCATCAAACTGTACTAGGACCATTTCTATGAGGCATTTTGCTGACTAATTATTGATGCAGAAATACACCACCAACTGAGCGTGGTGTCACACCTGATCGAGTGCTCCTGGACCGTAAAATAAAAGAAACAAAAACCCACACATAGAAGTAACATTGTATGGGCAGAACAGTTTTTACTTATATATTTAGGAACTGGTACAACTATTAAAGAAAAAGAGTCCCTGAATTTGAGAGAAAGAAAGGAGGGTGTATGGGAAGAATTGGAAAAAACGGGAGTGAGAAAATGGCGTGATCATATTTTACAAGTTTAAGTTTATTAAGCATAAAATTGTTGAAACAAATTAAAACTCAAGATGAGCAAGGCATGAGGAACAAGCCAACAAGCAGCATCCTTCCATGCTTTTGCTTCTTTTCCTGTCTGAAGCTCCTGCCCTGACTTCCCTTCTTGATGGACAGTGGTCAGGAGATAAGCCAAGCTAATCTTTTCTTCTTCAGCTTGCTTTTGATTATGTTGTCACAGCACTAGGAAACAAACTAGGACAATTTCCCTTAAGAATTTTCTCATGTTTGATAATAATATACAATAAATATTATTGATAACTCTAGAAAAGAGACTTTCAATGGCTGTAAACAAAAAGTGATAAAGACTTATCCAAGATGGAGCCAAAGACAAAGAGGGACATCCCCAAGCTCCGGGACTCTTATGGAAGAGTTATGGGACCAACTGAGGGCCCCAAGGGAATAAGAATTCTATAGGAAGACTAACAGAGTAAGCTACCCTGGACCCTTGGGGTTCCCAAAGACTGAAAAGCTTACATGGGGCTGGGCCTAGAACCCACTCATATCTGTAGCAGATGTGTAACTTGATCTTTATGTGAGCCACACAGCAACTGAAGCTGGTACTGTCCCTAAAACTGTTGCCTGTCTGTAGAATCTGTTCTCCATCTTGTATGGCCTTAGTGGTAGAGGAACTTATTAATGCTGCAGATACTTGAGGTGCTGGGGTCAGGGGAGATGAGGAGGTGAAGCTCCACCCTCTCAGAGGAGAATGGGAGGGGGAATGGGGAGAGGAACTGTGTGAGTGGGGACAAAGGGGAGAGACAATAATAGGAATGTAAACTGAGTGAGTAAATAAATAAATAAATAAATAAATAAATAAATAAATGGGGGAAAAAGAGAGGGAACCCCCAAACAAAAAGGGAGGGCATTGAAAGCTGAAAGGTGTCTTCAACCACTTACAGATGATCGACAAGTTCCATTTCCAGAGCTGTCTTGTTCAGCTGGGTGTCTTGGTCAGTCACTTTCCACCTTATTTGGGGGGATAGAACACTTAGTAGTCCTGAAAATTACAAATTCATTTTTGTTAGACTGGTCAGCCAGTGAGTGCTTGAATCTAGCTCTCCCTGTCTCTGCCACACCAGCCCTGGGATGACAGGCATGTGCCCTCGCATCTGCAATTTTGCTCATATATAGGATGTTTGAGCTCAGGTGCTTGGTTGCATGGTAGACACTTTACTGACTAAGCCATATCCCCATATTTCAACTTAAAAAATAGTAAGAAAGAATGTTTCTGATGAATTAGAAAATAGGACACATTTTCTTAGATCCCTGATGCTTTTATTCATCTCTTTTTAATAATCCATGTATTGAAATGAAAATATGTATACAGTGGACCTTTTGCAAATACAACAAATGTAATTATCTTAAGGGAAATCACTCACGGACTTGTTTCAATTATGATTTTACTGCATTTTCTTTTACAAAACTATGTTTGCTTTAACAAGCAACTATAAAACAGGAGCCAGAAATATATATTTTTTAAAGAAAAATGGAAAAACATATTCTGTAAGGAAAATATGTAAAGTCACATATTTTGCTGTGAATAATAAAATTTGAGTTTTCTAAAAAAAAAAAAATGTGTCGGGAACTGTCCACCTTGTCTCTATGAAAGCTACCCAATACATATTATTTTTGATCATATTAATAGTCATATTAGCACATGTGAGTGCTTTGACATTTTAAAATGAAAGCTATAAATCAACTTTTTTGCAAGTAACCAATGCATAACATTGCCAAATCATGGCAGGATAGAGATTTGAAGTGCAGACTGACCAATTAAATTCAATGTAACAGAGCACATAGAGTTCATTCATATCATTTCAGGCTCCACATTGTAATTAACCTTTAAGATACTGCTGCTTGTCACCTTTTATTATTGCATTAAGAAAATGTATCTATAATTATCTGGGGAAAGCTATGAGAATAATCTTCATTTAAAAAAATCTAAGCATGTATGTATCGTCCTGTTGTTTTTAAATGGTAGAAATTAATGAACATGCCAGGGGTGTAGAAGTATTTCACTGAACCAGAAATGAGGCTTTTTTTAAAGAATGCAGCACAGTATTTTTTTTTAATTTTAAAAACTTATTTTTAAATTTTTCATGAAAAATATAGCTACTTTTCATGGAAGCATGTTACTTATATCTTGCTATGAACGTAATGAGACATTTGATTTTAAATAAGTATACACTTCAAAGACTTAAACTTAATTTCCAATATGTTAATTTCACTAAACAAACAGTCTTTGGAGTTGTCAATAGTTGCATGAATATCAAGGATTTCTATGATTAAAATGTTTGAAAAACACTGATTTATGCATAACCTTCTGTATATGAGAGGTTTTGTTATTAATTCTTTAACACACTCTGTTTGAAACACTCAGTCTTCCTGCTTTTCCTTTATCACCTTCACAGAGCATGTGGTCTTGTACACTACTATTAAATCATATTGTTTAGTTAGATTTTGTTAAGAATTTTCTCTGGAATATATCTGATGTTTTTGTTTTATTGTGTTGTGCTTTGGAGAGGGTTATTTGTTCGTTTGTTTGAGACAAAAATCTCACTATTTATTCCAGATGTCTTCAACCCATGATCCTTTGTCCACAACTCTCAATTGCTATTAAATTTTATTGTTAATACCTGCTTTCTGTTTTCTGTGTGTTCCACCACATGGCAATGAGTCACATTTGCTTTCCTCGAAGTTGTAATTTTATCTTTACTGGGATTCTTGAATAGTTGTGTTCTAAAGTCCATGGGTACAAGTCTGACTATTCAATCATTTCTTACAGATTGTTTTCCTACAGTCTACCATGAATTTGAAGCATTGCATCATGGAATTTAAAACACTAAAAGGTCTCCCTTCCACTTTAATTTATCTTACACTATATTCCTGTGGTATTTTTGTAAGTTTTTCTTGTTTGTATCTCAAAGTGGGAGTGAGAGAAGAAAAGAAAAATGGACATTGAAAAGTACTGTTTTAAAACTTTTGTGGACATCTGTATACTGAAAAAGAAGCTGGCTATAATGTAGTTCTCTGGCTTCTGACATCAACTGTGAGGTTCTGTTTGCTGGTTGATTGCAGAGATAGAATGGATTCTTGTTCAGCATATATTCACATGCTTTCCTCCTCACATGGGCAGAATATACTTCCCCGACTCTTTGAGGCTAAAGTGTTCTTAACTTAGGAGAATGGATAATGGTTATCTTCAATTGTCAACTTGACACAATCTAGAGTCACTAGAAAGAGTCTGGATTAGGCTGGGGACATATCTGTGGGGGATTGTCTTGATTACATGAATTGATGTAGAAAGAGCCAGTCCGCAGAGGACAGAGCCATTTTCTCAGCAGGGCATCCTGTATTATATAAGTATAGAAGGGATACTGACTGCTGAGTGGGCATACATGTATCTTGCATGCATTTATTTCTCTCTGCTCTTGACTGTCGGTGTGATATGAATATTTGTTTTAAGTTCCTATCACTTAAATGCTGCTGCCATAATACATGGTGTATTGGTATTATTAGTATTATAGACTGCATAAACCCCTTCATTCCCTAATTTGCTTTCTTTTTCTCCACCATCATATTTTCACTGATTATTTGGGAATTTCATATAATGCATCCCAATCACACTCATTTTCCAGTCCTCCCAGATCTACCACCATTTTTGTGACCTCCCTGTGTGTGTGCACACATGCACACACACAAACACACACATACACACACACATACACACACACATACAAAACCTAACCAAAAACAAAACAAAAAAAAAACCCAAATCAAAAACAAACAAACAAGCAAGTACAATTTGTAATGCCCAGTGGCCAGTCTCTGAAAGAAAACTGAGACCTCCCTACCTACAGCCCTGCTAGAACTCATCAATCACGGAGAGCTACATCTCAGCATCCTTAACATAATTTTAAAGAATTTGCTTCAATAGCTTTCTATCTAGGCTGTTACTTTTGGGGTTGTAGAGGTCTGGGGTAGGGGTTGTCCCTGAAAGCTTCTATGTCTTTCTCTCTCTCTCTCTCTCTCTCTCTCTCTCTCTCTCTCTCTCTCTCT
>JANHMN010000001.1:241870666-241918372 GCA_030674055.1 Rhabdomys pumilio | reverse complement strand
TGTGTGTGTGTGTGTGTGTGTGTGTGTGTGTGTGTGTGTGTGTGTGTTGTGTGTACGGAAGAAAGAAGCATAATTCAATTCATAAACATACCTAATAGAACTAATGCTATATGTTTAAGTATCCACCTTAAAGACTGCTAAGGCAAGTGTGGTGGCACACTCCAGTGCTCAGGAGGCACAGTCAGGCTGATCTGTGAGTTTGAGGCTAGCCAGGTCTACCTAGAACCTAGAGTGGATTCTAGGAGAGACACTCAAGGCTACACAGAGAAACTCTGTACTAAAACAAAGAAACAATATTTAAAGATATATTACTGTCATGTTTAGTCATGCAGTCATTTTAGATTCATAGTAATCACACTGTTCCATAAAAGTTAAGTTGTAACAGCCATTATGGTCCCACTCAGTGACTTTACAGATATCAGAGATATAGTATCTTTGAACATGAAGTATTTATTTCTTATAAAGATATACATTTTGTTACTTTTCCTTTACTGTGTGTGTATGTGCGCATGTGTGTAGAGGTCAAGGGACAACTTGCAAGAGTCAGTTTCTATGGAAACCATGACAATTTCTACAATATAACTGAGGTCATCAGGCAGAGCAGAAAATACTTTTTAACTCTTGAGCCATTTTATCAGTCTGAGCACCACGCTTTTTAATAGCAAATAACTACAAACAACAAACAAACAAAAGCAACGAGCCAAACAAAAATGGACTCAGCAGGTTATATTTATATATTTGTGCATATATATACGTGTGTGTGTGTGTGTGTGTGTGTGTGTGTGTGTGTGTAGCAATAATAATCACAGAGGCTATTAATTTGAGAGGGAGATAGGTAACATGGAAAGGGTTGGATGGAAGAAAAATAACACAGAGAAATAGAATTATATTTTACTTAAAACTATATTAGGAACTGGAGTGATGTCTTAGCAAGTAAGAGCACTGGCTGCTCTTCCAGAGAAGCAGAGTTCAATTCCCCAGACCCACATGGCAGCTTCCAACCATCTGTAATTCCAATCCCAAAGGATCTTCTTCCCTTTCTGTCTCAATAGACAAAGCAGGCATGTGGTACATAGATCCATGCAAAACACACACATACACATAAATTTTTTTAAAAAATGATTATATTTAAAAATAATATGGTTTATCTACACAATGATCAAAGAAAGAAGAACTACATTGACTTATTATTTATTATTTATAATTTATAGTCAAGATCAAATGACTCACTGACTCAGAGATGACTGGCAGATGACTAACACGGGTAATGACAAACACCTCAAACACCTGCAGAAATTAGATGACACAAGTCTCTCCTTTTGCTGTGTATGATTCCATTTGATATCTTAGAACCTTTAGTTAGTTCCCAAAAGTAAGCATCCACTCATTTTATGCATTTTACATCTTTTGTAATTATAATAGAATTATATTATTTTTTTACAGTCCTTAACCTCCAGCCCCTCCCCTTGTTCTCACTCAGATGCATGACCTCTCTTTGACCTCTCTTCTTTAATCCAACCATCTAGATCTTTACCAGGTTACTTGCATGGATGACTGTAGGGATGACCACTTGTATTAGATAACTGATTTGAGGATCTTCCTTGATGAATACTTTCCCCCACTGTCAGCATTTCTTAGTTACTTGTACATTTTTCTCCAGGGCTAAGGCCTTCTGAACTTTTCCTCCTCCCGTGTTAATGTGTCTATTGCTGTCAATTGTTCAGAGAGTGCTCCAGCAGCCGGTTTGGGAGATTTCATGGAGGTGGCTTCTGATACTTCTGGAAGAGACAACCTCACAGAAAATATCCTGTTCTTCTGGCTCTTGCAATGTTTCTGCCAGCCCTCTTCTTGAATGATTCCTGAACCTTAGGTGCAGGAGTTTGCTGTAAATATACTAGTTAGAACTTGGGTCTGTACCTGTAAATTTTGATCTGTCATGGTCTCTGTAATGGTCTCTATAATGTGGTTTCTATAACAGTCTTTGCTTATTATATAGAGCAGTTACCTTGACAGGGGATGAGAACTACACTAAATATTTATTATGCAGTTAGGGATTATACTAGTTTAGCAAATTGGCAGTTGTAGGCTCTCCTCCAAGATCTATGACCTAACCAGTCCTGAGTACTTGTCTAGGTTTCCAGTACTAGGAAAGACTTCCCTTTTGCTGATGAGGACCTTAAATCCAATTAGAGAGCTGTTGGTTACACTAAGTTATGGGTACCATTGTTGTACCCTTAGGGTTTTAGTGCGCTGCTGTTTTAGTTTGGTTTTGGTTCACCAAAATAGCTAAAAATGGCACAATAAAACTAACTCTACTTTAAGCTGTGATTGATAGTTTATAGTAATGTATTTTAATTTTAATATACAAACTGGCTCAGCAGTGGCAATAAATATGCCAAACAAAATCCTAATCAAAATTACCAACATGAGTAACAAGATACTATAGAAGGAAGGAGAAGGTAGAAGCTGGAAAGAGGAAGGTCAAGGGACCAAAAAAGTAGAAGGAAGAGCCCAAAGGAGAGGAGAGAATTGAGGATGGAGGGGAATGGGAAGAGTGTGGGGGAGGGGAGGAAGAAAAAAGGGAGATATAAAGGCAGACCTTTCTACAGATCATTCTTACAGTGGGCAAAACATTTCATCATGAAAAGGAATAGCGAAAACTGGATATTTTCTGAAGTAGTTACTCCAAAGTAGTTTATAACCTACTTACAAATATATTAACATTAATTATTTTAAAGAATCTAAATTAAGTCACGCAAGTGATAGACATTTTCATTATTTTTTCTCTACTCATAACCACATAAAATTGCAAATGACTATTTACTAAGCTCCTCCCTCCTATCTTCCTCTTCTTCTCCCTTTACTCTCCACCATTCTGTCTGTGGTTCTCAACTTTTCTCTCTTTGCCACCCAGCACTTCTCCACGGATTCTCCACGGATCAATGTTTAAAGAAAGCTTCCTGACTCAACACCAGTGGTGTATTTCGCAGTTCATTTTTATGGTGGCTTTGACCCAGATAATTCTTTGACTTATGGTTACGGGAATGGTATTTGGTTTTTTAAAAAAATTCAAAATGTTTGAAATTCTTTAGAATTACACTTTTATTCATCTTTGAGGAACCTAAATATTCATTCACCTGCCAATAACCATCACAGCCACACTGACACTGAGTGCATACTTGTCAACACTGACACATCCTGTTCACTCCATCTGACTGCACACACTTGTAAACACCAGCAAATCTTGTTCACTCCACAAGACAGCCCGTTCATCAACATCTTCAGACATTTAACTCTCTACAAAAGGACTTCAAGGTGCATCATCCTGGAGCGCTGGGAGCAGCACTTTTTTTATTTTTTTTTTATTTTACACCAATCAACCTGTGTATCTGAATGATGGAACATAAAACATTACCTGATCCATGGTTTTTAATGAAGAAAGAGTTTTTTTCAAGAAAAAATGGAAATGCATGAAGTTTGCATTCTGTGAATTTGTTTCTAACTGTAAGCAAATCAGAATGAGTTAGAAAATTAACACGGATCTGGGCAGTAGCGTAGCCATATTCAGGGACACACAGAAAGGCATGCAGTTTCTCTCTCTCTCTCTCTCTCTCTCTCTCTCTCTCTCTCTCTCTCTCTGTCTCTCTGCCTAAAAATAGAGATTCTAAAATATTCATATTCATCAGCACTCAACTGTAAATTCATTCACATTGAGGATCTCTCTGGAGTGAGAGTTTACAAGAAGGGTTTCTAAATTCAGATGGGAGCCATTGTGGTATTTCATTAAATATTGATGTTAATAGAGTGAACACACACACACACACACACACACACACACACACACACACACACTAGGATTTTGGTCCAACTCCTACCCCTACAAACCTGTCAATCAGTCTTTACAGAGAGCCAAAATGCTACTTTAATTCCTTTAGCATCCTTAGATATGACACAGTGTAACATTTCAAAGTCACTTAAGGCCCCAGCAACCTTCCAAATTTGGCCATATACACAGTCTGCTTCTCCTGAGGAACAGCTCTGAGCCTGGAGGATGACAACTTTCCAGAGGACAATTGCTGCAGATGTAAGCTTACTTTTCTTCTTCCATTGTCAGTGATTGCTATTCCCGGAGAATCATTTATAAACCCCTTATGTGCAAAGTCTATGGGTGATTTATGAATCCTGGGCCACTGTAGAGCACCTGGAGATCCATCATGCCTGGATTTGTATTAGCAATAATGAATTCCAGTCAATGATCAAAGTCAGTGCAGCGTCCTCCAAATGGCCTGAGAAGCTGCTGGCCCTCTGGCTCCCGCCAACTCTGCTTTTTATCACAGTCTAATCATACAGTCTCTCTTTTCTTTCCTTTATGATTCAAAAAGAGTGTACTCTATAGAATAATAAAATATATCTTAGCTTCCAGGTTCTACTTTCCTGTTTCCTGCTCTTGCTCCCAGGCTCAATGTTCTGTGGTCATTCATTTTTATGCCTGAAATCCCCTGTACAGCTTAAAAGATTTGGGTGCATTCGAAGACAGGGACACTCTGAGATTCTGTGGCTGTACGTACTAACTTTACAAAGTACTCTTCCATGGTCCCAGATACCATTGCCCTCTGCTCACTGGGGCTGTGTAGTTCAGCTTATTACATCCAAGCTACAGACTCATGTGGTAGAACACTGAACTGAGACTGTAGGTAGGCTACTGTAACCTAGGGGTAAAGGTTCATGTACATAAACATATCTTGATATAGAATACAAATGGTTTGAAAAATCTCAGATAAATTAAAAAGTATAAAGTGTGTTAATGGGCAAGACTTATTGCCAGGGACCTTACAGAGTAGGAGTTGTTCTTGCGAATTGATAACTAAGTGAGGGCTCAATCTGCATGTGGTTTGATGGAGAATGGCCTCAGAGGCTCATATGCTTAGATGCTTGTTCCCCATTTGGTGAAATTATTTGGAAGGATTAGGTGGTGTGGGCTTGGATGAGGAGGAGGTTCCAGAAGACTCCTTTGTTTCCAGTATGCTCTCTGCCTCCTGCTGGTGGATCATGATGTGACCTCCCTCTGTTCCTGTCTTCATGCTTTTGCTTCACCATCATGGACTCTAACCCTCTTATGTTCAATGAAAGTCTCTCTTCTTAAATCAATTGGTCATGCTGTTTTATCGCAATAGTAGAAAAGTGATTAAGAGGAGTTCATTGACTAGGACGTCTCCATGTCCTGTGTAAATGCTATGTACTTGGGCTATACTAAATTAAAGTTTACAAGTCCCTTATAATAAATAACTTTAGCTTACTATGACTTTTGGGGTATACAAACTTTTTATAATTTTGTCTCTTTTTGATGATTCAGAACTTATACTTTGTGCAATTGTACACAAATGTGTTTCCACTACTGTTTTTAAAAAGTTTTTCAAGGTCTAGAAAGATAGTCCAATTGTTGACCACATGGACTTCCTGCAGCAGAGTGCCTGAGTGCAGTTCTTAGCCCCTGCATTGGACAGATCAAAAATGACTGCAGCTCCATGGGGTCCCGGGACTTTACCTTTGCTGGAACTTGTCCTCAGGTCCAAAAATTCTCTCTCTCTCTCTCTCTCTCTCTCTCTCTCTCTCTCTCTCTCTCTCTATCTATCTCTATCTCTATCTCTATCTCTCTCAATCTCTGTCTCTCTCTCAATCTCTCTCTGTGTCTCTCTCAGTCTCTCAGTCTCTCTCTTAATCTCTCAATCTCTTTCTGTCTCTCTCAATCTCTCTTTGTCTCTCTCTCAATCTCTCTGTCTCTCTCAATCTGTCTCTCTCAATCTCTCTGTCTCTCTGTCTCTCTCTCTCTCTCTCTCTCTCTCTCTCTCTCTCTCTCTCTCTCATTCACACATACACACATACATACTCACAGTTCAGGAGGGTTATTAATGAGAGGATTTGTGGGCAAAGAGCTTGTCAAAGAAACCTGACAACTTTTCAGTCCTCAAAAGCCATGTCAATGTGACAAGAGAGAATTAACCCCACAGAGTTACCCTTTGACCTCTACACACAAGCTGTGGCATGTGGTATACATGTGCCCATGTAAATACATCCTATAGACACATGTAGTAATAATGACAATGATGTTTGGATAAAACTTTTATTAAAACCTTTTTAACATTTTAAACTTTTCTTAAGACATAAGACACAAAGCAAAAACAAAGCTCCTCCTACCCTGTCAGGAGTGTGAGCATCACTGTCCTGTCTACAACCTGTCCCACCTAAGGTCTCCAGGGACAGCAGCAAGCCTGGAACTGTCACTTTCTGTGATAACAATGGCTTCTAGAAAGCAGCCTGAAGGAATTACCTAAGGCCATTTTACAGGGAAGATTATTTTTTCATAAGGAGAAATACACACTAAAATAAGCATAGAAAACATAGTGTGGTAAATACATAAGCCCTCAATGTAGCCATTCATTATCAACATCAAGTGCTATGTGCAGTATATAATTGTGTGTGCACACTGGTACAAAGGGCAGTGCATAGCTTTGCTTAGGACAGCCTCACCACAGACATGTAAATGGCATTACACACTGTGCTGTGATGGTATAAGTCACTAGGGGAAGGGATGCTCTCAGCCTCATTATCGTCAGGGAGAATATTCATCCATACAGCCCACTCTTGATTGAGTTGTTGCTATGTAGTACATAGCTGTCTTAGGATTTTGCTGCTGTGAACAGACACCATGACCAAGGAAAGTCTTATAAAGGGCATTTAATTGGGCTGGCCTACAGGTTCAGAGGTTCAGTCCATTATCATCAAGGAGGCAAGCATGGCAACATCTAGGCAGGCATGATGTAGGCAGAGCTGAGAGTTCTACATCTTCATCTGAAAGCTGCTAGTGGAAGACTGACTTCCAGGCAGCTAGGTTGAGGGGCTTAAGCCCATTCCCACAGTGACACAACTACTCAAACAAGGTCACACCTACTATTCAGGGCCACACCCTCTAGTAGTCCACTCCCTGGGCTGACAACATACAAACCATCATATTCCACTCCTTCTTTCTTCCCTCTATCCTTCTGCTTAGAATCTTGTCTTTATTTTATTTACAGTTCTGAGTTTTCTGTTGTGTTTCATTCTTCTTTATGGGCTCACCTCCAAAAGTTTATTTTTTTTATTGCCATCTTTCTCCCATTCTTTCTTTTATTTGTATTATTTCAAATACTAGGATTTTCCCCCTTTTCCTGCTTCATCCCTTGATTCTATTTTACACTCCCAAAGAAAATCCCAGCCTTTAGAGTAATAAATTGTGATTGTGGAGAAGATAAAAGAGTCCAGAACTATCCTGGAAAATTACTCCTTTTGGAGAGATAGACCAAGTGGGATATTCTCCTCAGCCTTTAATCTGGGGACTGAAATAAGCATTCTAGAATGGATTTGCAAACTTAATGTACACATCTCATGCAATATAAGACAACAGAAAAAAATAATTATCAGCTCAAACCTTAATATTATATTTCCTGGCTTCTAGAGTTGTAGAATTACTTCACATAATCTGAGTTATACACTCTACCTTATTTTAATAAGGAATCCTCAGTAGACTAAGACAACTTTTGAAGCCTATATTGGACATTTGAGATACATAGATGAAAGAAGATAATAAATTGGTTTTCCTTAAGACTTAATCTGTAGTGCTATATTAAAACATCAAGGAAAACAAGCACATTCTATATCATTAAACTTCCAATGATGTTGTGGACTGCGCTGCCCCAAGTTGGGCATCAAAAATGTTGTGGCCTGCTCTGTCAGTGTTGGGACCCGCACAGCCAAAAGCCTTGGGGGCTAAGTTGTTAGAGCCCACACTGCCCCAAGCTGCTCTGGTCCACGGGTTGGGGTTCAGCAAGAGAGAGTGAGGACAGACTCTAAAAATGGAGACCAGACAGAGTGTGATTCAATCCCATTTATTCTTCAGTCTCTCTTCTTAGTCTAAGTCCCAAGTCTTGAGTTCCTAGTCCCTAGTTCCTAGTCCCTAGTGCCTCCAAGTTCTTCCTCTAAGTGCCAAGTGCCGAATGTCTAATGCCAAGTATCTAATTCCAAGTTCTTCCTTCAAGTGCCAAGTGCCTAATACCTAATTCTCTGCTCCAAGTTGCACTACCTAATTCCTAGTTCCAAGTTGTACTGTGTCAAGCAGTCTGTTGTCTGGTAATTTCTTCTGTCTGCCTCTCGCCTTTTATATGTCTTACTTCTAAGCCACTCCTCTAAGTCATGCCCTTAAGTTATGCCCTTAGGTCATGATCTTAGGTCTTATCTCTAAACCACACCTTAAGTCACACACACACCCAAAGGAAGATCCTGGGTATCTAAAGCAAGATGTATCTAAAGCAAGACATTGTAGGCTATTGTAATCAAGTCTCTTGCCAGGGTATATGGCTCAGATGGCTGCAAGAGTGATAGCCGCCTTCTGTCGGCTCCCCACAGGTCTCCCTTTTTAATTTTTTTTCAAAAGGGAAGGCTGGGAAAACTTACAGTTGGAACAAATGACCCCAGCCTCCCTTTCCCGTCTTTGGATACTCAACAGCCATTGGTTGAGCTCCTGTCTTAGGATGGTGAGGCCTCCCTTTTTAGCAGCAAGGGTCTTGAAGTGTTCTCTTACCCATCTTTGACTATCCGACTTAGCGCATAAGTTAAAGGATATACCTTGTTATTCTCGATGACAGAGGTTTTACAATCCCCTACTTCCAGCCTGTAATAACGGACCTGTGTAGGTTTCATTTGAATAGTGTCTATCTGTTGTTGTACAAAGCCATCAGTTTGTTGAGCAGCATGGACCAGAGAGACAAGAGATTTAACAATGCCTGAATAGTCAGTATAACAGCAACACTCTTTTTTAAGGGCAACACATAACTACTTCTATCAGAGGAGTAAAAAGTATAAGCCTCTTCTATTTATAAATCTGTTATAGCAGAATCTAAATCTATAGAAATACAGAACTGATCATAGCTTTGATCTTAAAACAAGTAGGGAAATTCCTATTCCTGCTCTAGTCAATCTCAAACCCAAAAAACAACTATACTAACTGTGGTACTGGGTTTTCTCCTGTGTCTAAACAACGTTTCCCACTAAATCATAAGTTGGGGGAACTAAGAGTCCAATAGAGCCACCCTAGAGGTATGGGTGGTAATGTCTCCTTCCACATTGAGGACTTCCCAAGTCAGGTTTGCTGGTTGATCTGTTCCAGTTTGGAGGTAATTGAGAAGCATCTTCATGTTTCCTGCAAAGAAAAAATACACTTCTCAGGGGGTTTCTTCTCCCTGGATTTGTTATTGTTGTCTATTTGTTTAATCAATCTCTCTGGCAGCCAGCAGAGGCATCTGCAGTTTGGGAATATATGCAGATGGAACCTCTTCCCCAGATAAGCACTGGGTCTGGTCCATTCCAGGTTCCAGTTAATGAGTCTTTCCAGAGGACTGTTGCAAAATTCTTTTTGGTATCAGGATGCCAGAATCTATCTGCAAGGAATTTTTCCTTCAGAATCCAATGTTAAAAATTTTAAAATAAAGAGCGTGTGATGATGAAGGATATTTCTGGAGGATCCCTTGGTAGGGTACCATTCTCCCTTTTTAATTTTTTCAAATTGACATTTAATGGTTCGATGCACCCTTTCTACCATACCTTGGCCCTGTGGATTATATGGAAT
The DNA here is from genome assembly GCA_030674055.1 of Rhabdomys pumilio. Taxonomy (NCBI): domain Eukaryota; kingdom Metazoa; phylum Chordata; class Mammalia; order Rodentia; family Muridae; genus Rhabdomys; species Rhabdomys pumilio. The sequence goes on along the minus strand of JANHMN010000001.1, from coordinate 241,908,714 downwards.
ACCCATTTTAAGTAGTATTCCCAATTTTTCACAGAATTGGTGGAAACTGGAGCTTGTATAACCTGCGCCATTGTCAGTCTTTATCTGTTTAGGCACACCCAATACAGCAATTGTAGCAAGCATATGAGTGATCACATGCCTGCTTGTTTCTCCAGATTGTAATGTGGCATAAATGAAACCATTGTATGTATCTATACATACATGTATATATTTTTGATTGCCAAATCCATTATAATGAGTAACATCCATTTGCCAGATACTGTTTGGTATCAGTCCCTTTGGATTTATGCCCAAATGAGGAACTGGTAAAAGTTTAACACATGATTGACATTGTTTAACAATTTGTCTAGCTTGTTCTCTGGTAATTTTAAACATAATTTTTAAAGTTTTAGAATTAAAGTGATGTAACTCATGATCCTTTATGGCCTGATCCAAGTTAGATGACAGATCTGATAAAGTCACTGCAGCTACACGAGTAGCTAGATCTGCCTTGGTTTTTCCCTCAGAGAGAGAACCTGGTATCCCAGTGTGAGCTCTCAGGTGTCCTATAAAGAATTTACACCTTCTCCTCAAAATTAATTGTTGGCACTGTAAAAACAAATCAGCTGCTTCTGAGGAATGCTTTATTTGTGCAACAGTTTCTAGCAGAGGGATAGATTGAGTTATATATGAGCTGTCTGTATAAATGTGAATGGTTTGATTTGGAAATGCTTGAAACACAGCAATAACAGCATGTAATTCAACCAATTGAGCTGACACAGATGATGTAGCAAAGGAGACTACTTGATCTTGAAAGGCATAAGTAGCTGTTCCTGATGAGGAACCATCAGTAAAAACTAGCAATGCTTCCTCGATAGGTGCATACGCAGTACGAGGTGGGAAAACAAATTCATGGCGATTACAAAACTGAATCAATTTATCTGATGGATAATAATTATCTATCTGACCAGCAAATGAGGCACATGCAATAGGCCAGACTTTAGAACTCTGCATAAGCCAATCAACCTCATACCTTGTATAGGGTTGTATTATTACATCAGGATCCTTTCCAAAATATTTTTGACTATTATCTCTGCCCAACATAATCATATCAGCTACAGCAACATAGTATGGATAAAGAACCTTCTTAGGGGATGAGGGAAGATGAACCCATAATATGGGTGCAGTTTGCCAAAAAAACTGCAGTAGGAGTTAGTTTAGTGTTAAGTATAAGAAAATATAAAGGCTTAGAATAATTAATATGAGTTACAAATTGGGACGAAATAGCATTCTCAACCTTCTGTAAGGCTTTTCTACCCTCCTCTGTTAGAGTCCTGTGAGACTTAGGGTCAGGATCTCCTTTGAGAATCTCAAACAGAGGTTTCAATTCTCCTGTCATGAGTTTCAAATACGGTCATAGCCAATTAATGTCTCCCAACAATTTTTGAAAATTATTAAGTATCTTAAGGGAATTAGTCCTCAAGGTGGCCTTACTATTAATAATACGTGGACCACTAATCTGAAATCCTAAATAAGTATATGGATCTTGTAATTGTACCCTTTCTGGTGCTATTTGTAATCCTGCAGCCTGTAAAGCTGTTCTAAGATCATCAAAGCACTGGAGTACCTGTTTTCCATCTTTCCCTGCTATTAAAATGTCATCCATGAAATGAATCATATAGATTTGCTTCCACATGGTTCTAACACCCTCTATGGCAGAAGCCACAAACTTTTGGCACAGGATAGGACTGTTAGCCATACCCTGAGGCAAGACCTTCCATTGATATCTCTTCATAGGTTCTCTAAAATTTATAGCAGGAACACTGAAAGCAAAGCGCTTTCTGTCATTAGGATGCAATGGGCTAGTGAAAAAACAGTCTTTTAAATCTGTAACTAAAGGTATGACCACCAGTGTGAGTAGCCCAGGTTGTAAGGCTCCCATCTTAACCGTGGTTGCGTTAACAACCCTTAGGTCTTGCAACAGTCTCCACTTTCCTGACTTTTTCCTAATGACAAATATTGGGGTATTCCAGGGAAAGTTACTCTCCTCTAAGTGTTTGTTCTGCCTGTAATTGCTCCTGCACTAGCAATTGAGCAGCTTGTAATTTTTCGGTGGTTAGAGACCACTGATCCACCCAGACGGGCGAGTCCCCTTTCCAGGTGATGGGATCTGCACAACGCCCTAGGGGTGCAGTTGAATCAGGAGCCCCCAAGCCTCTTCTTCTAGTGTTACCATAAACCTCAATAGGATGAGTAATCCCATCTTCACTTTTTCCTAATCCTTTCCCTGGGGAAACCTCAGAGTTTATCATTTGAGCCATGATTACCTCATTAGGGCTACAAATAATCAATCTCAACTGGGATAACAGATCTCTGCCCCAGAGATTAATGGGGAGGCCAGGGATGACATAGGGTTGTATATTCCCTGTATTACCTTCTTTATCCTTCACACAACACCACATCAACACCTTAGAGCTTTGTTGTGGATTTTGACTTTGGCCAATACCCCTTAGACTAGTTAAGGTTGGGGTCAGAGGCCAGGTAGCAGGCCAATTGCTTTGTTTTAGAATAGTCACATCAGCTCCTGTGTCAACCAGGCCATGGAATGCCTTTCCATCCAGCCATAGTGTCATCATAGGTTTTTGTTTAACTATTGGCTGTACCCAATATGCATCAGAGGAACCAAAACCTTGATCCCCTCTTTTAGGATTCTTGTATTTGTGATTAGTAGGGTACAATGAAAGTAACAATAGTTGAGCTATCCTCCTTCCTGTAGGAATAGTGACTATATTCTGAATTGCCTGTGCTATTACCTTAATCTCACCTTTATAATCCTTGTCTATAACTCCAGGAAAAATTTGTAGTCTCTGCATAGTAGTACTGCTTCTTCCCACTATCAGGCCAAACACATTTGGATAGAGTGGTCCAAACATTCCAGTGGGTAAGGCCTGAGGTCCCATTTCTGGGGTTAATACTATGTGGGTGGCAGAACTGAGGTCTAGTCCTGCGCTTCCAGGTGTTGCTCGACTAAGTTCAGAAAGGGATTGGTGTTTTCTGGTATGACACTGACTGCTCCATAAGCCTGTTTTGGCTTTCGTTGGTTCTGGGCCTGGAGCTGGCCCCTGTTCCAGTTTTCCTGATTATGGGAAAGAGTGTTTCCTTGTGCATCTATCTTGGATTTACATTCACTAGCCCAATGCCTTCCACATTTGCAAAGTGGGCAGAGCCCAGGCTGTTTTCTGGGCTGTCTCTGGGTTAACTCATTTTCTGCCTTGCAATCTCTTGCAAAGTGTCTAGGCTTGCCACATTTAAAACAGGCCTTTTTGTCTCTACTAGCCAAAAATCTCTTACTGATTGTCCTTGCATGGTAGCCGACATAGCTAAGCCCTGTTGGTAGGAGGGCCCTATGTCAGAACAGAGTTTGATATACCCTGTAAGGTCTGTCTTTTTCCTGTAGGGTCTAATGGCCTCTTGGCAGGCAGAATTGGCATTTTCATATGCAAGTCATTTTACATAATTTACTCCTGCCTCTGCGTTACCAAAAATCCTCCCTGCTGTTGTCATTAATCGATGAACAAAGTCAGAAAATTGTTCATCAGGCCCTTGTCTGACTGTTGTTAGGGACAATTTTTATTTTTTAAAATCTTAGCAGCCAGATGGAGAGTTAACATGTGTGTAGCTGGAAATATTTTTTAAAGGCACGCTAACTCTGGCTACTCTCTGGCCCTGGCGGACTTGCTAGCCCCATGCATCGACTGCCCATCTTGAGGTTCTCTGACTCGAGCTTCAAAATCTCTCCATCTGGCTGCTAAGATCCCACTGGTGGGTCATTGCCACTCCAGCCACACGCTTCCAAATTCCCATGGCCTTTTGGGGTTCACTTCTTGGAAACTCACGCTTTGCCACCATACCTTTCTCTCTTGAACCCAGTAGAGTTGCCATGTGAAGCCAAACACCACACAATCTCTAGTTTAGAATCAAAGGGCATCACAATTGTTGGGCACAGCTACTAGTATTCTAATAGTAAGCCATTCTAAGTTAAAGCCTCTGGTAGTGGATCACAACGGATCTGCTACCTGAACCAGGAGCCTTGGCTACCTACATTTTCTCTCCATTTTTCTTCCTGTCCAGAAATTCACCCACTCTCCTGTCTCTGTCATAACTGTGTCAGACCCAAAAGTTCTGCCTACTCTCCCAGTGATGATGATGATGATGATGATGATGATGATGATGATGATTCTGAGTACATGATTCACTCTTCATCCCCAGCAGCCCCTTTTGGGGAAGCAGAATTAGTATCATAATACAAAACAGCACCAGGGCTATCCACAACAAATGTGGGATAGAATTTATTTTATTTTTAACTTATGCATATGGGCAAATTCATACATGCTATGTCCATGGAAACCAGAAGAGAATGAATACCTTGAGCTAAAGTTATAGATGGTTGTGAGCTGCCTGACGTGGGTGCCGGGAACTGAGTGCTAGTCCTATAGAATAATCATTAGCAGATTTAAGAGCTGTGCTACCTTTCAGACCCTTAATGTTTTTAATTTATTTTTAAATTGTCTTACTTTAACACATACACTCATTGTAGCATACACATAGACTTTGAATCAAAAACACAGGGACAGAGGGATGTGAGGCCAGTAATTACATGCACAGTGCTATGCAGTGAAGGTACAACAGTGCACAATATTTACTGATTGCTTCAGCCTGGACGTTACTCACACTGCTTTGAAAAATCATTTAAATGGCATCACGAAATTATTTTTCCTTTTATATCTGTTGATTTTTGAAACTCTAAAATTCTGTGAAAATTACATTTTAAAAAGCCAAATGATAAGGTAAAACAGTACTCTTTGTAGAACACTTTACACCTATAATTTATCTGGAGCTATAAATTATTCCTGATGCCCAGGAAGCATGCATGAATCACTGAATCAGCACTTAGAAGAGTAAGATAAAAAGATATACTTTTGGGCTGGGTGGCCGGAAGAAAGACACCCAAGCTCTGGCTGTAGACACCATTATGATGTGTGAATATGGGACAGAGAGACAGGAAAGATGAAGGATTCAGTGGAGAGATGGGAGACAAAGTCAAGCTGAGGGCTTTGGATGCTGTGAAGAAAGGTGGAACTGGGAACTCATCGGTGGTAAGGAACAGGCCATGGTGACATTCACGTTGCCACCAAATGGGCTGTCATCTGAAACCATGTGAATGTCTGAAGGCCATGCTGCTCTCTGAGCTACCTGAGGCTATGGTGACATCTGGGCCTATGCTCCTGTGCAGGATCAAGTCTAGGTCTTTAGTCCTGTCTTAGCTAGAATCTGTTTTGATGTCTGTCATGGTTCGAATTTGCTTGGCTCAGGGAGTGGCACTATTTGGAGGTATGGCCTTGTTGGAGTAGGTCACTAATCCAACACTGTGGGAATGGGCTTTAAAACCCTCATCCTAGCTGCCTGGAAGTCAGTATTCTGCTAGCAGCCTTCAGATGAAGATGTAGAACTCTCAGCTCCTCCTGTACCATGGCTGCCCAGATGCTGCTGTGTTTCTGCTTTGATGATAATGGACTGAACCTCTGAACCTGTAATCCAGCCTCAATTAAATGTTCTCCTTATAAGAGTTGCCTTGGTCATGGTTGCCTTGGACAGCAGTAAAACCTTAACTAGGACAATGTCCAATGCCCTGTTTACAAAAACAAACAAACAAACAAAACAAAACAAAAGAAAAAAAACCAAAAAAAGCATATGTCCTCAGTCTGCAATCTGAGGCCGAGGCCATGTTGCTGTCCAAGCACTGTGTTAATCTGGCCCCATCCCTCACCTGCAGCAGTAGAGCTGTCTCTGCCCCTCATCTACCTCTACGGAGTGGTGGTGTTGTAGGAAAAAAATAAAAACGGCTGGGGATACACAGGGCCTCTCATGCCACACTGTGTGTGGTTGGCTGAGAATGCCCTGGGTTCCTCCAGCTGGAAGTTAGGCCCAGCTGTTCACCACAGTTCCTCATGGTGTGGCCCCAACACATGAGGAAGTCCTTGGGTTTCCAAAAACGGTTTAATGGCATGGCGGATGGTGGATGGATCTGGAGGGCAGACCTGAGTTAAATAGGGAGGGGAAGAGGGGGGAGAGGCTGGGGAGGAATGCTTAGCCGGCTCCACTGTCTGGCCTTCAGGTACCTTATTAGTATGTAAATCTCTCTAGGGTCTGGGGGGCCTATTTATCATGCCCACCACCTGTGTACATGACTGAAGGGTGCAGGTTGAGTGGAGATTAGACCTCATGACAGGAGCCTGAGTTCTGGTGGCACGACCAAACCCACAACCCAAGAACCAGGACACCCTTCCAGTGGTGTGAATGAGGGGAAGAAGAAAAATAATCCTCCTCTTCTACCCTTCACTGCCTTCATTAAGCAGGCATGAAAGCTGGCCCCACCCATCCATAACTGCTGCACTAGGGAGAAAGGGAGGGGAGATCCTGCTTTTGGGGGAAGAGTGAGCTAGCCAGAGGGCGTGAGAGTGGGAGAGCTCATCTTTCCCCTTGGCTGACTGCAGTACCTAGTGAGCTTGCCAGGGCAGTGCTGGAGAGCTAACCCTGGTAGTGCAGGTATGGAAAAATTGTCCTGGGCTTTGAGCTGGTTCACACCAACATCTACCCCATCTATGACCTGCTGGAGTGTGTGAAGCCACCAGCCCTGCAGATCCAGAGCTGAAGGATCTCCATGAAACAGGGCAAGAAGATACCCGAGAGGAGTCCCAGTGAGGATCCAGTGTTGATAGTATTGACAGTGTAGCAGAAGCCTGAGGGCTTCAACCAGACCAAGGACTCGTAGCAATGAACATTTGCAAGTAAAGATGTGTGGACAAAGGGTAAACTATGTGACAGGGTGTGACACACTATAAATTGCATGATGAAATAGGTTTTTGGTTTTCTCTTTTGAAGAGGAGGGGTTGCAAGGGCAGATAGAAAGAGACAGGGAGATGAGTGGAATCAGTCATGCATGACTGTTTTGATGTGCATGATGTGAAATTCACAAATAATAAATATCATATATATGTATATTTCTGTAAATTATATATATATATTGAAAATTTTCACATACTCAGAAATAAATACATGCATATAAAGTACATAAAGTAAATAAATGTATTTCTATTTATAAAAACATTACTCTTTGAATGAATTGCTCATGTCAGAATATTGGAAGTAATCTCTCTGGCTATCCCTTTTCTTTCTCCAAGGCCCAGGCAGGTATTAATTTATTTGTATTATATTTTATAAAAATAATTTATCACATTTATTACCTTATTTTGTGTGTTTTTGTACTAAACACACATGTGTATATGTGTGATGCAAAGAGTTGATTCTCTCCTTTGTCCTTGTGGCTGCTCAGAATTGAACTGAATTTATGAAAAGTGAATTTAGCACTAAGCTGATTTTTAGTGTATTGTTTGAGAATTTGATACACAGTCTTGTAAACCCACTTCAGTGTTTGCTCCGACTTCATGGGTCTATCTAGTGCTCTAACACCATCATCCCTAGACTAGAAGTAAAATTTGTCATTCAAAACAGCTGCCCACATTGATTTTTCTACATCTTTTCTTCTAGTCAATATGTCACGTTGCTGAAGAAAAAAATCACATAAGGAGCTAGAAGTAGCTCAAAACTGTCTGATTGTAGGGAAAAAAAATCAGGAAAAACTTATTCAACAAAGTGAGTGGTTAGAAAATTTGCCTTTTCTTTTCTCTATGATTTAATGTACTAGAGAAGGTGGATCCCCTTTCTTTACTATCTTGCAAGAACCCACTGTTAGGATTCTTTGTCTCTTTTACTAAGCTAAAATCCAATATTTCTGGATTTTACATCGTCTTTGTGCAGACTAATTGGTGCATTCCTGTGCCTTTCCATGTTCCTCACCTCTCCTCATAGGACACGTCTGTTGGTGTATCCTCTGGAAGAAATGCAGAAATGTGCAAAATACCTCTAACTTGCCATCTTATAAAAATTTGTGTTTACATTGTTTTTAAATTCTCAATGAAACTTAGATACTCATGCAACAGCTGCCTATCTACAAGCTTACATAGTATTTTATATCCATCACAATATTTTTCTTCTAGATTGGAGACTATTTAATTCTTAGAACTCATCTATATTGTTTTCCCAATATAAGAATTGATAATTCAATTCCCAAGTTAAGAATTGATATTTTTAAATTATTTTTTAGTTTCAAATATGTAAAAGTTTTATATAACACATGATATCTACTCTTTATATAAAATTATAAATGCAAGATATGTATCTATAGCATCTTTTCTATCAATATTAAACTGCACTTTCAATAACTTCTAGGATAAAGTAATCTTGTGTGTGCATAAGCAATTCTATCCACAATTTGTTGCTTGCTATAAGAGGAAGAAGTAAAAATTTGTTTCAATTGCTTTTTTTTTTCTGAACTCCATTTGGTTCTTCTTTGGAGATAAATCTAAGAGTAAAACAAGGGGTCAATAATAATACAAATGGTGTATTCTTCAAGGATAAATGAACGCATTTTCAATAACAACCTGGTCTGGAACAGAAAGGCTGTGGCAGAATGGAAGATACACCAGAAGCAGTGTAGAAGAGATCAAAATGAATTGTCCATGAACAAAATCTTTTCCTTGCCTTTTCCTTATGAACGGAATCTTCCATTTCAGAAGAAAAATAAGAGAGAAGCCAAACTTCGGAAACCTCTGAGTGTCTAAGGTCCTAGATCCCTAACTGAATTACGATGAGATATAAAGACTGAAAGGCTGGTCATGACATTGGGCAGGTGCAGTAAACAGCTGGGTCCCCAACTGCAGGAAAAATCTCCAGCAGAAGCTTCCCAAGTTCACAAGAGGTGATAATCCTCTCCCTGGGGCAATCAACACTTCTAAACAAGAAATCAAGAGATGAACAGCATTTCAAGGTTAACTCAGCACAGTTATTGCAGATTTAAAGCAGGGAAGTATGATCTATATTTACAGTAAGGTCTATGTCTACCTTATTGTTGCCAGTGTTCTCTTAATTTTGTTTCCAATTAATTAAATACCTATTCATATTTCAAGCTGCTGGTCCATAAACGTGGATATCTGTTTAGGATTTTTGTAGCTCGCCATTTCATGAGCACAATTACCTGTTCATAGCTTCCAATGCACTTTCAATCAATGTATCACATTTAAGCCTCGGAACAATAGAGCAGACATTAGTAAATGAATCTTCAAACAGGCACGTTGAGGTCTAATTCAGAAGCCATCTTGAACACAAATGGGAGCTGTCATCATGGAGTGTAGGTTCAAATGACTAACACTACATAGGGGACATGAGATTTGTGCTTGGCAGAGCACAGAGTTATCTGCTCCCAGACTTTTGCGGACCACTCTGTCAGTGTTGGAACCAGCACTGGAAAAGCCTTGGGGGCTAAACTGTTAGAGCCCGCACTGCCCCAAGCTGCTCCAGTCTGCAGGTCAGGGTTCAGCAAGAGAGAGAGGACAGATGGGAAGAATAGAGACCAGACAGAGCGTGATTCAATCCCGTTTATTCTTCAGTCTCTCTTCTTCTCTCCAAGTCCCTAGTTCCTAGTACCAAGTCTTAGGTCCTGGGCTTTGGCACCAAGTCTCAAGTCCTAATCCTAGTTCTAAGTTGCTAGTTTCTTTCCCAGTTCCAAGTTAGCTGCCTCAAGTCTCAAGTCTCAAGTACTCTTCCAAGTACAAGTGTCTAATAATTTCTTCTGTCTGCCTCTCGCCTTTTATGTGTCTCACTTCTAAGCCACACCTTTAAGTCATGCCTTTAAGTCTTATCTCTAAATTACACCTTTAAGTTACACCTTTAAGTCTCAGCTCTAAATCACACCTTTAAGTCTCACACACCTAAGGGAAAATCCAGGGTATCTAAAACAAATATGTTATCAGAGTGTACTCAGCTGTTGTAGGCTATTGTAAACAAGTCTCTTGTCAGGGTATATGGCTCAAGATGGCTGCAAGGATGATAGGCACCTTCTGTCGGTTCCCCACACCAGACAGTGCCTGTCCTAAGTTTAGGAGGTACTTGGGAAGGCTGTTTTAATCTGTTTTATTTTTCTCTTCTGTTACCAGCTTTCTGAAGTCATATTTGGAAATCCTGAATCATTTTCCTTCACTCCAATGTGGTTTTGTACAGTGATCCTAAAAGTAAAAGTTGGAAAGTCAAATGTGATTTTGTCATTGCCCTGGTTTCAGATACTTTCCATTTCTCTAAAATTGAAGATCAAAAACCTAGAGCCAAACAATTTGGAGATAATTTGTACTTTTCAAAATATGTGAATCAAAATACAAATATAAGTTCTCATATTTTCTCATGATACGAAATTATAACTACAAAAATGTATGTCCATAATATCTTTTCTATAAGCGTTAAACTTGAGAGATGGCTCAGAGAATAAGAAGAACTGTTGCTCTTGCAGAATATTGGAGTTTGATTTAAAGAACCCAAATGATTACTAACAACCATGTGTTAGTGTTAACTCCAGTTCCAGGAGATCCACTGCCCTTTTCTTTGACTTCCATGGCATTGCACATTTGTGTTGTACTGACATACATGTAGGTAAAATACAAATAAACATAAAACTGAACTAAATCTTTAAAACTGTTTCTTTTAATAAGTTCTAAATAAAATATATAGTAGTGAAGATGAGGGGCAATGAGTACTTAAAAATTAATACTTAGAAAATTAATACTTAAAAAATTGTCCACCATTCTGAAAGATGAAGAAGTAAAAATTTTCTTTCTGATACTTGCAATTCTAATATTTGTGGGTGAGATGGAAAATTATGAGGACTACTGTGAGTTTGAGGCCAAATATGCATGCCAGACTAACCACGGCTACTGTATTAGACGCTATCTCAAAATTTTAAAGTCACAGTCTTTGACTTGCCTTGCTATCTATATGTCTGAGCCCCATTGCATACCTCATCTTTTGTCTGGCCCATTCTTTTCAAGCATGGACCATGTTGGTTCCCAGTTATAGTGGACTTGCTGAAATATTAAGACCTCATTAGATTCCATCCAACATCCTGATATGCCTTTCTAGAAAGTCTCCTCTTGATATTGCTAAGCTGAAAGGTCTTAGTTTAATATCACTTCTTCAAGAAGTATTCTATTCTCAGGCTGGGTTAGATTTCCAATATAACTGAAAATGTCTTGAAAGCACTCAGTGTACTCATATTTCTTTGTTTAACATTTGTGTCCTTGCCCCCAATCCTAAAATTTTCTCTATGTCACCAATAAATTCACAACACTAATCATGTTCATGGCATTGAATAGATAATAAACAATTTTGATTGCATCAATCATGAAATGTCTTTCAAAAACTAGTCATTCCAATGAGATTTTCTATAGTTTTGCAGCTTGGATAACCTTTTCATACCACTGTAGATGAAGCCCCTAACTCTAATCTTTATACTCTATAGACCTTGCTTCTCCCCACTCCACCGTACCAGCTACTTTTTTCCCTCCATGGTTCTATGTCTTAGCTTTGCCAAACCATCTCTCAGGATTTTAATTTTTTATAAACATTTGCATATTCTAGACCTTTCTCTATGATCCCCTTTCCTCACACTCCTTACCTGAGATTTCAACAGGTCTCAGTATAGATGAATACCATTCCTGTCACTTTATAGAAAAATATTTATTGATTCTTATGATTTTTTGAAATTTATAACACCATGACAATATATCATCATCACTTACATATTATAGTGAAAGTTATTAAAATAAAATTTGCTTGATGGATTAAATTTAATATTTTGCAGGGATAGTATAATTTGTGAACTTTGGTTGATTCCATATAACTTTTAGCAAAGAGAAAATTTAATTTGTAAAATCTTTCTCAAATTCCACTGAATAAGTCATGCATTATTCTTTAGATCATCCAGTGGTTGTATTATGTGTATTCGATAGCTCTGAATCTTTTCAGAAGAACACCAGAATGTCATTAATACCATCTCACTTTTAGCAACTCCTTGAATATCAGCAAGGCCAACATATGTTTTAAAAGGCTCATACATACTTATGATTCTCATTTTTTTTTCAAACACACCATTAGTATACTCTTTCAGGAAACAAATGTATGAATACAGATAAATGCACATTTTTAAATAGTTTGACTTTATAAATTAAGAATAATGCATAATATTTAGTAAAATCATTTAGAATGCTCAAAGAACACATTATAGGAAAGAAATATTTGGGAGATAGTAATGATAAGAGCAGTAAGAATTAGCGTAGTGTGAATCATGAACAGATGGAAACATTTGATATTTTTAAAATGATTTTTTTCCAGATTGAAGCAATTATACAGGCTCATTATAGACAACGAGAAAAATCTAATAAGAAATTAAGACTTGTAATAATATCACCAAAAGAGGTAATTGAATCAGACTAGAAAAACAGGTAGGCTTCTGCAGATCTTCATCTCTCCATCAGCTCACCGAATCCAATCTCCCAGTCTCATCCTGAAGCTACTCTACAGAACACCTGCTGCAGACCTCTCACACACACTCTCATCTCCAAGGCATCACACAGATGGCTCCCTCTTAACTTCCCCAGACAAACAGGTAGGCTAACTGAAGATCTTCACCTCTCCCTCCATTCCTCCAAATCCAATCCCCATTCTTATCCCCAGACCTGTAGTAGACAGTCTACTGAAGCTTCTCCACATTCTCTGTCCCCATCCCCAGGGTAACTATGTTGATACTAGTGGAACATTTTGCTTTCCTCCATCCTGTGTACCTCCTAAACTCTACCTCCTCCAAGCCAATTCTCATGCCTAAGTGTCAGATCCAAGTACCTAGACATATTTTACCTGGGCCCATCAATGGCCTCACCTATCAGGATCCCAGAAAAAAATTTCTACCAGGAAAATCATAGCCACTCCACAATCTGAAGAAGCAGAGAAGGTAACAGAAACCAAGGGGGTAGGGGGACACAAAAGGCACAGAGCCTAGAATTACAATCTTCCCAAACCTAGTTGTTTATATGCCAGTGTAAAGAAAACAATAACAGTCAGAACAATATGTCTCCACTGGAGCCCAGGAGTCCTACCACAGCAGGCTATGAGTATTGAAACATAGATGAAGCACAAGAAAAAGACTTTAAAATAGCTTTTATGAGTATTAAGGTCCTTAAAGAAGAAATGAGTAAAGACATCTGTGAGAACACAAACAGCGGAAGGGAATGAATAAAAGATCTAAAGACCTGAAGGTGAAATAGAATCAATAAAGAAAACCCCATGGTAAGGAAAATCTGGAAATGAAAACTTGAGGAATTGAAACAGAACCTCAGAGGGAAGCCTCACCAACAGAATACAAGAGATGGAAGAGAGAATATCTCATTCTCACAGGTTATGAGGATTAGTAGGATTAACAGAGTAAAAATGGCCATCCTACCAAAATCAGTCTACAGATTCATTGTTCTTCCCATCAAAATTCTGACACATTATAGCAGACTTTCTGGTCCCCTGGATCTTAAAATCTTTCAGCCCACCAGAGAATTTTATAACATGGCGATTAGTTAGAAATACCATTACTAGAAGCTGTCATCCATGTAGTTGACTCTGAAATGGCTTTGAGCTCCATGGTAATGAATCGGTAAATTGAAAAGATAAATTCTATTCATTTAGAACACATATTGTGTTCTTAAATTGTGTTTTGTTACTTAAATTATTTAGAAAAGATTTCTTCAAAATAAAGTAGGTATTATTCATTTGTAAAAAATGAAGAAAGTACCATGTTTTAAACCACATCTAAACCTAGGTATTGTGCTAAGAGAAATAAGCCAGGGACAGGATAACAGCATTGATTGATGAATACAGACATTGAATGACTGGACCTGTATGTGGAATCTGAGCAAGTTGAATTCGCTAAAAGAGAGTAGTGGGTTGCTAGGACATTAAAAAGGAACAACAAGAAAAATACTGACTAATTACTACAAAGTTGCCATATGCAAGAGAAACAAATTTTGATAGTTGAATAACAGCATAGAGTGTTTCTAGTTAATAATGCTTTGTCTATTTGTAATTAGCACACGTAGATCTAAAATACTATCATCACAAGCATGCATAGGTAAATATATTATATGATAGAAATATTAATTAGCTTGACTATGAATACTTTTTGAGACAAAATATATTGGAATATATATGCATATATGAATATATATGATATCTATGGTACTATATATTTTAAATTTTTGCATTTTAGTAAGAGTTGTTCATGGTTATTAATCTATTCAATTTTTATATAAATGGACTTGCTTTGCAAGATACTAGGATGCAGTACATGCAGGAAAGTATAAAATTGCTCTAGTTCATATCTCAGTACTGACTCGGTGAGGACAGTTAACTACGAGGTATAAATTAGGCAAATGTGCTGATACTGACACGAAAGAATTATGCCTTTTACCTGTTATCTTTTAAAGACTCTATGGTTTAGCTGAAAAAAATATAAAACTGAGTTAAAATAAGGACAGAGGCATATGTAACAGATGTTTTGACATGTATGAGTTGTACATATTTCAAGAAAAACAATTCCTTAAAAGGAGAAGGGAGAACTCCGAGGTCCCTCTGTTCAGCATCAGAACTCTGGGAAGTTCTAGAACATTTTCCATTAGCTATTACAGATTCTGGCAGTGAACCAACAGTAAAGATGCCTTGAAACATTAAAAAAAAAAATACAAAAAAAAATCAGTTGCTAGGCAGAATTGATATCATCTCCTACTTTCAGAGCTCTGAAATAAATGTTATTTAAACAAACAACATCCACACTCAGGACGTGTTCATGATAAAACTCTAATTCATAGTGGAGAGTTGACTATTATTGCTTGAGTAATAAACCATAATTACTGGACTAAACTGCACTTACTTTCTGTGTACTATGAAAATAAAAATTAATAATGATTTAGGGCTGATGACTGGTTCAGTGAGTAAAGGCACTTGCTGCCAAATCTGAGTACCTATTTGAAACAAAATAAAATGATGAGATAAATGAAACAAAACCCACTATACAAAAAAAAAAAAAAAAAAAAAAAAAAACCCTCACACTTTAACAGTGTGTGCTCTATAAGGTTGAAACCATCCTCATTTTTTTATGCTATTTTGAGTTTGTGTATTAAGTATTTTCCTCTCAGATTTGGCACCTTACTGGAATAAAGTCATAATAAGGTTTTAAATAAAAGAGGAGAAAAAAGCTGATGGATTGTTAACCTGCTTTCCCTGAGGGAATAATGTCTCACACTTCATACAAAATAAGTAACAAATCTTTTTCAGAGAACACACTTTGCAATTTTTTTCTGAGTCCCACTATACTGGCTTCCCATGTTCCCCACTAGCCCCACCCATTTCATTCTGTATATTTTACTTTATTGTTTTGCTACTTGATGACATATTGTAATTCTTATAAAAATTCCTTAGCACTCAAGGGAAATGTTGTTTATGGTAGAACATATCAGTATTCAATGTATGCATTTCAGTGTATGAAATTTAGGTTAGAGGGTATAGGTTAAAGCTGTATTTACCTTTCAGGGATGTTCTCAGGTTCTGTTCTCTTTACTGGGGCTCACAGAAGATGCCCATCACAGCTTCTGGGTTTACCTGGAGTCCGTGATGATTATTCTGCCTTCCCAGTGCACGATAATACAAACAGGGGCTACACAGGCACCCAAGACTTGGCTTTTTCCATCACAGAAATGTCTGATTCTTTATCACTAAGCATGGATATGCTGAAACATCAGTGCTTATTGTTTTAATTTCCTACAAAATTATGTAAAAAGAGGGGCTTATATTTAGTTAACTCTACTCAAGAGAATCACATTTGCTAACGACGATGCTTCATTTACCTTCATTAAAACAACCAGAATACAGATTATAAAATTTTCAATCTTGTCCTGCATGGTTTACTTTGAAAGGAAAAATAATGACTCTTTTATAAAAGAGGTAAAGGAGTAACGAGGGAGCATCATAAATCCCCTCATGTGGTTTTACCCTTTGTGAGGACTTACAAGCTCAGAATTATAAATTTTCTGCTTGACTTAAATAACAAAGTCATACATAAATAAACAATGAACAACTAACTCTTACATTGCAAAATTAGAAGTTAAAATGTTATTTTTGTATTTTTGGTAGTCTTAATAATGTTAGAATTCATAAAGTTGCACCAGCCATGGAATATGTGCAACTAAGCACTTTTGTGTATGCCAGAGGCCGTACATCACATGGTGGGGGGACCTCCTATAACACACAGAGGTGTTCCTGGGGAACATGTTTAGAACTTGAAGCTGTAAGCAGAGTGGTCATTATTCTTGGTTAACCTTTTCAAATATGTATGAATGGCATGCATTCCCTGGTCACTTTATTTTAAATATAGGATTTTTCTTTTTCAAATTAAGAAGTTGTTGTAACATTTTGAACTAGTATCCAGTATTGGTAAACATATGTTAAAAAATGGAAATGTCATAAAGAAATTATGGGTGTATTATCTCCACCATTAGGGAAAACAATCAGAGTAATCTCAAAAGCATTGACACTACACATAATTCATGATCTAATAGACTAGGGAAATAATAGAATAATTGAGCATGCATGTAACAATTTTTGAGATATAATGTTTGCTATTTGTAATTTTACAAAATGAGAAAAATTGGCTGCTTATCAATTAGATAATCAATAATGCAGTCATAACTTAAGTTACCATAATTTCGGATACCATTACAATCATGCTTATTTTCAAACTGCACAGATGTATGAGTCCTTTTCTGAATATAGAAATAAAAATATCTTGAACATGATACTGAAGAAAATGACTATGAAACAGTAAATACATTTTTATAACTCCAAAGCTGAACAAGTGTGTAAACATATGTGAATATTCATATATGTGAATACATATAAATATAATACCAAAGAAGACAAATACTTCTGGAATCTGTTTGATCCAGTTACTATTTTTCCCCTTTTATGTAAAATAGATTTTTTCTCACATATCTCAACTACAGTTTCCCTTCTCCCTACTGCCCCAGTTCTCCCCACTTCCTCTTTTGATTCATCCCC
This sequence comes from Rhabdomys pumilio, assembly GCA_030674055.1. NCBI lineage: Eukaryota > Metazoa > Chordata > Mammalia > Rodentia > Muridae > Rhabdomys > Rhabdomys pumilio. The sequence continues at coordinate 241,891,638 of JANHMN010000001.1, read as the reverse complement.
TTTCTCTCTTTCATTAGAAACCAAACAGGCTTCTAAGCGATAATAATTTTAAAATTAAAATGTAATAATATAAAACTAAACTAAGACATTGGATTTGGACAAAAGAAACAAACAGAAGAAAAGGAGCCCAAGAGAAGGCACAAGAAACGGAAACCTACTCATTTGCACACCCAGGAATCTCATAAAAACACTAAAAATGAAGAAATCATATATACACAGAAGACATGGCACAGACCCGTGCAAGCCCTGTGCATACTTCCTCAGTTTATATGAGTTCATATGTGCATCAATCATGTTTATTTAAAGGTCTCTTTTTGTTTGTTTTTGGATGTTATCTGTTGCCTCTGACTCTTACATGTTTTCAGTCTTCTCTTTTATGGGGTTCACTGAACCCTAAGAAAAGAGATTTGATTGAGACATTCTGTTTAGGGCTGAGTGTTCCAAGGTCTCTCTCTGCGTAATGCCTGACTGTGCTGTATTTTTTCTCAAATTCTGCAGGAGGATGCTTCGCTGATGACGGATGAGCAAGGCACTGATCTATGAGAATAGCACAGAATCATCAGAAGGAGTCACTTTATCATTACTTTTCCTTCTTGCTTGCTTAGTTGCTTGTTTGCTTTGTTGTTGTTGCTGTTAGTTTTAGAACTGTAGTACTTGGTTTTACACTAGGTCTGGGCTTCTTAGGCACCAAAGTAGTGGCAGTATGGATTTCCATCTCATGGAGTGGGCCTTAAATCAAATCAGTTATTAGCTGGTTAGTCCTAAAGCATTGTGCAGTTATTGCCCAAGCATAACTTGATGCCGAATATGCCGAATTGTAGATCATAGGTTTGTGACTGGGTTGGTATTTTTGTTTCTCCTTTGGTAGCTTACTTGGTACCTTTCTCTAGCAATGATTCTGGAATGTAGGACCAATGGCTGTATGTAGGCACCATCTCGCCTTTTCCACATTAATAAATTAATAAATTAATAAATTGTGTAGATGTTATCTTCAGCAATGAGACCTTACAGTCAGCTTACAGAAAGCAACCTATAGTCTTATAGTCTTGGCAACAGCCTGAATATTTTTTTTTTCAGGGAGGAGGGTTGAGTCCCCTATGCCCAACAACTCAATAGGGTGTAAACCAATCACAATTGTTGAGGGCCACCCTCAGGCTTGGGGAGAAGCTGCTTCTTTTTTTTTTCCTCCTCCAGTTCTTATTGAGGCAGCCCCCAGAGGGAGATGAGAGGTGGAAGAGCGTTGGCAGAGGGTAAGACTTAGGTCTTAGGAGATTGGAGGTAAGGCCTTGAGCCTTACAAGATTTTTAGGGTTGCTGTAATAAAAGTTTACTTATCTATGCTAGGGAAGTTTACTTACTATGCTACTGTAGCTGACCTGCCATCAGTAATCCTGTGGCCAGAAACTGCCTTTTCTGGCACTTGCATCTCAGCCCTAAAACCAGCAAGGGGTTAAGTAAATAGCCTTGTACTATCCTAAAAACTTCTTCTGAGGGTAAGAGACTGCAGGCTAGGGTGATTCACACCTCTCTCAGCAGGAACTGCTGGGCTCTAACTTAAGCTTGCTAATCTGAGATCTGAGGTGGCAGAAAGAAAAGACACTTAAGAAAAGTTGTATATAGAGTTTATTACTAAGTGTAAAATTTTTCCTATGAAAACTATCTAAGGGGAAAAGCAGAAAGGTTCTAAGTGGGGGAAAAGAAAAACTTCTATTTGGGAAAAGGGACAAAATTCTATTCTATCTCTATTTCTATATCTAACAATTCTAACTCTTGTAACTATCTATTCTAACTTATTCTCATCTCTTCATCCTCAGAACTTATACATCTTTCAGAGTACATGGTCACATGTTACAAAGTTCATCACAAGTTCACACCAAAAATGAAATCATAAATTGAAATAGAAGTTTACAACACAGACTGTTTACATGCATATCCATTAGGAGTAATTATCTAGCTAGACATTCTTCACCTGTCTAGCTCCACAGGTTCACTGAAGGTTTAAAACTATAACTTAAGAAATTAGTGAATTCTGTATAGATAAACCCACGCAATATTTTCTCTTCTGTCCTGGTACCTATAATAAATTGTGAATTCTCTTTTAATGACCTAGGTTAATTGTTTTACGACTTCTTAGAATGTGCTCTGAGCAGGAGAAACTCTGGTTACTATCTAGGGGAAATTAACTGATAACACTCAGGAGACTGGAAGAGTTCTCATTGCAGTTTTGACTATGCCTGAGGGATCTAATAGCAGTCCCGTTATAAAAGAGCTTAATAATCATTGATATAATTTTAGAAATTCTTATAGGATCATCATTAAGACTTAAGAATTCATCTATTTATCTATATAGTATCACTACAAGACAGTACATCTTTATGAATCTGCAGAAATCTACTCCAAAGGGGTGTGCTATTGCTTAGTGATTGTTACATATGTTTAATAATAATAATAATAATAATAATAATAATAGGAAAAGAATATTAATAGCAGGAATCTTTCCTAAAATTATGTCTGCCACAGACTTGCTAATGGGGCACACTCATCACAGATTATATAATAATCCAAGGCAAGCATTTCGGGATGATCATCTGCTAATTATTAGCTTGTCCCATTATGGCTCCTGACACCCAATACTGGAATATTCATTGGAGAGAAGAGATGGTCACTTAGGGCACAATCTCCTCCATTACATAACGGTTTCGTGTTCTTCACCTTTATCTATCTATCTATCTATCTATCTATCTATCTATCTATCTATCTATGTATTCAGAAAGCTTCCATTGTATTAGATTTCCATACTACCCCTCAAGTTCCCTGTAATTTTATCTGTCTTTCTTTGGGTTCTCCCTCTCTACCCTCCCCCTTACCAACTGATTATCTAATCTAGCTCTCATTGTCCATCCATAATTATCTATTCTATTTTCCATGTCTAACAGTATCTATATGTCCTCTGCTAGTGCCTTGCCCTATACCTATCTGTGGCCTTATGCATTGCAGCTTGTCTATCATTAACAGCTAATATCCACACATAAGTTAATACAAGGGACATTTGTATTTTTAAGTTGGGATACATCACTCAGGATGATAGATTTGAATCCAATTAATTTACGTTAGCATTCATTATTTCTTTTTTTAATGACTGAGTAATACTCCATAGTGCAAGTGTACTTTATCTTCTTTATCCATTCTTCTGTTGAAGGGTATCTATATTGTTTCCAGCTTCTGGGTATTATCAATAGAGCAGCAATGAACATAGTTGAGGAAGTGTCTCTGTGGTAGGGTAAAGTGTCCCTTGGATATATTCAAGAGGTATAGCTAGATCTTGAGGTAGATTTGTTCTCATCTTTGCCACACTGATTTCCATTGTATGTTTACAAGTTTACACATCTGCTATCAATGGACGAGTATCCCCTCATTTCACATCTTTGCCAGCATGAACTGTCATATTTTTTAATTTATCTTGGCCATTCTGATAAGAGTAAGATGAATTCTCAAGGTAGTTTTATTTGCATTTCACTAATAACCATGAATTATGAACATTTTAAAAGTATTTCTCCATATTTTAACTTCTTCTTTTGAATCTGTTTGTATCTGTACCCCATTTTTAAATTAGGTTATTTATTTGAGTTCTTTATATATTGGATATTAGACTACTATTGGATATGTAGCTGGTAAAAATATCTTCGCATTCAGTAGGCTGCTGTTTCATGTGACTGACAATATCCTTTGCCAAGTACAAGCTTCTTAGTTTCATAAAGTGACATTCACTCGCTGTTGATTGATCTTAGTGCCTTTGTTTATGGTATTCTGTTCAGAAAGTCTTTTCTTATGCCAATGAGTACAAGGTTATCGCCCACTTTCTCTTCTATCAGGTTCAGTGTATGTTGTTTTATGCTAAGGTCTTTGACTCATTTGGAGTTGAATTTTATGCAAGATATTAAGTATGGATCTATTTGAAGTCTTCCATATGGAGCCATACAGTTTGACCAGTAGTATTGACCAAAAATACTGTCTTTTTCTAGTGTGTAATAAAATACACACTATATCTTCATAAGATATAAAGTATCCATAGGTGTGTGGATTTATGTCTGGGTTTCCAATTCAATCTCATTGTCCAATATATCTATTTCTGTACCAATGCCATTCACTTTCTATTAGTATGCCACTGTAGTACAACTTGGAATCAGAGATGGTGATACCTCCAGCACCTCTTTTATTATTCATGATTGTTTTAGCTATTCTGTATGTGTGTGTTTCCATATAGATCTGAAACTTATATTTTCAAGACCTGTGAGGTTCTGTATGAGGGGGTACTGAGAGGAGAGCAGGAGCTGATATTGGGATGTAAAGTGAATAAGTACACAAATAAACAAACGAAAGAAAGAAGGAGAGGAAGAAAGAAAGGAATAAAAGAAGGAAGGAAGGAAGGAAGGAAGGAAGGAAGGAAGGAAGGAAGGAAAGAAGGAAAAACAGAACAGGCTGAACAAGCCATGAAGAGCAACTCTCCCCCATGGCTTGCATCATCTCCTGCCTCAATGTTTCTACCTCATTTGAATTTCTGCCTTGGCTTCTCTCAACACTAAGGGAAATGAATGCACAAGTCCAGCTATTTTTTTTTTTTGTTGCTGTGGAAATGAACAAGTAGCTCAAGCTATTCAGTTATGAAATTTGGTTCAGTGAGTTTTCTCCTTATTAAAGCTGTTTAGATATGTGTGTGTGGTGTGTATGTTTGCATGTGTGTGCATACAAACACCTGTGTGGGGGTTAACAGGCCACAACCACTTAGGACACACTTTAATCTCCTAAGTGTGTAATCATAGATTTGGGGGGGGGGATAGCTATAACAAATTTCATTATGTCTTCTTTGTAGCTATAGACATTAGGCTGATTTCTTTGTGCTTTTATCAATTTATTCTTATAGATTCCCAGTGATTGTTGTCTAATTTCCAAAGCAACAAAACCTGGGCTCAGTGGGCATTTCCAAATATTAGCTATTGATAATTCTTCATTCCATTAAAAGCACAGGATCAACCGTCTCACTGTTAGCATGCTTGGCATGGACGTCTTCTTGTGTTATTATTTCAGGGGTCATCTCCCTCTCTGTTAGGCCCTCGTGAATAATGTTAGATGACACATTCTCCTCTGACAGGGAGGATATAAGCACCCTTGATTAAAAGTTTGTAAATATAATTGCAAAAATTTTAGTTGTGGATTACAACAAATTCTGATTGATCACAGTCAATATTTTTTGAAGTAATAAATGTGTTTCCTCTGTTTCTGTAACTCTAGTTCTAAAATTATTTCCAGAAATGTTCTGGTCTATTTTAAAATTGACATTTTTAAATGATATTTTCTTTATATGAGTTATGGATGAGGTACAGGAGAATATAGCTGCTTTTCAATAGAGAACTAACCCATTAGGGTATATAATTGGGGATAAATAGAATAGTTAAAAATATAAGACAACTTATGTTTGTTAATTAACTCAGGTAGATCAATTTTTAAGGTAGCTGGCAAGTGAACTGTTAATTAGATTATATTCATAGCTTATTAATTAGCTAAACTGAAGAACAGCAAATGCTAAATATATTTTTCCTTCTCCAGCTAAATATCTTGAGTGTTACCTATTTCACGTCTCCTTTGCTACCTTTTAATGCAACTCCAACCTTTCTCACTTGGCCTCCCAGGGATTATTTCTCCTTCCATCTCAGCTTCATCTCTGCACTCTGCTTTGTTGCTAGAACCCAGTGTGAGTTGCTGCACCATAGGTGCAAATGTATGTATAATATTGTGGATCTCTTTGGTGACTTTTAGTTTTAACTATTTGTCATTTGACATCTTAAATTTTCTTCTCTCTCCTTAAGGTAACCTCTATCTTTTTCCTTCAGTTTGTATTTCCAGCATTAAGTATTGTACTTGGCTCAGAGTAGCATGGTGATCTGCCAATAACTGTTTGGATGTTAATATAAAATTAATGTTCACTGAATGTTATTGTTCATTTACTTCTTATACTTTACTAATGGCGCTGTTTAGCGTTTGGAAACCTGACACAACCTAGAGTTATCTAGGAAGAGGGAACCTCGGGTAAAAAAAATATCTCTCTCTTGTTGCCTGTAAGCAAGACTGTAGGATTTTTTTTTAAATTAATGATTAATATATGAGGGCCCATCCTATTAGTGATGAAGCCACTCCTGGTTCAGTGGTCCTGGCTTTCATAAGAAAAGCAAAGTGAGTGAATTATGATGATCTCGACAATAAGAAGCCTTTTGGCAAGGTCTTTGCTTCAGATCTTGTATTCAGTTACCTGCCTAGACTTCTTTTCATAATAGACTGTAAGCTATAAGTTGAAATAAACCCTTTCTTCCTCGTGTTGCTTTGGAACATGATGCTTATTGCATCAAAAGAAACAAAGCCAGGTTATACTGGGAAGAACTCTCAGGTATACTTCAAAGAGCACATAAATTGATTATATGAATATTAATGAGAAGCACTTGTCTTTCCTGCACTTGATGAGTGTGAGACTAATTACTGTTAGACAGGGTTCATATATAAATTACTCACTGAACCACTGCATCTCCACAATTACACAGGTAGGTATGATTTATACCCCTATAAAGAGAGGAATTCTTTCTAGAGAGTTATTTTCTACTAGTCTTGATCAAATATACATTATTTTGGCAAAAAAAAATAATTGACATTTATTGTTTTGAAGGTCAGCTAGACCTTGAAATGCATGTTTTTTAGAAGTCAAGGAGCCACACAAAAATACTCTGAGAATCTCACAGTTCCCATATTGTGGAGGGAAGCTGAGACAGATAAAGTTACAGAATTATTAAGTTAGAATTCAAAAGTGAGTGGTAGGACTGTTGGTTGCCTTCTCCTTTGGAAATTTGCATGGAACCTTCTGGCACTATGATAGCTTGCCCTCGGAGAAGGAGCATACAGGTCAGTTCCAGATCAGAGGTCTCTGGACCCTGTTTCTGAAGCTTATGGTGTCCTTAGAAATAAGAACAGAAATGAATAGAAATATGCAGCTTCTGAGGGTGGAGGGTAGGGGAACCTCTAGAAAGTTTCAGAGACTTGGGATGTGAGAGCTCCCAGGGTTCAACTGGGATGATCTTAGCCAAAACGCTCAACAGTGGGGAGACAGAACTTGAAGAGACCACCTCCAGTAGTCAGACAGAGCCCCTAGCGGAGGAATGGGGTCACCAACCTACCTTAAAAAATTTTGACCCAGAATTGTTCCTGACTAAAAAAATATAGGGACAAAAATGGATCAAAGGAAAGGTCATCCATTAACTGACTCAACTTGGGATTTATCCCATGGTCGGGAACCAAACCCTGACAGTATGTTGTGCTTGCAGACAGGAGTTTAATATGGCTGTCCTCTGAGACACTACCATCATCTGACTAAGACAGATGCAGATACTTATAGCAAACCATTGAACTGAGGTCAGGGACTTATACGGAAGAATTAGGGAAAGGATTGAAGGAGCTGAAGGGCATGGCAACTCCTAGGAAGACCAACAGTATCAACTAGCCTGGACCCCTGGGAGTTCCCAGAGACTAGTCATCAACCAAAGAGCATACATGGACTGGTCCTTGGCCCCTGCTACATGTGTAGCATAGGGCAGCCTTGTCTGGCCTCAATGGGAGAGAATGAGCCTAATCCTGTAGAGACTTGATACCCCAGGAAAGATGAATGTCTGGGGAGGGGGCGTGAGCTGGGGATGCATTGGTAGGTAAAAGGGTGAGGGAATGAGGAGGACTTTCTCAGAGTCTAAGAGGAGAGATGTTAGGGGGAAGAACTGTTGGGGGGGGGGACCAACATTTAAAAGGTAATAAAATGAAAAAAAAAAAAAAAAAAAAATGGATGTATGAGCAAGTTTTGAGGAAGGAAAGAGAAGGAAGAAGAAACATTGTTAATAAACTAAATCTCAAAAAACCAAAAAAAGACAAAAGAGAAGAAAACAGAATCACCCAAACTATGTAGGAGAACAAAGTTCCTAACTGGAAAGGAAGAAAGAAAAGGGAAGAGGTCTAGAGAACTGATTCTCAACATAAATTTTATGTTTGTATCAAAATGCCCTTATGTAATATTCACAATAAAAATGAAAAAGAAAACATTTAAAATATGTTTTTAAAGTAGGCAGTGAGTGCTTGTCCCTTGTAATTGCCCATGGGCCTCAGGCCTGCCACTCTGCCTTCCCATGAATGTCACCTCCACTATAGGTAAATCTTGAGATTCTCAGAATGCACACTTGTCTACAATATCAAGATACTCTATTCCACATTTACATGGGGAAAACATTCCACATTTTCAGATGGTCTCACATAAAATATTAGAGACATTCTCATTCAACATTGAAAGTTATTGTCCGGAAATATATTTTTGTAAACAGCATGGAACTCAAGAATCCATTTAAACCATCATGTATTCAAAGAACGAATGCAGCAGAATTGTTATTGCTTTGTATACAAGTGAGGAAAAATTTCTTTGGTTACATATGATAATCCAGGTCTAGGCAATTATGTTTTGTTAGTGATAAGCCTACAACATACTAAAAGATTAGCATAGACTTGTCAAATGAACTGTTCCAAACCAGTGCTGTAATAAATATTGCATCATTTTTAGGTCATAATAATGCTATAAATTATTAAAATTAGCATGCACTTGTTCTTTCATGGTATTGAAAATAAAGGTGGGTGGAGAGAAGGCTCTCTCTAGTTAAGAACACTGGCTCCTATTCCAGAGGGCCCCCATTCATTTCCCAACACTTACATGTCAACTCACAATCACTTTTAACTCCCATTCCAGAAGTTCCAACCCCTTCTTCTGATCTCTGTAGGTACCAAACATGCAAACATGCGATGGCCCACACGCATAAAATATAGGCAAAATAAATACCCATACACATGAAATAAAAATAAATAGGTCTTTTTTTGTTGTTGTTAGGGTTTCTCTGTATAGCACTGGCTGTCCTGGAACTCACTCTGTAGATCAGGCTGGCCTCAAACTCAGAAATCCACCTGCTTCTGCTTCCCAAGTGCTGGGATTAAAGGCATGAGCCACCACTGCCCTGCTTAATAGGTCATTTTTAAAAATAAAAAAAGATTTAAGGGCCAAATTTTTGTGCTTTATTGGTGAAATTTTCTGGTCTGCAATTACTCCCTTACAGGGTTTGAATTTCTGTGAATTATGAGATATGAATCACACGCTGTATGACTCAAGTTGATGTCTGAAAATATGACATTGAGGAACACAGATGGCCTTTTGTAGTTAGGACAGAAGCCCTGGTTCCATTTTTAAATAGGGCTTATAAGATGCATGTGTAGAGGAGGGAGACATAAAAGCCTCCTCAGAATCATTCATTGTTTTGACAATATATATTATATCACAGTGTGTGCTGGGCTACATATTATTAGCAAGGAATTCAGTGATGAGAAAAACACTTTCAGCTCCTTAAAGAACTTAAATTCCATTTTACTTGGGGCTTTCAAAGTAGTTATATGTAATTTAACAATATTTTAAAAACTCTCAGTTATTTTCTATTACCACAAAAAAAAAAACAATTACCAAGATAACTGCAAAAGATTAGTGTAGATGACATCAAGATCCAATTACTGCTCTGTCCTTTAGGATGTGGTCACTGGTGGGTTACCCAGGCCCCAGTAGAGTGTCCCACATTCCTGTGCAAATAGGATGCACTAATTAAACTTAGTGGGTGATTAACTTACACAAAACACATGAAGTTAGAAGAAAAATGTGTTTGGGAGTCCTGAAGGTGAGAGAAATGGAGAAAGTAAGGAGTGGATATATTCAAAATACATTGAATGCATACATACATACATACATACATGCATGCATACATACATACATACATACATACAATATTTAAAGAACATATTTTTCAAAAAAAACTGTTTTTATGATCTCTAAATCTATAGTCTAGACAAGTACCTTGGAAGTAATGCATAACATTGTAAAAATAAGTTAAGAGAACATTGCTGCTGTTTCCTCTTAAAAAGAGACAGTTAAGGCTGGAAAGATGAATGAGGATTAAGAGCTGCTCCTTTAGAAGATTAAGGTTCAGTTCTTAGCACCCATATCTGGTGGTCATGACCATCTGCAAGTCTTGTTCCAAGGAATCTAACTTCTTCTCTTAGTCTCAGCAGGCACAAGACATGCACATGGTGTGTCCACATACATACAGAAACTCACAGAGACATCAATCAATCAATCAATCAATCAATAAATAAATCTCACAATTTAAATATACACGTTAAAGGCTCTGAAAAGTCCCTCAACAGAGAAACATATATAACACACTCTGCTAAATTATAGGCCATACCTGCCTATGAAAACCTCGTAGTCTACTTTCCGACCCCTCTTTCTCTCTCCTCCTTTTCCTTCTCTTCCTCTTACTCTCCTCTCCCCTCTCTCTTATTCCAGACCCAATCCCCAAGTATAGTCCCCATTGCTGCCACAGAATATCAGCTTCAACCTTTCCTCACACTGCTTACATTTCCTGTGTATCCCATAAGTCAATCCCTTCTAAACTACCTTCCCAACTTGTCGTCTTGTCCTAGACCCTGTCCAACTCCAGCAGACACCCAGGCTCACCAAGTGGCCGCTCCTCCAAGAGCAACAAGAAGGATGAAAGCAAATCACATGAATCCTACTGCTCCTGAGAGTCAATCCCCCCAGCTCTGTAGCTGGAAATCTGCTATGGTCCCCCATTCTCTTTGACCTGATTCCCAACAGATTACAGATACCTTCTCCTCCAACTGTTCTTCCCCCAACTCATACCAGTTACTCAGCCTCCAACACAGGACATACGTGCCACAGTCATTCTCTGTGGATACACCAACTGAACAGACCAAGAAAACAGGCATCACACAGCCATCACACCCTTCAAAAGTCCAGAGAGGAAACAGATACCAAGGAGCAAAACACCCACCCAACAAAGCCAAGTTCAATAATAAGTACCTAGGTGTTTAAATATCCCAAACTCAAATGCCAAAACACCAGCATGAAAATACAAACAAAAGTAACCAGAGAATGCTTCCACTAGAGCCTAGCTAACCTACCACAACAAGCCATAAATATTCCAGTGTACCTGAAGCACAAGAAAAAGATATTAAAACAGTCTGCATGAATATGATAGAGTTCCTTAGGATGGAAATAAATAAATCCCCTAAAGCAGTACAGGAAAATACAAACAAAGGATATAAGGAAACAAATAAAACTTCTCCAAACTTAAAACTAGAAATAGAAAAATTCTGAATAGAGGGAATTCTAGAAATGGAAAATTTAGAAACACAAACAGAAACTAGAGGGACAAGCTTCACCAACAAAACTACAAGAGGTGTAAGAGAATCTCAGGCTCTGAACATACGAGAGATGAAATAGATAAATTGGTCAATGAAAATGTTAAATCTAAAACAATTCTGACACAAAACATCCAGGAAATCTGAAACACTATGAAATGACCAAACCTAGGAATAGTAAACAATAGACATAGAAAAAGGAGAAGAAACCCAATTCAAAAACCCAAAAAATTTCAACAAAATTATAGAAGAAAAATCTCTAATCTAAAGAAAGAAATGTCTATAAAGGTAAAAGAGGCATACAGAACACCAAATAGATTGAACCAGAAATGAAACTCCCTCTACCACATAATACAAACACAAAATGTACAGAACAAAGAAAGAATATTAAGAACTGAAAAGGAAAAAGTCCAAGTTAACATATAAAGGTAGACCTATTAGAAATATATCTGACTTCTCAATGGAAACACTAAAAGCCAGAAGGGCATGAACAGATGTCTTGCAGACTCTAAGACAGCATGGATGCGAGCCCAAACTACTATATCCGGAAAACCTTTCAGTCACAATAGATGAAGAAAACAAATTTCACAACAAAGGCAAATTTAAACAATAGTCTACACAGAAATTCAGCCCTATAAAAAGTACTAGAAGAAACACGACAACCCATTGAGGTTAATTCCACCCATGAAAACACAGACAATAAATAATCTCACACCAGCAAAACCCAAAGAAGTGAAACACAGACACACACACACACACTACACCACCACCAACAACAACAACAAAATAAAAGGAATCAATAATCATTGTTCATTGATATTTCTCAATACCAATGGTCTTAAATCCCCTATAAAAAATGTACAGACTAACAAACTGAATGCGAAAACAGGATCCACCCTTCTGCTTCCTCCAAGTAACACACCTCAACATCTAGGATAGTGATTATTTCAGGTGAATATAAAAGATATTCCAAACAAATAGGCCAATGAAGCAAGCTGGTAAGCCATTTTAATATATTACAAAATAAACTTCAAGCAAAATTAATCAAAAGAGACAGGAAAGAACACATATAACCATCAAAGGAAAAAATCTTCCAGGATGACATCTATGGTCCAAACACAAGGGTGCTTAAGTTTGTAAAAGAAACACCTTGAATAGCATATTGACCCTCGTACAACATAGTGGGAAACTTCAATAGCACACTCTTATCACGAGTCTGACTCTGTATCAATGCTATTCAGTTCTTATTACTATTGCTCTATAGTACAGCTTGAGGCCAGGGATAGTGATTTCTTCAGAGATTCCTTTATTGTTCAGAATTGTTTTGGCTATCCTGGGGTTGGTTGGTTTGTTTGTTTTTCTATATTAATTTGAGAATTGCTCTTTTAAAGTCTGTAAAAAATTGTGTTGGATTTTTGAGAAGGATTGCATTGAATCTGTAGATTGCTTTTGGTAAGATGACACTTTTTATTATGCTAGTCCTACTGATCCATGAGCATAGGAGATCTTTCTATCTTCTATTTCCTTCTTCAGGGACTTGAAGTTCTTGTCATATGATCTTTTACTTGCTTGCTTTGAGTTACATTAATCTGTATAACTAAAATGCTGTATGGGTGGAGGCATACCATATACATCTTTTTGCAACTGGCTTCATTGCCTTATCATGGGACAGAATTTGCTTCACCATTTATTGAAAAGGCTGTTTTTTCTGCATGGTGTGCCTTTTGCATCTTCATTTAAAGAGAAAAACAAAATAAAAGATGGTTGTAACTGTATGACCTTATGTCTGGATTCTCTTTTTATTTTGTTGATCCATTGATTGACATGTCTATTTCTGTGCTAGTACCAGTTTTGTTTTTGTTTTTTTTTTAATACTATCGGTCCAGAATTTGACTTTGAATGCAGTATGGTAATATCCCCTGCAATGAAACTTTATTCAGGATTGCTTTGTATTCTTGGCCCTTTCATGATTCCATGCTAATTTTGAGATTATTTTTCTATTTTGGTAAAGAATGACAGTTTTGAAAATTGAGATTGCATTGAGTTTATGCATTGCTTTTGACGGGGTGGTAATTTTCACAATATGGATTATAGAAATCCATGAGCATGGAGTATCTTCTCATCTTCTAGTGTCTTCCTCAAATTATTTCTTCAGGTTTGAAAGTTTTTAACATGAAGGTTCAGTATCTCATCATTTAGTTTTATTCCAAAATATTTGTTGATGCTATTGTGAATGGGGTTGGAGTTGTTGGGACTGTTTTACCAATTCTTTCTTGGTGTGTTTATCATTGGTATATAGAAAGGTTGTTTATTTGTGTATGTGTGTGTGTATGTGTGTGTGCGTGTTCATTTCGTATTCTACCACTTTACTGAAACAAATCTATCAGTTCTAAATATTTTTATGATATAATTTTGATGGATATAATATTTTGAGTTGGTAGTTACAATCTTTCAGAAACTGAAAATTATTGTCTCGTGCCCTTCTGGCTTTTAACATTTTTGTTGAGGGATTAATCCAAGTGCAACAGTCATATAGAATAAAAAATCAACAAGATCATATTACAAACTCCACACATGACTTTATAGTTAAAATGCTAAATATACAGAACAAAGGATGCATTTTCAGAGCTGCAAAGAAGAAACACCAAGTCACATGGAAATGCAGGCCCTTCAGAATTACAGATAATTTCTTAGCAAAAAATTTAAAAGCCCAAAAGGCATGAAATAACAAGCACGTCATGGAGATCAAGCAAAGACTATGGGAGCTCATTATATTGGAAACACAAAGAGAAAGAAAGATGTCAACTTTCTAGGTAAGAGTAGAGTCCTGATATATTCAGTAGTGGCTTTAGAATGAAATAAAAACAAAACTTTGTGTATTGAAGTATCTGGTTAATATCAGGAATTAAATTCTTTGATAGAAATCTGTATGATTATTTTCTACCTTTCCATGAGCACCTCTTTTTACCTTCCACCATGTGGGTCCTGGAGATTGATCCCGTCATCATCCTCATGGCAAGTGCCTTCACCAGCGGAAACACCACTTCAGTTTGTATCGCCTTTGCATTGTGTATGACTTACTCAGAGATATGTACGCAGCTGCTGCTGACTGTCACAGCCCTGTAGTCAAGGGACCTGCTGATTGGACTGCAGAGGCTGCATGGCTCACGGTAAAGCTCCTGCTTTTCCATTTAGCATCACTTCTTTTTTGCCTCATTTCTTGTATCTATACTGTAGTTTTGGGAAATGATTTTATTCATAATGTTGAGAGACAGCTCTGGATATATGCAGCTCTAAACATCCAGAACTAATAAAATCACATCGATCCATAGCACATCAAAATCACTATCAGAGCCAATTCCAGCTACTTTTTGCCAATTTAGCAGTAATTAGGTGTAGGGAGGCTCAGGAGTGCTGTGTTCCTTCTACATCAAGATTAGAGTTGCACCTCCACGTTCCCAATTATGTCTCAAGATTGTTCCATTACAAACACAGGAAGGAGACCATATAACCTCATTTCCCCTCCATTATTCTAACCAGACGCAAACTGGATTTATAAAGAAAAATAAGCTTAACTACTACCAAATACCTCACATCAGACTATTTTATATTCATTTCCAACCATAAAAATGATGGTTGCTAAGAGATCCTGACAACTGAAAGTCAAACCCACACAAAGAAGATTGAAATAATATTTGCCTGGTCACTCCAAAACAGTACGCTGCTGCTTTTACCTGACCCTTCTTCCTGCTTTTCAGTGAACGTGATACTTTCTGACTTCCAAGTGAATATAAATATCACCATTGTGTCACTGACCTACTTATGTATGCGAGATATTTTCAACTGAATGGTGACATTCAAAATATATTAAATTTTAAGCATTTTTATTATCAGCGAGATGTCCCTATTTTGCTTTCTTTGTTGTGTTTCAAATTGTAACTTGGAAATAAAAGAACTTTGATGTTATCATGGGCAACATTCCTATATGGTAGCTGAGGGAGGTAAATGGTTAACCTCACTGAAAAGACGGAGTGTGTGCATTTGCTTATGATAACTCCTGAGTGTACCTGAAGGCATGCTCTTTATATATAATCACTGCAATTAGGCAGTGTTATAATAAGCATTGAAGAGGCTGCTTTTGAATCTATCCTTTATACTCAAGATCCCACGTGAATAGCTGAGTGTGAGGTGCTTCAGAGCCTTGACTGAGAGGTGACTATATCAAAGAGATCTATTTTATCTATTTTTAGTTTCTTGAGGATCCTTCATACTGTGCTCCAAAGTGGCTATTTCAATTACTTCCCTGCCACCAGTGTGTGAGTGTTTCCTATCTGCTTCCTTCCCAGAATTTGATTTTTGCTTTAAATGCTATCCTGTTCCCCACAAATAAGTTTGATTGCACACTTTATTAAATTTTTTAAAAATATAGATGAAAATATTAACTATCCTGATTTGACCACTACGCACTGTATATATCTATCAAATTGTCACACCACACATCATAAATATTATAATTAAAATAGCAAAAGAAAAAAAAAAACCCCTCCACATACTGGAGATATGGCTCAGTGGTTAACAAAACTTTCTGCTCTTTTAAAGGATCAGAGTTTGATTCCATTCACCTCCAAAAGGTGATACGCAAACTACAATTAATTTAGGGGGGTTAATGCTCCCTTCTGGGATCCATGGGCACTGCACTCTCACATGCTAATATCAACACATACACACATAATTAAAAATAAAATAAGTCTTTAACTCAAATAAAGGAACAACAATGTCAAATCCTTTCATTGGAACTACTTGGGAGATGTTGATGTTGTTGTTGTTGATGGTGATGGTGATGGTGATGGTGATGGTGATGGTGATGATGATGGTGATTATGGTGGTGGTGGTGGTGGTGGTGGTGGTGGTCGTGGTGGTGATGGTGGTGGTGGTGGTGGTGGTGGTGGTGGTGGTGGTCGTGGTGGTGGTGGTGGTGGTGGTGATGGTGGTGGTGGTGGTCATGGTGGTGGTGGTGGTCATGGTGGTGGTGGTGGTGGTGGTGGTGGTGGTGGTGGTGGTGGTGGTGGTGGTGATGGTGGTGGTGGTGGTGATGGTGATAGTGATGGTGATGGTGATGGTGATGAAAAAAATCTTTCTTTTAAAATTCCTCTTTGCTCAGAAATGTATGTACAATTATGTAGAATATTTCCGATAATAATTTCCATGATCAGAGCAAAAGTATTCCCACAGTATCATCTCTAGGTAAATGTTTTCTATACAGAAGGAAAATGAGTCTGGGTTAAAGAGACCTGTGTTAGCATCTAGAGGCATTACCTGCTCTCACTTAGCAATGCATTTCCAATGTTTCAGTCTCTGGAGATGAGTATGGGGACCATAATCCAAGCTCACTCTTTAAAGGCTGAGACATAAGATGAGTCACGAGCCTGACTGAGCGTCTGGTTTCTACATGCACACCACTTTCATTTCCACCCTTCTTTCCTTCCCTCTCTTCTGCCTAATGCATGGGCTTGCTGTAAATAGAAGGTGCTCTTGGAGACAGAGAGACATTTTCAGTTAATGCTGAGATGCTTCTATGGAAAATCACCTACAGGACACAGAATAGGCGAGGGATGTAGGTTGTTGCTAACTGCCCGCTCTCACTTGGTAGATCTATGATCCTAGGGAGATTCCTTATTATTTGTGGTTCTGGTTTCATTATTTGGAAAATGATGAAACTAAGAGATTATTGTGATGATGTTTATTATACCGATTATTAATTAGCACACTCTGGCACACAGTGCTTACTATGGTAGTCTGCCTAAGAATGGCACATATAGGCTCATATATTTGAATCACCAGGGAGTGGCACTATTTGAAATGGATTAGGAGTTGTGGCCTTGTTGAAGGAAGTGTATCACTTGGGGTAAGCTTTGGGGATTCAAAAGACAAGACAGTCCCAATGACTCTTCTTCCCTGGTGCTTGCAGAACTAAATGTAGCACTCATAGCAACTTCTCCAACACCATGTCTGTCTGTGTGCTGCCAAGCACCCCTCCATGATGATACTGGACTAACACTCTAGAACTGTAAGAAACCTCAGTTAATTGCCTTGTTTCACAAAAGCTGCCATGGTCACAGAATCTCTTCACAGCAATAGAACACTGACTAAAACACTTGTTTATTCTAAAAGCCATCCATCTTCCTCATCCTGCTTCTCTTCCTCTTCTTCTCATTGCCTTCTTCCCCCTCCTCTTCCTTTTCTGTCTTCTCTTCCCGTTGTGCACCTTTCCATTTCTTTTCACCCTTATGCTTTTCTTCAAAACAAAGTAGCTGACATGGGAAAAGATATCTATGGATAAATAAATTGATTTATGACAGGTGCATTTTTAGATTCATTTATTATATTTTAGATATGGATGTTTTATTTACATGTATGAATGTTTACCAAATGTTTGCCTGGTGTCTGCCAAAATCTGAAAAGGGTAGCCCTTAGAACTGGAGTTACTGATGGCTGTGGGCTGCTATGCAGGTGATGCGGAACCAAGTTCTCTGTGAGAGTATAAAGTGCTTTCAGCCACTAAGCCATTCTTCTCCCCTGTTGGATTGCATTTTTACCATTGAGACTGGAGTAAAATCTCCTGATTTTCTTTGGATGAAGAGATGAGAGAATATAGAAGTTTTGACCCTAATCATTGCATAAGTCTAAATATCATTTACAAAGATAAGAATAGTATGGGTGGCCTTTATACTTTTCAACAACCTGCCTCTCCAATTAACGCTGTTAGGCTTATTAAAGTTCTGAACTAAATTTTAAGCTATTTGATCAAATCAACTATTAATTTGCTATAATAGTTCAACTCCTACTTTTTAATTTGCTTAATTTCTTTTTACATTTTGGTTAATTTGTTTTACAGTTTTACTTATCTACAGAAATAATTGATGAGCTAACATTTACACTCATCCTGAAATATACAAAATTATATGACTATCATTTTACTTAAAAGATATTTTTGATTCACAATCAATGCCAATGAACTTAGAATTCTGTTTGTTCACTCTTGACATTTAACATTTCAACTATATATTATTTTTTTATCGCAAATGTTTGTTTTCTTGGGAGTTCTATAAACACCTCAGAAATGACCTAGGTTTACACTCTCAAAATGAGAAGTTTAAATTGTCTAGATAAAAAATAAAACAGGTTTCTAATATATAAAAAGTAACACTGTTATAGTCTACTTATACAGCTTTCATAAAAGATTCCTGTGTTTTCACAGTAACAAAGTATGGGAAAATGTGAACACTTTTCTTTTTTTTTACTATTTTTCATTATTTATTTTTTCTTTAATTTAAAATTGATTTTCTTCTCATATAGTATATCTTGATTATAGTTTCCTCTCCCTCCACTCCTCCTAGTTCCTTTCCCACTCCCAACCCCTCTGGATCCATTCCCTTTTTATCTCTCATTAGGAGAGAATAGACTTATAAAAGATAAAAATCAAACACAACAAAACAAATATAATAAGATAAAACAAAGACTTTCATACTGAAGTTGGACATGACAATCCAACAGGGGGAAAGGAGTCCCAAGAGCAGGCACAAGAGACAAGGACTCGTTTGTTCTCAGAGTCTCTGGAGTCTCATAAAAACACTAACTTAAAAGCTTTAATATATGTGCAGAGGACCTGGTACAAACCTGTAAAGGCCCTGTGTTTGCTGTTTCATTGTGTGGTGTACGAGCACGTGCAAGCTTGCTTAGTTGATTTAGAGGGCTATGTTCATCTGGTGGCCTCCATCTCCTCTGATGCTTATAATCATTCTGCCTCCTCTTTCAAGGGATTTTCTGAACTCTGAAGGAAAGAATTTGATGGAGTCTTCCAATTTAGACTTTCCCTCTGGCTGTTTGTCTCGGTATTTGTCCCCATTTACTGTAGAAAGAACTTTCTTTGACAATTACTAGAAAAGGTACCGATCTGTGAGTATAGAAGAATATCATTAGAAGTCATTTTATTAATATATATATATATATATATATATATATATATATATATATATACCCGTAATGTTTGTTTTCCCTATGCCTCTGGCCTGTCTAGTCTCTGGTTCTTATTTTCCCAAGCAGAGCAAGGTGTGGGATTCCTTCTCATGGATGATCCTTAGGCCAAATCAAACATTGGCTACTCCCACAAGTTCTGTGCCACTACTGCCCTAGAATTTTTTTTTAGGCAGGACAAATTGTAGGTCAGTTTGTCAAAATGACTGGCTTGGTGTTCATAGTTTTTCTTTTGGTAAACTGAAGAGTACCTTCCTGCACAAAAAAGACTAGAGCTTAGGGCTTTATGTAAGAACCAACTTGACTATCCCATGCTCAATGAGTTGTGTGTGTGTTATTCTCCACAAGGGTCCACACAAAGAGAGCAACTTTTTGTCTTAGCAGCAGCCTGCTTGTTTGGGGATTTCCATGTGATTTTTTTTTTTTTTTTTTTTTTTTTTGCCAACAACTCAATTGAATGCAACCTAATCCCAACATTGAAAGCTTTACCTGCCTACTAGATATGGTTAGATATGTATACTTCCAGACATTCCAGGAAGTGTCCAATGCACTAGGTTTTCACATTACTCCCAAATGAGCCCCCTGAATTCTAACCTTCTTTCTCAGCACTCTCCCCCACTACTCCTTCTCCTCAGCAACATAATCTCTAGACTATTTCTATCCCTATCTACCCTAAGTCTGTCTGTAAAATACTTTCTGAGGAACTGCCTTATAAATTTCCATAGTGGCAGTACAACTTTGCACTCGCATCAGCAATGAAAGAGTGTTCCCCTTGCTCCACATTTTCCACAGCATGCAGTCCCTCTCAGCGTGCAGTTCACAGACTATTCATTACATTCTGCATATGGTGGTGGATGGGGTTTGGAGATATATATTTTTAACTATGTGTAGGCAAGTCTGCCTTTCATATATGTATATGAATAAAGTTGACAACAAAGACCAGAAGAGAGCATTAGATACCCTGGTGTTATGGGCTACTGTAAGCTTCCTAGGTGCTGGGAATCAAACTCTGGTCCAGTGCAAAATCAATAAGTCCTGTTGAATCTCTGAACCACTTTCCAGCTCCCAAGATAAACTAGTTTGATGACTCAGTGTATTTCTAATCAGTTCTAGCATGTCTCAGTAGGTGTTTATGAAAGCAATAGCTTGTCATAATAAAATTAATTGCAAAGAAGAGAAATGTCTTTCTTTGGCAATGTAGTGATTAACTTTGTACATAAAAACCTTTGAAAAATCCTCATAACTGTAATATATAACAAGAAACACATTGATGAAATCACTTTAAAGAATTAATACTCTCTTCAGTCTGCTTTCTTTTATTGAAAACAGATTTTTCATCCAATATATTCTGATCACAAATTTTCCTCTCCCAACTCCTCTGAAATTCTGTTCCCTTTCCTCCCATTAGATTCCACCTCCTTCAGTTGCTACAAAGAAAACCAAAAGGCATCTAAAAAATTATAATAAAATAAAAATAATGCCAATAATTTGAAAATGAGAAAACAAACATTTAGACAAAAAAGAGCCAAAGAAAAATTACAAGATATTTATGTAGATGCAAACACACACACACACACACACACACACACACACACACACACACACACA
>JANHMN010000001.1:241830725-241870656 GCA_030674055.1 Rhabdomys pumilio | reverse complement strand
CACACACACACACACACACACACACACACACACACACACACACACACCTAAATATAAGAATCTCCTAACCACACAAAACCCAGAAATCATAATGTATGTGCTAGTGGCCTATAAGATTATTAAACAAAACTCCCTGTCAAACACTATGAAACAGAGAATCTCAGAGTTGTCTTTGAGTTCATTTAGTGTTGACTTTTTACTACTGTGCCTGCTTTGTATCCCCAAAGGGACTTTTTTAGAGAGAACTGATTTTTTATTTGCAAGTGCTCATCAATTGGACATAGCTTCTGTGTTTGGGATGGGGATGTGTGCACTTCTCTTGTCAGGGCTGGGCCCCCATCTGGTACAGACCTGAGCAGTGCTTGTGCACGCTTACCAGAGTCTCTGTGATTCTTCTGTGTAGGTCCTCCTGTGTTTAGAGGGCTTGTTTCCCTAATGTGTCCATCTCCTCTGGCTCTCTCAATATTTCCATTCCCCTTGTGAATGCTTTCCTGATCCCTTAGGGGAGGGATTTGATGGAGACATCCTTTTATGACTGAGTATTCCATGGTTTCTCACTCTCTGCACAATGCATGGCAGTGTGGCTCAGTATTTGCTTCCATTACTGCAGGAGAAAATTTCTCTGGTGATGGGTAAGACTTCAAGTACTATGTTGTATAGGTATGGAGAGACTGGACAACTTTTTATTGATCCTGCTTTTAGTCAATATGCTTTGAGTTTTTTTCCATTTAGATTTCTGTTAGGTTTGTTGTGAGTTAACTTTTTCACATCTAAGAGGATGATAATGTGGATTTTTTTCTTTCAGCTGTTTCATCCCTGCATCTCTGGGATGAATCCTAATTGGTAATGGTGGATGACCTTTTTGATGTGTTCTTAGATTCTGTTTTCGAGTATTTATTGAGAAATTTAGAATTTATTTTCACAAAGATCTGTAATTTTCTTTTTCTTTTGGGTCTTAGTAACTGTGGCCCCATAAAAAGAACTGGACAGTGTTCCTTCTGTTTCCAGTTTGTGGGATAATTTGAGGAGTATTGGAATAAACTCATTGAAAGTCTCATCGAATTCTGCACTCAAACTATTTGGTGTTGGGCTTATTTTGGTTGGGAGTCTTTTAATAACTGCTTCTAATTCACTAGGTCTTTTAAATTGCTTGTTTAAATTGATTTAACTCTAGTAGAAAAATACATGTGAAGAAAATTTCTTTTAGATCTTTTTTAATTTGGTGGAGGACAGGTCTTTGATTATCTGTATTTTCTAGGTGGCGGTTGTTATGATCTCCTTTTTGTCTCTAATTTTGCTATCTTCTCTGTCTTCATTAGTTTGGCTAAGGGTTTGGCAATCTTACTGATTCTCTCAAAGAACATAGTCTTTGTTTCATTGATTCTTCATATTGTTTTGTTGTTCTTTGTTTATTTCTATTTTATTGATTTTAGTCCCAAGGGTTTTTAGTGTCTGCTTCTTGTGTGTATTATTTTTTTCTTTTTTGTTCTACAGCTTTGAAATGTTTGTATTTGCTAGTAAGTTAATAATCTGAGATCTCTCCCATATCTTAAATAAGTACTTAGTGCTGTGAACTTTCCTGGGTTGTCACTTCTGTTATCAGTTAGTCATTCTGGCAGATATAGCGATACCCGTGTTAAACATGTATTTAAGTGCTTATTTGGCCCCTTAAGTTTCCTTTCTTGAGAATTCTTTGTTCTTTATATATTTTGCATAGTAGTCCTTTATCAGATCTGGAATTGGTAAAACATCTTTTCCCATGCTGTAGGCTTCTGCTTTGTCTGATTGTTAATGTTCTTTGCATTACAGAAGCTTTTCAGTATCAGGATGGTCCATTTATTAATTTTTGACCTTAGTGTCTGTGCTATCGGTGTTCCGTTTAGAAAGCCAGTGCATCAAGATTATCTATCACTTTGCCCTCAGTCAGGTCAGTGTATCTCATTTTGTGTTTTGGTCCTTTATCCTCTTGGACTTAATTCTTATACAGCTCAAGAAGTATGAATCTATTTTCATTCTTCGACATGGAAATATCCAGTTTTATCAACACAATTTGTTGAAGATGCTGTCTTTTTTGCTAGTGTATATTTCTGACTTCTTCATCAAAAATCAGGTGCCCTTAAGTTTTCAGATTTATTACTGGGTTTTCAATTCAATTCCATTGATCAACATGTCTGTTTTATGATAATATTCTATCCTATGTTTTTGTATTATTATTATTATTATTATTATTATTATTATTATTATTATTATTATAGCTCTGTAGTACAACTTGAAATTGGGGATGTTGGTCCCTCCAGCAATTCTTTTACTGTTCAGGATTGTTTAAGCTAACATGGATTCTTTTGTCTTTTGTGGTTGTTGTTTTTTTTTTTCCACAAAAAGTATAAACTTGTTCTTTCAAGGTCTGTAAGAATTGTGTTGGGATTTTGATGGGGATTGCACTACATCTCCATACCATCTTTTGGTATCACCTTCAATTTATTCCTTTAAAGACTTGAAGTTTTCATCATACAAGTCTTTTACTTGCTTGTTATTGCAAGTTTTACTTGCTTGATACCGCAAGATATTTTATATTATTTGTAGCTATTGTGAAAGATATTATTTCCCTGACTTTTTTCTCAATCTGTTTGTCATTTTGTATATAGAGGGTTACTGATTCTTCTCCTTTGAGTTAATTTTGTATCCAGCCACTTGCTGAAAGTGTCTATCAGGAGTTCCTTGATGGAACCTTTAGTGTAACTTATGTATAGTTTGATATTATTTGTGAATAATAGTATTTTGACTTCTTCCTTTCAAATTTATATTCTTTCAATCTCCTTTAATTTTATTATTGCTGTAGCAAAAATTTCAAGTAATATATTGAATAGATATGGAGAAAGTGGATAATCTTGTCTTGTTCCTGATTTCAGGGAAATTGTGTGAGTTTCTCTTCATTTACATTAATGTTAGCTATAGGCTTTCTATAAATTCATTTACAATGTTTAGGTATGTCTCTTGTATCCCTAATCCTTTCAAGACTGTTTTTAAAACTTTTCATCATTTCTTTGTGAATTTCACATCATATACCCCATTCATACTCATTTATCCTCTCCTCATACCCACCCTGAACCCTTGTAACCTCATCTCCAAAATAGACAAAAAAAAAAAAAATCTTGTGGAAGCTGTAGTGTGCCATAGTGTATCCCAGAGTACACCTTTTAGCCAACATGTTTTTTTACTTGCAAATGTTCATTGCAATGATTTGTTGTTCTGGTACAGGGCCTCTGTCTTCTGCTACTTTACCTATGGTGTTTCCTCGCTGCGACTCCTCTTGGATATCCTGTTGTTGCCCTGTATTATGGAGATGCTGCAGTTTTGGATCTGTAGCACTGGCCTCTTCATGAACTCCAGCAGTTCATCAATGTAATAGATGTTGGGGCAGGTCAATTTAAAGACATGGATCTGGGCATGAAAGGTAATCGAGCTGGTCACCCACCTCATATGCTCAGAGACAGTTCACTAGCGATCTCTACAGCCAGGGCCAGTACTACCTTCCTGCTCAGGAGAGGTGTAGGGCCTGCTCTCCCCAATACTACAGCAGGCGAGGCATCAGGCCAGCTCTCCTCTCTCAGGACCCCAGAGCCAGGTCTTCCACCATGTGCAGACTACTCTCAGGGACATCTGCCTGGCCTTTGGTGGTCACAGACCCATGCTGCTGCTTCAGGGCCACAGACCTAGTTGTGGCCCTAGTGCTAGACCAGGCCAGGACCCACTCTGGTCATGGCTAGTCACATCAGGCTACTCCTCTCTACCCTCGAGTCTCTAGTTCTATCTCTCTTCATTGTACCCACATCCTTCTGTTCTGTTTCTCTTTCTCTTCCATTTTTCCACCACTTACCTGCTTATCTTAGAGGTGCTCTGAGTCTCTGAGTGTCTGGCATTATCTGCACTTTGTTTCATTGTTTGTTTTTTAAAGCTAGATTCTATAGTAAAGACTGATATATATCCAAACACACAGATAATACTATCCCAGACTTCCAAATATCCGCCAACTCTCCTATCACCTATTGAATAAAGAAGATAGGCATTTTAACCCCAAAATTGCAAATAAGATTCAACCTTAGGAAAGTTATAGAACATAAAATATTACTAAGAATAAGTATGAGAAAAATCATGTCTGAAAACACATTTTAGTGGAACCATAAGACAAACTAAATATCTATAAGCATATATATATAATGTGGACACATATATGTGTGTGCAAAGAGAGGTTACTTTGAGAGCAAATGAGATGGGGAATTGCTTGTCTCACAGTTTCTAATGATGAATCTTGTCCTAAAACACAATTTTGTTCTTACTACTTGAAAGTTAAAATCTTTAGGAAGTGGAGAGATGTGTCAGCAGTTACTGATGGTCCCTGATCTCACAGAAGACTGTGATTCCCAACAGCCATATTAGGCAGTTCACAGCAGCTGATAACTCCATTTCCAGGGTATCTAATCTCTTTAGACCTCTGGGGCTTACTATACTCACTTACAGACACACATACTCACACACATAAACATGCACTCACACACATACACACATACATACACACACATACACCCCATAAACGTACACACATACATGAACACACACATACATAAACATGCACTCACACACATACACACACATACACCCCACAAACATACACACATACACGAACACACACATACATACATGCACTCACATACACACACCAACACACCATAAAGACATATGCATACAAACAAATACACATACACACACAACACCAGCATGCTTATGCACACACAGTTTTTTAAAATTAAAACAAATGTTAAACAAAATAAAAGTTAGCAGTGTAACTAGAACTAGCAATGCATGATTTGCAAGAATAAGTGTTTTCATTTGCTTTATTAGACTCAAATAGGTTCAACTCACTTTGCAAACCTTTCTGTGTTTGCACTTCTTAGCTCTGGACATCATACCCTTCACAGATGGTGGATGTCATTTGGTCCTAGCCCTTTCTAGCAAATTCACATATGTCAGCAAATGAGCCTGAAAACAACTCCAGGTTTCAAATGCAAAATATTTGTAAATTGCACTGATTCATAATCAGAACAACATAATAAACTACAATCTAGTCATTCTCAGTGGCCTTATTCAGCAGAAAGAAAAAAAAAAGCCATAGAATGGAAGCCAAAAGAGGATATGGAGCTTGGCACTCCCAGTGCTAGGCTTCTGGATATTCAATTACTTGCCTGTGGAAAGTACTGGAATGGTATCTGTGGAGAATAAAACTACTCATCACTTCAGACAAGAGAATGAAAGATCAGACTTGCCATTCATACAAAGGCCACCCACGAAGCAGACTCTATTTTCCATTTTAGATTCACAGTTGCACGGTCTCTCTGTCCACCAGTGTGTTTCAGTTATTAATTTAATATCAATTATATTCACAAGTTTGCATCAGTCAAGTTTAATTTTGTAATGCAGGACCGTTATTTGTAAAGACAACAGTTCTGTCATAGTTTTCTGTTGCTGTGATAAAACATCGCAGTAGCAGAAGGCTTACAGTAGCAGAGGTTTAGAGTCCATGATGGTAGAGCTGAGGGCTCATATCCCAAGCCAAGGAGGAGACAGACAGGACACAGGAATGGCTTGAGTTTCTTGAAATCTCTAGCCTGCCTCTGTGACACGCCTCCTTCTATAAGCAATAGGTTCTAATTCTTCAGTAATTCTAATCATATTTAATTCTAATTTATCCTATATGCTAATGCTTCTTAATTTGATACATTCAGAAACTAAGGGCCAAGCATATGGGCCTGGGGAGCTGGCATTCTCATGTAAACCACCTTGATTTATAATGCTGATCTTATGGTTAAATACAACCTTGTTACTTTTCGTGACCTGACATGACAGAAGAAATCCAACACTTTGCATTATGGAAGCAATGTAAAATTATTAAACCAGCCGCTATGGTTCAGGTCTGGCATCGGATGAATCCTGAGAAGAAAACAGGAAAGAACAGTGATGTGTCTGGATCACTCACTAATTTGTCTGACATCTTTCTACCTCTCCTTCTTATTCTTTTTTCTGCCTTCCCATAAGGCACTGCACCTTGCTTACCTACACTTGGCGATGCTAAGGCTTCCATGCTGAAGACTTTTATGGCACCTTGAAGACATCACCATTGGTCATTTCTCATTTAATCTCTTTCTTACTAGTAACTCTGTAAACAGCTTACCTCTCTTTTGCTGGGAGCTGCCTGTACTTTATTCTGGCAATTACAGCTAAGGCCACACTTTCACAATCTAACCTCTGAAGAACACATGCATGACTCTTTGCGACCAAAAATACTCTTAATCAGATAAAGCCACAGTAATGGTTGGCAAGCAGCTTGTGCAAGAGAGGGCCAACTGGCTTTCCTTTTCCTGGAGACTAGTTACATGTGTAAACAAAATATGCTTCATTATTAAGTAAACATTCTTTTTTGAAAGTAAAGCCAACGAAGAGGAACGAAGCTCTTCCACAACTGTTCCTCGCCAAGCCTGCTAGCCACAGATTAGGATTGAAAGCGGAGTCAATGACATGAAAGTAAATAATGCTTTTAAATGAAGCGGACTATGCATATACATCTGAGAGAAGGTGGCTGTAGTTACGGATTGTTGAGTAAATGCCCAGAGGCTCTAAAACGACACATGAAAAGCCCATTTCATCAGATAATACTATTATTGCTATAACACACAGAAATACAGTGGCCAGTGGGAAAGGGCAATAAAATGTATTCTTTCTTTCGTTTAGAAGTCTAGAGTGAGTGGGGATGTTGGGGGTAGTGTATGAGCACCATGCTGTCATCAGGGACCCAGATTCCCAACCTTCAAAGTCACCATTCGGATAGGAAGTGCCTGCTATTCCCAAGGTGTTTCCAGATTTCAGAGCAAGAGCTGGAGTGTGCCGCCACCATTTGGCATTACAGACCAGAAGAAGAACAAAAGACAGAACAGAAGAGTATTTCGGTTTCCTTAAATAGTTCACATCTTTAAGCAGCCTTCTAAAGTTTCACATGTCTCAGAGTTTCTGTTGTGATCGGCAGAATTTTATAGGGCCATTACTAACTGACAACCAGGAATCAGAAATGTCTTTTTTTCAAACTTATGTTTTTAATGGTAATAATCCAGACAAAATTTAAGCTTTCCCACAGCAGCAGAAGGGGAAAATTAGTTATTTTTGCAGGGAATTAAAGGGTACATGAACACGAGACTTCTGAAAATAAACTGGGTATCACTTTAGGGTATGCACAGAGAAAAGAAAAAACTAACCTGAACTTTTACACTTTTGCCCTTCAGGGAGCAAAGGTCAATTCCCCTTCCCATTGTCAAAGCCCTACAAAATACACTAGCTTCCTGCTTCTTCTTTTGGTGTTTGTGGACATTTCCTGGATACTAGGCACTTTGCTATCTAATGCATTTACTTCTTTAACCTGCCTGCGTATACCTGGGATACCAACTCATGAAAAAACAAAATTTCATTGAGATCATAAAGAAGATTTCAAACAGCCTTTAACAAGCAAGCAGATGTACAAACAGGACAAATGGGTGGAGGTGGGACAGGGCTGGAAAGGTTGGGGATGGAACATGAATAGCACAGGGCACAGATGAGCAGTACTATTCCTAGTGCGTTGTCATAAAAACCTGTCAGGGCTTGGGGTCTCACTGACCTTGCTTTCAATTCTGATCTTGCCATTTCTTAACTGTATCATGCTGGCCAGGTCCCTTTCTTTGCAAAGTGCTAGCAATAGTTCAAGCCTCTCCTAGGCTCTACGGAGAGTAGTTGAGACAGAAGTGTCTTGAATTGCACCGAGAACAGTCCCAGCAAACACTGGTCAGCGTTGTCATTTACTGTTTATGTTCAGATGGTTCTTTCCTCACTGGTGTCATTTCACAGTTTCAAATGCTCTTGAAATCGAGAAACATAACACTGAACGAGATATTTCCTACACAAAACTGTATTGCAATAAAATAGAGGAGGTGGCCAATAAAATTGACTTTGTCTGCATTTATCTGAGCCAGATGTTACACTGCAACTCATGATTTCTTAACTAGGTAACATTATTCTGTTCCTTTGACCTCTAAGACAAGTCGATCTAGGACCAAAAGATCATCTCAAACTCCCAGAAATTAAAATGAGTTGGGGGTAGCAGAAAGTTCCTTCAATATCAGTGTTCACGTTTGATGACAAACTACCCCGCTCCTAGGTAACTGATGGTTTTATTTTTCATTATATAAATGTTAGCATGTTAAATAACTATTCTTTATGGAAACCTTGTCCGCTGCTTTAGATAATGAATGTCTTAATGATCCATTTTTTATATTGTTTCTCCTATTGAAACACAGTTGAGAATGTACTCTGAAGTGCTTTCCTGAGATTCTGTAAGAAAATACCCTTATGTTTGAGTCCATTCTCTGCAGCTCCCATCTACACACTGAAGTCAACTATCATGAGCCAGATTTATCCATCAGTGTCTATCACAATACTTCTTTTTATCACCTTGATCTCAGCTCTTCTTGTTGCACTAAAAATAGTAAAATTAGAGCATGTTACACTTAATGAAGAGCTTTTCTTATGATAACCTATAATATGCTTTAAAATCATGCTATGCTCATAAATAAAGAGACTTCATCGGATGACTAAAGTACCCAGCAATTGAAATAATACCATCTTTCCACACTATTAAATGTCCATTTAAATAACCTATCAAACTCCTTTAGGTGAGCTCAAATTGTTTGCAAACATTGAATGTTTAAAGAACTCAGTCATCCAAAGGAACCGTAAACAACAAGCCTGAGTTCCTTGAGCAGACAACGCATTAATGAATCTGCAAAGTGTAGACAATCTATTTTATTTGAGCTTATACTACATGAGAGAAAGAGGTCATAAAACGGAACATCAGAAAAAAAAAATACTCCCCCAGGACAATCAGAAGAATTTCATTATTGGAAATCAGACAGAACATTGTGCTAGAAGCTTAGATGAATACGACATGGTCCAATAAAAAAAGAGAGGGATTAGTGCTATTTCTTGCAGGCTGGGCAGTGAGCCAAATAGACTGTAAGGCAGAGACAAGCATGGAGGAAGATTATTAGGAAGTGCTGCTGTTATCAGTGCCTATGGAAAAGAAGTGAAATAAGCTGGGTTGGCAGGGGAAAATGTTGATATGGAGAGTTTTAGCCAGTCACATGGGTAGCTTGCATTCAAGACAGCCCTGAAGAGTTCTTACGGATAGATGTGGAGCTATTTGTGACAATGTTATTTGACCTAGAGCAAAGAAATAAATACTCCTCAGCAGAGGCCTTAAAGCTGAGTCTGGATGCTGGTACTCAGAGGCTGGGATAACTGATCCTTCATTCTAGAATGAGAATCTAGTCGCTTAATAAGTATTGTTACAGAATTCTTTTAAAACCATCATTAATGTCTCCAAGAAAAAGAATGGCTGAGTGAAAACATAGTCACACCGATTATATCTCCACAGGTATTGATGTGCTGGTTTGTGCCACGGTTGCCCAGTCCAAGCATATAGATGCTGGAGACAGTAAGTTGGTATGAGGGTGCCATAGTCTTAGCAATTAGTGATATAGAGTCAGATCTCCATGCTCTATCTCTATAAGATTCTGAAGGTAGTATTTCTTGTGTTAGAAAGCAGTATCTGGACAGATCACACCAGGCCAACAAAGCTTCACAAGAAGAGGTTTATTGGGGGGAATCAGGAAGAGGAGGAGGAAAGAAGGGGCGAGAGGTTGGGGTTTCTGCCTTTCATTCAGGCTGTGACATAATCATCTGCTTCACAGAGCACAGGTGAGGCACACAGGTCAGGTACACATTGGGAATGTGTGGTGGTTGCCATGGTGACCAATGCAAGAGGGTCCTTGTTGCCTAGGGGTGACTTCATCAATGGATTCAGATACTGTAAACAGCTTGTGATAGCAACAGTACTTCCTTCCAGCTTAATAACAAATATATACTCTGGAGGTCTTCAATAAAATAATCTATAAAATTAGATAGATCTAGTCAATTACCTAGGGTTATTGAAGTCAAAATTCATGGAGAAGAACCTACCACTGCTATTTTACTAAACCAGCATGATCCCTAAGTATTTTCTAAATATTTAATTTTATACTCACAGATAAGTGTTTTTCCTACCTCCATATCAAAGACACTTCTTTTTTTTTTTTTTTTTTTTTTTGATGGACAGAGACCATTAGAGAAACTAACAACCAAAGTGCAGAGTACAAGAGATCAAGTAGGTCCCAGTGACAACTGACACATCTACAAAACAACTGAACCCAAGGCTCAAGGACAGTTGTGTGGGGGTGGGGGTGGAGGGTGGGGGGCTGTGTGAGAGAAGGAAGGATTGAAAGAGACAGAGAAACAGGAAATTTGCTGGGAGATTGAGTCTTCTAGGCATGTCAGAGAGGCTCTACTCATGATGTCACATCAACATCACAGCCTAAACAAGACCTGAATAACAACACTAATCATCATGCTAACGTGGAAGTGAGGCCTCATCACTAGACAAAGAACTGCAGGAAACTGGGGAATGATGAGAGCTGGATGAATGGTAGTCTTCAAAGGAAGATCATTTGGTTATGAATTGGAAAGGAGTGACTGCCTACATCAAAAAATATCTTTCAAATAAACCAGCAAAAATTGCATAGAAAGACAAGAACAAAGCAAACTCCTAAAACGTAGAAGGGAGAAAGGTGTCAGGGACAGAGATTTTCCCACCTCTGAGGAAAGCACAGGCCACCACAGCACACAGTAGATCCTTATCATGTAGCCTGATGGTTTTAAATTGTATTTAATCTGGCCTCTCTTGATGAAATGTGCCCGTTATTCCCCTAGGAATGGAATGTTGACCCTTCATCTGATCTTATGCTATACCTTGGAAGTATGTAACTTTACTCTTTTTGTTTGTTTGTTTGTTTGTTTTTAATTTCCACAGGGGATCATAGGTAACAGTTTGTCTTGAGTTTTAGTGGAAAACTTTGGACCTGGAGTTCTGGGAAATGCTCTAACACTTAAGACCTTGCAACCTCACATGAGCCCTTGGGAGATGAGAGAGGAATGCTCTCATTTGGATGTGAAATACTCCCTAAGTGACCATGTGCTAAAATCTTGCTTCTTAACTTTTTGCTGGTGTAAAGTAGAAGAAACTTCAAGAAATGGGGTCTAAGGTTTTTACATCACTGTGTATGGCCTTGAGTAGGATTGGAAAATTCAAACTATGATAAAGATCCAAGACACAGTCATCCTAGACAGTCTAAACTGTTGAAGAACACACAGGGAACATGGGTCTACATTCTATGTTTGGTCTGTAGAACTGTAGGCACTCGCGTGTTATAGGCCTAGACAGTGCTTAGCCTTCTATGAATGTGTTCATGCATGTGTTCTAAATATTCACCCCCTGGCGGAATGAGAAATTAAAATTAACTGTGGTATGCAAATATATATGTTGAAGGTGCTACCTCAGTCAAGACTCATTTAGGAAGGAGATGTGTGGTTAATTCTAAGAGTAGTCATCATCTTACTTAAATAGATAGGTCAATCGAATTTTTCAAATTGAATGACAAGGTAATTTTCATACTCCCATCCTAGGTCGCAGACCAATAGGCAAGATGCCCAAGCAGACTGCTGAGGTGGGCAGATGGAAAGCGCAGAAATCGCTTAAACCTTAGCTCCGCAAAGTCGCTCATCTCTGCTAATTTAATTAGGGGCGCTTTCCTGGCAGGTGATAGTTTTATCCGCAGTCAGCATTATTCAGCACACATTCTGAATTCACTGTCTATTTAGTCAGTCCTGCTTCTGTAAGTCAGAGAAATTCACTAAATTGTGTCTGTTCCTCATACCTCATACCCCAGAGAGTATCCAGAAGCAATTGGGCTCAAATTCATAAGTTTCATCATCTCAATTCAGCAATGAACACTGGCTAACTAAATTTCAGAATAAGGGTGTAGAAGGCAATCCTCATAACAAGTCTTTACTATCTCTCAGTTATCTCTCTGGCAGAAATATTAGGAGACAATTTGATAATGTGTGCTTCCACAGGCCACAGTCTTTAACTACAAACTGCTTGAAATTGCCAAGGAATAAGTAATTGGAGAGAAGCATTTTAATGCTGACATCTTAATTCTGGTAGCCACTGAGATTCCCTCTCAGATTTGAAACAACTTGACCCTGCGAAGATATCATGAGAATATTCGAATCTTGCCTTCTCTACAACAGTATATCAGAAAGTGGTCAGATCTGCTTCAGTGCCTCAGAAGGCTAACATAACTATTGGATGCTTTTAGAACTGGACAAAAACAACCTGTCCTAGATCCTAGATTTTGTCTCCAAGCTCCCACGTGAGCTACAAAATTCCATTGCTGTTGGTAAAATAAGGAGTATCAGGTGATTATGTGTGTTCCTGACTGACAACCTCCATCTTCTTCATTCATGTTTGCAAGCTGAAACTTTATAAGACAATAATGTTCATGTTTTAAAAAAACAGTGATGGTCAGTTTTAAATATCAAATTAACTGGGTTAAAATATGAAAAAAATTTGGCAAAATATTACTTTTTTTATTTTTACTAAAATTATATTTAAAAATTATATAAAAAATATTTTAATACACAATATTATTTAGTGCTTCTATAAAGATGTTTCTAGAAGATACTAGCATTTGACTCTAAAATAAAGTTGTGTCCTTGCCCACATCACTGACTATTGCATAGTATACTACAGGCCAGGATAGTAAAGGTTGAAGAAAGGTAAGCAATCACTTTCCTTGTATTGGGATATCCATTTTCTGGTATTAAACACTGGTTCCCTAGTCCTTGTGCAGTCAAACTTTCTGAGTCTTATACCAGCACTTGAGTCTCATGCCCTTAGAACATACAGTTCCAGTATTACCCGCCCTGGTTCTCAAGCTTTGATTATTGAATTATTGTACCAAGTTTCTCCGTTCTCAGATTTCAGGTGATGATAAGACTTTTCAGTCTCTATTATTGAATGAAGCAACTCCCATAACAAATCTTTGGCTACGTTTATTTTCATATATATTATTGGTTTTATTTCTCTGGAGAACCATGACAAATGCACCTATCATACATTCATTGTGTCAAAACAGATTAGAACTCGTTTTATTTTTATTGGATATTTTCTTTATTTATATACTTCAAATGTTATCCCCTTTCCCAATCCCTCCATGCCCCCACCCTGGAACTCCCTATCCATCCTTCTTCCCCTTGCTTTTATGAGGGTTTTCTGCCACCCACCTACCCACTCCCCCCTCCACCCTGGCATTCCCCTACACTGGGGCATGGAGCCTTCACAGTACCAAGGGCATCTCCTCCCATTGATGCCCAACAGGGTCTTCCTACATTTAGCATTGCTTACCATTAATACGTTAATTCTAGCTCTTCTCTCTCTCTAGTCCTCTGCTTTGATTCACTGCCCAAGGGTCAGGCCTTCTTGATCCTTCAAAGCCTGTTCTCTATGGTATAGTTAAATAAATATTCTGTACTTTGCTTAGTATAATTCACCACAGAAATAATTCAATATACTCGGTAGAGTTATTTATTGCACAACTATTTTACTCAAAGCTCTGTGTGTTTTGATAATTTTGGTCTAACCTGTATCGACTGCATTTGTCTTGCTGAGTGCTTAAAAAAATACTTATGACATCGAAGTATCTCTAATAAATTCTTAATCTATCAGATAAATCATATTCTTTTTAATATGTGCCGTATCCTCAAAACGTCAGATAATAGTCAAACATTAAACATAAAAGAAATTGCTATATTGTTACTTCCATGTATTATTCTAATTGAATTAAACTCTGATTATTTCTATTTGAAAATTTTTGTTTGAAATTTTCCTGATATACACCACAAAGACTGCACAGATTCACATCTAAGCTGTTGCCTTCCCAAAGGCTTCATATTAGCATTGCTGTGTGATCTGCCCTCACTCTTTTCTACTTGAGAGAGTGGAAAACAAAACTAGAACTTTGGCCAACCAGACATATTCATGACAATGACTAATTCTTTAAAGAGTGCCGTATTCATGACAATGAAAGAGTTATCTCTTTAAAGAGTGCATATTGCCCCTGTAATCTTCAATGCTGGAAAAGCCACAATGAGCTTCTGGAACAACCGATGGAAACTACAGACATGAGGCAAGAGCAAAGGTTTATATTAAGAGCTACAAAACACTTTACTGCGTGTTCAGGAATTTGGGGGTTGTTTTTAACTCTATAAAGAACCTCTTTGCTAATATTTATAAGACTATATTGAGCCTGGGAATTGTTTGTGGAACACAGGCTATTTACCAATACTAATTCTTCCAATGAGAGAGCATAGGATGCCTTTCCATATTTCTTCGCGTCTCCTCAGTTCCTTCCATCCAAGTTTAATCACTTTCATTGTGAAGAGCTGTTATCCATTAGGTTAGACTTTTCCCTGGTTTTTTGTTGGGATTTTTGTGGTTAGTGCAGCGATTAGAAATGGAATTCCTACATTCTATTTCAGATAATTCACTGTTGGAGCATAACACTACTGAGGGTTTTTTTTTTTTTTTAATGTTGATATTGTAACTTGCTACTTGCGAAATTGACTTATAGTTAGATTTGGC
This sequence comes from Rhabdomys pumilio, assembly GCA_030674055.1. Taxonomy (NCBI): domain Eukaryota; kingdom Metazoa; phylum Chordata; class Mammalia; order Rodentia; family Muridae; genus Rhabdomys; species Rhabdomys pumilio. The sequence continues at coordinate 241,856,003 of JANHMN010000001.1, read as the reverse complement.
GGTGTTCTTTTGTTACTGTTGTTTGGGTTTTGGTGGAGGCTTTCTATATTGTTTGTATAGATTTTTCTATACTGTTTGTATAGATTTTTTTTTCTATTTCTATACATTTAGGATCACATTAAGACACTGATACCTCTTTTTCAGTTTTGCTGACCTATATTTCTTTGCCTTTCCCATTATCCCGCCTAGGACCCCAGCACTACATTGAATATAAATGGTAAATGTGGGTATTTTATCTTGTTTTATATTTTAGCTACAAAGCTTTCAACATTTGCTTTCTTGGGTTGAAGTTAGCTGTTGCCACTGCACGCCTCTCCAGGGCCAAGGTAGGTTCATACTCAGCAACCAGAGTTCCCAGTTTTTGATCAGAAAAGGAGGGCTTCTGTGCAGCTCTGAACGCATTCCCCACAAATGGAACCATTCTCAGGTGATGATTTGGTGCCTAACTCACCTTTTCAGAACGTAAGCAGTTACTTTTGCCATGCTATACTATATGAAATAGGGTATGGACTGTGATGTCCCATCCTGTGGGCCACCACAATACCTGACCCACCTTGACCCAATAGTTCACCAAGACCAGCATAGGACCAAGGCACATACTACTATGAACTGCATATTACAGACAGGAACCCACGGCAAGACTACTGAAAGAAAATGTTATGATACTGACTAAAATAGAAGAGTGATAGACTCTTGAGCCATGTGTTCTACTTGACATCAGAAAAGCTCCATTTGGAACTAGCTCAGGGACTAAGGCTAATATAATCAATTTAAAGGTAGGTTTTACCTGCCTCTTACTAAGCTCAAAGATATAAAGCTGTGCTTTCTAGCCTGTCCTGTTGGTTCTTTTGCACCAGGCTGTGATCCTGAGAGTTACGGTAGTATTGAAGATAGTCCCTTGAACAAGACCTATGCTAAACTAAATTTAACTGGATCCCACAGTCATGAGAAGAGACAATTCAGTTGCAGAGATCGAAGAATTGAGGTGAGTTACGTACGTCAGGTTCACTCCAAAAGCAACAATAAAAGAGGCCCAGACTTGAATTTGTTCTAATGGGTCACAGATAGCCACCAGAAGGCAGCACAGATAGAAAAATCTCTGTGTAGACTCTTGTCTAGTTTGGGAACTTTGATTTATTCTTGGTGCTGGTTCTCACTGCAGCAAACCTGACTGTGAACTTGTAGGTACTTTTCCCCACACTCCTCCATAGGGGATAGAGTCTCTGTCTACGGCAGTGGTTGGAGAAGGGTTGGTAGGGGCCATCTACCGGATGCCTGTTAAAAGGTCTGAGTTTCCAGAGAGGAACTGTGTCATTCCTTTCAGTGAATGATATATTAAAATTATTTCCCATTTGAATAAAAACACGGACGTCATTGAGCAACAACTCACTCAGGAGTCGTTGGTATGTGGAGTGTGACCCAACACAACAGAATTGAAGCAGGAGGAAGATCACAAGTTCAAGAACTGGATAGCGAGACACTGTTTCAAAGCCAAAATCAAACCAGCCACACACACAAAGAGCAACAAAAGTGAATAGAAGCTGATCCTGAGTGTGTGTATGTGCGCACGCACACGCGTGTGTGAGTACTGAGACAGAAAAACAGTAGAATACTATGTCTTCTTTTATTTTTGGTTCATAGTCTTGGACACATTGCACTGGATTTCTGTCATTTGATGATTTTCGACTCATTATAAAACAGGGCTGGTGGTACCTCGCTAGTTTTTGATTCGCAAACATCAAATCATGCAGCTATTAGAAGAACAATCAAGCTATAAAATGCAAAGATCAGATACACACATTGATGCAAATCAAATCAAAGGCCTAAGAAGCCTTTGCATTTTTCCTTTTTTTTTTTTTCCTTATTCTTCCAAAGCAGTGTGTGTGGACAGCCAGTTCCAGTATGTGGCTGCATGCATCAGCTGACAGGCCACGAGAAGAAGGAAGCATGCAGATAATACATGTTCAATAGGTTCATTTAATGGAAAAGGGACTATACTAAATGAGAAAATTGGTGCTAAATAGGAAGCAAAATTAAAGGCACTTAGAGCACTTTAAGCAAAAGCTGGTCTGTAAAAATTGAAAATCACCTCTAGTATTTGCAAACTGCAAGCTCAGCCATGTGCTGAAGGGTAGTACAGAAGTAATAGCAGCTACTATTTCTTAAGGTAAAACTACTATTTTTGCTTTATCCAAGGTCCTAATCTTCCTGGGAGAAAGACATCAGATATATTAGATATTAGGGAAGGAGATAGTTGGTGATTTAATCATGATATCTTTCTAGAATTTGGAGACATGGTAAAATGTCAATCACATACTCCTTTATTTTTAAAGAAATGTCATCTCCTCAGACTATTTATCAAGACAGAAGAACCTATGACAGACCCGGTTGTGTCCTTCTTGAAGTTGTTATGTTATTTCTTGAAACATTGCCAATGGAATTAGGAATTCATTTTGTTGCTAGTCACTTTTTCTTGGATACAGCACATCTCAATAAATCAATAAAACATTTAACCAGTGACAAAAATTTAGTAGATCAGATGGGAACATAGTTGTAATTTGTTCCAATCTTTATGTTTGACAATAGTAATAATATCAAAATAATGATGATGGTGATGATGACAATGGTAATGATAATAATAATAATAATAATAATAATAATAATAATAATAATAATTTTTTACTGGTTTTAATAATTGATATATTTTACTTAAAAGAAATTATTGTTTTATGTCTACTTATTAAATAAAATTTAATTTTTAAATAAAAATTATTTAGTTTCTAAATGAAATTTTAGTAACCTCCAGATTCAATAAGACTTGGTACTGATAATTTTTTGATTAACTATTGATCCATTTTCCATTCTACTTGAAGGTCAATGATTTTAACACTATGTACCATTGTATAAAATGAGCCTTCTGTGTGGGTCTTCTCTTGTGCTGGATAACTATTACATATCAAATGAAATGGACAATGTGGTGTCTTTACTAAGCATGCTTAGTGAAGTTATCAGTAAATGATATATGCTATTAATGGTGGCATCACTGTAGACACTATTAGTACTGTAATAAACAGACTGAAGTATTCAAAGAACACAACAGACAAAAGTCATAGTGAGTCATACTGATGCTAGGTCCAGACATGGACCTAGTTTTGGCAATCATATATATGGATTGTTCAATTAATATTTAAATTAGACACATCATACAAAATTAAATTCCTAGTTTCTACAAAGATAATCAAATCGCAGTTGTGAGAATGAGACTATCTGGGGCTGAAGAGATAGCTGTGAGGTAGCTTGTGAGGACTTGAGTTTGGATCCCCACCTATGTAGAAACCTCAATACCAGACACAAAAAGCCCTCTTTTGAGCTGCTGATCAGGGTAGTCCAAGATACTCCCAAATGCACATTCTATTGCCCTTAATTACATCTCAGAACTGGAAGATAAGTCTCTTTTGCCAAAGACACTATGTACCTCACAAACAAGGTCTAGAGACTATTGAACTAGAACTGACCTGATTGTCCCCTCCATGAGGATTAGCTTTCATGCTACCAGAAGATGCCATGCAAGCTTTCAAAGAAGGCAAGTAACAGTCCTACTCGATTATATTGCCTATGAACTATATCAATGACCAGCATGTCACAGTAACCCTGTGGGTATAGTGGTGACATTAAACCTTGGCAGTAACCAACAGCTCTATAATGGGACTTACAGTGCACTTAAGAGGAAAATCATGTCTGGACTGGAAACATAGGTAACTACTCAATGTTAGTTAAATCATGGTGATTGGAAGAGAATCTAAAACAACTACTTTACTAAATAATCATAATACCTAAAAACGATCTGTAAACATTTGACCTTATACCAACTGATAAGTGTAGTCTTCATCCTTCATCAAAGAAAGTTCTCTTTCCTACAAACTGAGACCACTACCTAAAAATACAACCAATCAAAGTGTAGAATTGTGGAGTATTATACTTTGGAATAGATCTAGACAATGTTTCCATTCCTAACAGTTAGAGAAAACATTGTACAGGATGGTGGTGGTGGTGGTGAATGCTTGTAAGCCCCAGAAGATCAAGGATTTTGATATGAGATCTCCTAGTAATATGAGAATCTATACCCATGCCAACCTGGGTGAGAGAAAGTCCACAAGGCCTCAACCCTGCACAAAGGACTATAAGCTAATGTAATGAGGAAAGGTAGAGTGAGAGAGGCAGTCTTCCTCAGGGAAGAACACACCCGTTGTTTGTCCAGTGCCCAATGGTTGCCCTGAAAACACACATACAAGCATATAAGTAACTATATGGACTCAACAGCCTATATTTAAAAGATTTGTGTGTATATATAAATACATATAGGCACACAATAACAATGAAAAACAAAGTCGTGAATTTGAAGGAGAGCAGGGAGGGATGTACAGGAAGATACAGAAGGAGGAAAGGGAGAAATGTAATTAAATCACAAGCTCAAAAATATACAAAAGAAACCAACATCATATGAATATATAAAAAATTTCAAACTGTAAAATGTAAAATTAAAACAACAACAACAAAGTGAACAAACAACAAGAAAACATGCTGGATTTAGTGTCATATTCCTGTTATCCCAGGACAGACAGGAAGACTCACAGACTTGTTGCCTACCTTTTGACCTAAGTCCTCTCCTTCTTTTCCTCACATTGACTATTAGAAAAAGGTGCAATTTGTTTGCTTGTTCCTGAATGCAACGCTGTCATCTCATGATGGATACATAACTGTCATCTCATGATAGGATACATAAGTGTGTGACGTTGTTGTGTGAAGGTGATGGTGATAATGGTGTGGTAGTGGTGGTGATGGTGTTAGTGTGTATTTGTTTGTGCATGCATGCACGTGTGTGTGTGTGTGTGTGTGTGTGTGTGTGTGTGTGTGTGTGCGCACGCGCGTGCGCGTGTGTGATTTCTTGTTTACATTGTTTTCCTCTGCTTTAGAGAATGAGAATTTTATAAGACCAGAGACAGTCATTATAACTCATAAATTTTGACACTTCTGTGACGGACTGGCACACGGCTAGAGTTCAATAAATATTTTATGAAATAATAAACAAACATAAAAGCAAATGAAATATGCTGAGGCCTGATAAATTCACTTGTAAGTGAATGAAATACGTTGAGGTCTTAAATTCATCTGTATACTAGTTTATACACAGAAACTGAAAAGAAATTTCTTTTATTCTTATGCATAGATGCACTACACACAGACTGGTCATCTTCATATGCAGTACTTATTTTTTCTCCACTGTCTTCTTTGATTTGTATTTGGAACTTGATTTTAACATGCAAATGAAGTATAAGATTACTGTAGGATAAGACCTGTTTTGTGCACATATCTGTATGGCTTTAAAATCAAATACTAAAAATCTGAAAAGTCAATCATGATGCCTTTTGTAAGGTCAGAATTGTTATGCATGGCAGCCTGGGGACAGGTTCTAACAAGAGTTTCTCACAAAACTAATCTCACAGTGGTTGGAGAATTCAAGGCTTACAGCCTATTTGTATTTTCCTCTTTAAAATTCTGGAGATTTTTCTACTGAGAGCATAGCAGCAGAACATGAATTTCCATAAATTGGTCCACGCAAGGGGATTTCTAGACTTTTCTTTTCTTCCTCTTCTCTATTGCTGGGTTTAGAGGGTCAAAAGATTCAGGGTTCAAAACTGTGATCTACTGAGACTATGGATTTGTCACCATGGCAACAAGCAAAATAAATCAGTAAGCAAGGATAAGAGAAAATACACTCCTTCATTGTCCTGCAACAAACAGGTTATCAATGCAGCAGAACTCTTTCAAGATAAGACAGACGTCCTATTGTAAAGGTGACTAATACCACGTCTTACCCCCTACTTCCTGACATTTTCTTCTGCTCTAAATATGGAACTATTTAAACGACTGGACATTAGTTTTGAGGAAGTCCATACTTTACTTTAAATTGCAATTCTACCTATTACTATCCATTTCTCACTTTAATATACAAATTATTCAAGGCTAGATTAAGTATAATTGGAAGTTAATGATTTCTTTTTGCCTAAGTGGGTTGAAGCATACAAACTAGAAGAAACATTTAATTAGCAAATAGGAATAGCAGAACTTAGAATACATTCTGCATGTGAGGAATCAGTCAAGCAGGCTCAGAAATTTAGTTGCTCATAGAAAGCACACTGGCTCACTTGAATCTAGAAGCAAAGGAATTGGATGAAGAGGTGGGAACTCTACCTTCTTCCATCATCAAGAAACCTGCTTTCTGATTGATGTCTACACATGGCTGCCCCCTATGGCACACAATGAAGAGGTAGTGACAATACATTTAAGGATTATGACATGAAAGTTGTTATAGTTGCTGACACCAGCTCTATAAACTATAACAACTATTAGTTGTGACATCCCAATTTAGATTCAGTTGTCCACAAGGGAAGAGATCACGTATTATTTTTAATAATAAGTGCTTGTACCTGCTATTGAGAAGATGCTAAATAAATAAATTAGAGAGTGAATGAATGAATGAATGAATGAATGAATGAAATAAACAGCCTGGATTGAACATTTGATCCACTAATGTTCACCTTTTGCTTTTGATAATGGCATCCAGAAACAAATCTTTGAAGGATGTAGATTAACTTTTAATAAGTCCAACTAAAATAAGAGTGGATTTTTAAAGACATTATATTTTTAAATCTCCTTTCTGAGTCCAGTACCTACTAATGTAATAATCCTTTAAGGTGACAAAAATCAGAGACCAATTATGTAGATATCATTGAACAGGCAAAGAAGAGTTTATTCAACGTGAATGCAATAAGGAGAGAAATTTAACTCAACTTTACTGATAGAATGACAGAGTAGAAACTGGTAAGAGACAATATCAACCAACCAGAGCTCCCAGGGTCTAAACCTCCAGCCTGGGAACATGCATGGAGGGACCCATGGCTCCAGCTGTATATGTAGTGGAGGATGGCCTTCTCAGGCTTTGGTGAGAGAGGAGGTGCTTGATCCTCCAGTGTGGGGGAATTCAGGGTTAGGGTGAGGAGGGGGGAGTGAGTGGATGGGTAGGGGCACACCCTCATAGAAGCAGCAGGAGGGGGGACTGGATAAGGAGTTCCTGGGCTGGGGGAATGGGGAAAGGGGATCACATCTGAAATGTAAATAAGTAGAATATCTAATTTGGAAAGGAAACAAAAAAACAAACAAACAAACAAAAGAGCTAACCAGCCAAAGGATGTTCCCAGGCAGAGCTGCCCAGGCAGAGACTGGGCTATTTGCATTTGTAAATTTCTACCCATTGAACTTGGGCTCCTCTCCTGAGACTGGGGTGTAGAAGTACAGTCTTTAGTGATGATTTCGTTTCAAAAGAGTAATCCCCAGATCCTTGAAAAAAAGCATCCCTGTACTGCAGAGTCTGTGAGCAGATTTACATATCAAAGGAGAAGGAAAAAAGTTTACAGCTGTTTGTTGTCTGAAGCAAAGGCCTTAGGGAAGGGAAGGTTAAAAGTCTCTAAGTAAAATTTGGTTGGATTGATGGAAAGTTTATGACACCTTGGTCATGGTGGAGACTTCAATTTAATGGGAAAAGCGAATCACATATCAAATCCAACGCCAAGTGGTCAGCCCAATGACACATTTATGTATAGGCACATTCCTAAATATATAATGCAGCATACGGAGAAGGTTGCATTTATGTATTTAGGGATGTGTGTGTGTGTGTGTGTGTGTGTGTGTGTGTGTGTGTGTGTGTTCATGAAACAAGAATGAAAGAAAACAACTCATAAATTTAAGAGACAGAAAGTCGGTCCATGGAAGGAGTTGGAGGAAGAAAAGGGAAAAAGAAGTGATGTAATTGTATTATCATTTCAAGAAAAGCATTATGGGAAACTTTATTCATTTTGATTTAATTTTCATTATGATGGGGCTTCAACAATGATAGCATTCCTAGATTAAGTCAAGTTATTGTTTCATGATTTTTATTAAGTAAAATCACTTTCCAGTCTTAATTTTATTTTCATTTAATATTAGTATTTTTATCTTGTTTTACATTTTTTTCAGAGAAAAATCCATTGTTATTACTACCTTAAAAATGACTTCTTAAGCTTTGGCATACTTTTTTTCTAAAAAAGATTTGGATATTTTTATTTTATGTGTATGAAGTTTTGGCTGCATATATGTACATGCTCCATGTAACGTCCTAGTACCCATGGTGACCAGAACAGGGTATTACAGCCTTTGGAATTGGAGTTACAGACAGTTGTGTGCCTCCATGTAGGTTCTTAGAACATAACCAACGTCCCCTGCACAAGCAGCAAATTCTCTTAAGTGCAGAGCCATCTCTCAAGTTTTGCCTTTTAAAAGCTTCTTTCAAATGAGGACTGGGAGCATAAGTCACACTGAAAATCCCAAGAGGGTTTGTAGCAAAGTTTCATTCACGAATTAGGCAATTCTTTCTGTATTAATTAAACAACTCGTTCGTAAAAAAAAAAAAAAAAATGGGAACATCTAAAGCAATATGCTTTGAGAAGTGCAAATGTGTCTTGATGTGTGGTGGGTCTTTCAGTTGGGCAAGAGTCTGGAAATCTTAGAATCGACATAAGTACAAAACAAGAATCTTACCCACTTACCAAAAGAAGAGATCACTTCCTCTTGAGAAGGCTTTGTGAAGAAGATGGTATTGAAGTAGGACTTCAAAAATCAGGAGGTATATTGAAAAAGATAAATCAAATTCTAGTAGCTGGGGTACGGAATAAAGAAAGTACAGAGATCTAAAGTAATAAAAATTGCTTTTGGTGCGAAAAAGACTGTATTTAACCTTTAGTTATGCTTTTTCAACTATTAAAAGTTGGACTATTATGTTTCATCTCTAGAGGTGGCTTCTGCTCACCAACCAAGCATAAACAAAACAGTCTTAGGAATAAATCAAACTCTAGATCGTAGAAGTCTCAGCTGAGTTGTATCAAATGGCACCCGAATTCCTGTTTCTTCTGCAGGCTACATGACTCTTGGATATTGGTATTACAATGATTTCCTCTGCTACACTGAGAACTCCTTTCCCTTTCGGCGGCGTCATGCCCAGCTGGTTTGGATCTCTAGTAAAATATGGAGGTTCTGGAGGCAAGGACTTAATTAATGTCACAAAGCACCATTTTACATATGCAAAGGAACTGGGTTGAAGAAACAATTTATGATTTTAATCGTGCAATTGGGGAGTTACTGTTCAAAATCTTTTCTGGCCGGTTGTGGTGGTGCACACCAGAAGGATTTGCTGAAAAAGGCAGAGGCAGGAGGATCAAGCACACACACGCACACACAAGCACACCCACATGTGAGTGTGCAACTCATGTGCAACACATACAAGAATACAGTGCATATCATGCATAGAGTAAAGCAATTTTCTTATGATAGAAATTTACTTGCATAAACTAAGATAGTTATACCATCACTGGGTAATATATTTAGTATAACCATATAATTAGTATAACCATATATACCATTAACTAAAATGTAACTGTGCATAGCATGGAAGGATAACCATAGGCATTTGTGAGATTTGTAATACTACCATTAGCAGAAAAGAATGAGACTGTCAAAAGAGTAACCTCATCCATTTATTTGTTCTCTTAATCAGCCGTTAAAATGAGGGTGTAGAGATCTACATTGATTACTACATTTCTCTGAGATAAGTCAGTGAGTATGACTATTACAGTAAAAATTCCCTAGAATTTTTATTAAGATATCTATAAATGAAAACTGTTTGCAGAGTATACTGATTGAAATTATTAGAAGTGCAAAAATCCCAGGAGGCTAGCTTTTTAGAGTAAATATGTCATCTCTGAGGTTATTATCCTTTTTAATAGAGAAACAGATTGAATCCTCAAAGTTCACAGAAAATAGAAAACCAGAACAATTTTCTTGTTGAAATTTCTGCAGAAAGTATTTATAAAGTCAGCTTTTTTTTTTCAAATTTCTGCTTTACACACTTAAGAAGAGCAGACAAGAACACTTGTATTTCTTAATCATTTAAAAATCATTCAGAGAGGCCAGATCCATGTGGTTCACAGCCCCTAGTAATTAACATTATGTCCTCCTGTTTGCCCCGATTTGTTAAACAGATTTTAATTGCTGCTCTCCTTCTCCTCTTAAGTGGCAGATCTTGTAAATCTAAAGATATTCTTTACTTTCATATTATAAATTTGAAGTGAAAAATGTTACCATGTTTTGAACTGGGTTTCTTACGTCACGTGGCACTCATTTTTAAAAAATATCTACTATAATCAGAGGCCTATCTTCATATATGCTGCCTTTGAGCAAGAGGGTGAAATAAGACTTGCTATTTGTTTTCAACATTGATATTATTAAAAAGATTATCATATGGTCTCACACCTCATTTCTGGATGCAAATCGACGAGGAATGAAGTCATGATCTCAAGACCTTTGCATCAACATATTTTTGTTCACAAAAAAAGAGAAGAAAAATGAAGAGAGAAAGAAAGAAAGAAAGAAAGAAAGAAAGAAAGAAAGAAAGAAAGAAAGAAAGGAAAGAAGGAAGGAAGGAAGAAAGGAAGAAAGGAAGAAAGGAAGGAAGGAAAAAAGGAAGGAAGGAAAGAAGGAAGGAAGAGAGAGAGAAAGAAAGAAAGAAAAGAAAAGAAAAAACTTAAGAAGCAGAGACTACCTAGTTCCTATAACAGATAAATGAATAAAGAAGATGTGACGCACATGAACAATGAAACCCTTGGCTGTCTTACAAAGGAAGTCAACTTAGCAATAGGAGATGCTGTGGAATGAAATGGAGGGTTTTTACTAAGCACAGCAAGTCAGTCATAAAAGGATAGAGAGGGCCGGGGTCCACTTACACAAACCCTAAAAGTTCATTAAGTCCGCATAGCATGCCAGAGTATAGGGGCTACAGGAAGAGAGAAATTGGGGCTTCCTATTTGACAGTAGCCACATTGGATTTGTGTGTACACTCACAAGTTTTACAGACTGATTTTTTTTTTAAGGGAAAAATCATTCTCATGACAATAAAGCAAAATGGGACACACTTATAAAATACTCCTGACTGTAAGGTTCAGGTAAGATCGCAGAGATATGGGTGGTACCGAGAGATGCTTAAGAGCCAGAGGGTCAAGGACTTTCCTATGAGATCCTGTCTCCTAGGAATGAAAGTGATTGTACCCATGAAGCCACTAACATGACTGGCCAAAACTGAGCTGAATGAAGACAACTCTAACAGACATGGCAAAGTGGATGGGGGAGGAAGGAACCTCAACCTTACACAAAGAACTATAGGCAACTAAGACACGCTGAGAGTGACAGAAATAGTCTTCTCCAGGGATGAGCATGACAATTGGTTGATAAATACCAAGGAGTCAACTCTGAAAACATTATATATATATATATAATATATATACATATATATTATATATATGTGTATATACACACACATATATGTATATATGTGTATACATACACACATATATGTATATATACATATGTGTATATATACATACACACATACACATACACATATACACATATACACATATACACATATACACATACACATACACATACACATACACACATACACACATACACATACACATACACATACACATACACATACACATACACATACACATACACATACACATACACATACACATATACATATATATACACACACACAAACTGAGTAGGCTATAGTGAGGAATGCAAATATCCATGCAATAATAATGAAAGAAGACATGAACCTGAAAGAGAGCAAGGAGGGGATAGAGCAGGGCTTGGAGGGAGAAAAGGAAAGGGAGATGATGTAATTATGTCATTTTTATTTGTTTTTACGTTTCAAGTTTACTATTTTTTTTAACTTTTTACTGACCCTTTGTGAATTTCACATCACACACTTCAATTCCTTCACATCCACCCTCTCTCTGCCCTTACAACCTCCGCACAGAAGAAAACAAGACAAAACAACAACAAAAAGAAAACAAATGACAAAAAAAGTAACATCTTGTCATGGAAGCGTCAGTGTGTCACAGTGTGTCCCACAGTGTACCGTTTTGTCCACACAACTTTACTGACAAATTTTCATTGCAATTAGTTATTAGTCTGGCTCAAGGCCTCGGGCTTCTGCTATAGCATCAATGCTGGATCCTCACCAGGAATTCTCTGGTACACCCTGTTGTGCTGTGTCATGGAGATCCACGACTTTGAATCTGGAGGCCCAGCCACTTGTGTTGTCCAGCAGTTCATAGGTGGGGTAGACGTAGGGGATGAGCCAAGTCATAACGCTGGATGGGGCCTGAGTGGTAGCTGGGTTGGACAGCTCTCCACACCGTCAGCAGGGTGAGTCCTCCAGCACTGCCCTAGCTAGCTCACCTGCTGCAATCAGCAAGGGACAAGGCCAACTCTCTTGCTTTCGTGCCCTTGGGGGCAGCTTGCCCAAGTCTCTGCCACGTGAGTCAGCTCTACTGTGCTGACCAGGCAAGCTTCAAGGACTGCTCTCTGGAGTGCTGCAGTTGGTGAAGGGTGAGACCAGTTCTCCCAACTGCACAGACAGCGAGAGGCTGGGCCAGTTCTGTGTTGCCTTTGGACATCAATATGGTCCCAGGTGCCACCAAGACCAGGGATGTCCTCATATCCTTTGGTGGTAATATGGACCACAGACCTTGACACAGACCCATGTTACTACATAACTCAGACATAACCCTTAGTGGCAGCATGGACTGGTGCTTCACCATGCCCTCAGGTGGCAAGGCAGGCTATTCATGTCAGGCTGTCCTTTCCATCCTGGAGTCTCCAGAGCCACCTCTCTTTATAGTGTTCAAATCATTCTGCTACTCTTTCTCTCCCATCTCTCTACCCCACATTTCCTCATGATAGTGGCTTTCACTTCAGGTGGGCCACAGGATGAGCAGGGCCTCTGGGCATCTTCAAATGTTTTCCAACCCAAAGATTCCAAGACCAATCAATCTCTGGCCAGAGTTAAACACAGAAACTGTAGAACTGTATTTCAATGTAGATTCGTCCAGTTTCATGGCTGAACCACTACCACAACTGTGGGGAGCGGAACTCAAGATGGCACCTGGCTGGGTGCCAGATGGCCCTGGCGTGTTGGCTCACCATTTCAGGAAGCCTGGGTGGCATGTAGGCTAGGCTTTACTGCGCATGCATTCTGCTTGTTCATCGTTATGTAAGATCGGGTCATGTGACATATGTGCTCAACACCAATCAAGAATGACTTCATGGCAGGTTCTGATTGGAGAGGACACAGAGATTTAAAGGCTAGGAGCCAGAGCTCGAGGGCTTTTTACTATACTTCAAAGTTCCTGAATAAGCCGTGTTGGGAAGAAGAACCTGTGTCCGTTGTCTTCTGTCTGCTGGTCGGATCAGGAGGCGACATACAACCAACTACAGAGATGAGCAGATAGGCTGATGATAAGGAGAAAACACAGCAGGACATGTCAGTAAGCTGTGGTCTCCACTCTTCAGGTCTTGCTCTTCCTTGTGGGCTAGGATGCAGTTCTGAGAGTTAGAGTGAGTCACAGAGTAATGGGTTTTCTCAAAGGAAGAATGTGTAAGTCTCCTGGCACTTGGGCATTTGTTACTGGCACTATTGATGAACAGTGTAATTCACCTAGGAGTAAGATCAGCAACTGGTTTCCCATCTCCAGTTTCAGCTCACTTCACAGTGCACAAGCCACTCAGCTTCTCTCCAACTTCCATCTCTCCACCACCTACTTGCTTGCTTCTCTTTCTTCCATCTCTACCTCTTACTCACTTCCTGCCATGCCCAGCCTGGTGAGGACCTGGGTGCTAGCCATGGTGTTGTCCTGGCACTTACCCAACTGTGATTATATCATAATCTCAAAAATAAAACAAAGAACAAAGCAAAAATGTTTAAAGTAAGATAATACATTGCTCGTGTAAAGTTTTCTATGTTGTCCCCAAATGCATTTGATCTCACTGCTAGTTTCCTATGTGTCTGAGTTGTTCATCATAACAACTTTCCCAGGGACAACTCAGCAGAACTAATTTTCTAAATGTACTTTATACCTCATTTCATTTATAGGAATAATATTTTTCTAAAGATAATTTAAGTAGAATCTTGATACTTTGGACTATAAATTTTAACATAATTTCAGAAATACTGGACACCGGCTCTCTAATAGGTACTGAGGATGAAGTAATGAAGGATGTTAGATAGCCTCATAGAGCCCTCATATGAGGAGGAAGTCTGATGACAGTCAAGTAAACACAGAAATTAGAATTACTACAGAGGGGAACTACCACACTTATAGTTACCACAGCAGAAAAAAATCAATGAACAACTGGAGTGGGGGGTATTTTTCTTTAGCTGTAACAAATATGGAGGCAATGCACTTCAGAAGTTGAAATGTTTATTTGAGCTCAGATTTTGAGGACTCTAGCTCCTGCTCAATTGGACCATTGCTTCTGAGGCTGTAGCGAGACAGCATAACAAAATGGAAAATGTTCTCCTACAGCAAACAAGAAGCCAAGAGAAGTGTTAGACTCTCAGTATCGCCTTCAAGAGGACAGCTACAGTAACCTAATTTCTTCCCAGTAGTGTCTATCTCTAAAATTTTTCACATCCTCCCCAGTAGTGCTCCAAGCCACAGGCCATGCCTTTAGACCATGGGCTTTGGGGAGACATTTCTCCAAACTAAGAAATGATAGTGGAAAGGGACTGTCTACTAACAGTGTGATGAGATGACTCTTCATGGAACATACTAAGGTTAAATAAGAAGGAACTAACAAGGTGACAAAGCAGGACTATAGCATTCTAGGAAAGAATTTTGTCTCTCCAGGTAGAAGAGAAACTTAGCATGCTGTATGTGTTCTTATGGCAAAGACCAGAGTCCAGGTGCAGTGGGACAGGAAGACAAGAAAATGGCATCTTCCCGTTTCTGGATAAACAGAAGCCAGATGATTCAGAAGTTCAAAGCACCTGACAAGGAGTTATTTGTTTTGTAACACACAACATAATACATTAAGAAATATAAACAAGAGATTTTTTTATATACAAACAATGTATTTTTTCCTAAATAATTCCTTTAGTGACTTTTTTTATTGTGAATATAATTCTCTGCATGTTGACCTTTATGGGTTTCTGTGTTATTCACTCTCTACTGCAAGAAGCTTCTCTGATGAGGATTGAGAGATGCACTAATGTATTCTTAATCTAATCATGTCAATACTTAAAACTAATTATATATATATATATATATATTAACATATACATTATATTATTATAGGGTAAGAAGTCATTTAGGAAAGACTGAAGCATACAAGTAAAATTTCTAGAGATGGCTCACCATTTTGCATGGTGTGCAATGGGTGAGCTCTGAGATGAAAGGTCCTTAGGGACTTTAACCCAGGAATGCTTTTTGCTGCTATGTCTTTCCTCTCACTATTACATAGCTTAATGATTCCTGTGCATTAGCCTACCCTATTGGGCAGATTTTCTACATATCAATATGAAGAAGTACTTTCAAGTAACAATGTTATATAGACAAATTGATGATTTCATAATTCTTGATGACTTTATAGTATTCCTAAATTTTACAAATAATTTCAGGCCCTTTATAGACTAAAAGCTGCAAACAGAGCTCTGTCATCTTTCAAGTGTCATGGTATAATTGCACAAGGAAAAGAAAGCAGGCTTGAAACAAATTTATGATTAAGGAAAAGATTCCTTCTAGGTTAGGTGTGAGTCTCTTATCTGTTAACTAAAGGTGATTAACTGGAAATGAATGTGTTATTTTAGGTGTAAAGACAGAAAATAAAATATTGACTACTTCATCTATACAAAACTTCAAAGCTAATAAGACACAGGCAGATGATTTGTCTCTAGACAAAACTTTGCTGACTTGTGACATAAAATTATTGCTTTACACTTCTAATGAACTTATGGGGTAACAGATAATGAATGTTTAGTCAGATACCAGTCTTAATGGAAAGACATGTAAACAACTTCATTTAACTCCTTAAGTCTTATTGATCTATGACATGAATTATTGCCTTAAACTCACTATGAACTTATTGGAATGCAAAAGCATTTAGAATATCATCTGATCAATTATCCTGCTGCAAGAATTTTACCTGATGAGGTAATATTTCAGAGAAAGCATAAAAACTGAGAAAGGCAATTGTTGCGGACCGCTCTGCCCCACACTTGGGGGCCAAAATGTCAGGGACCACTCTATCAATGTTGGAACCCACAATGCCAAAACCCTTGGGAGCTAAATTGTTCTGGCTCATACTGCCCCAAGCTGCTCCAGTCCACTGGTTGGGGTTCAGCAAGAGAGAGTGAGGATGGACACAAAGAATGGAGACCAGACAGTGTGATTCAATCCTGTTTATTCTTCAGTCTCTCTTCTTCTCTTTAAATCCCTAGTTCCAAGTCCCTAGTTCCTAGCACCAAGTCTCACGTCCTAATTCTAGTTCTAAGTTGCTAGTCTCTTTCCCAGTTCAAAGTTCCAAGTTCTAGTCCAAGTTCCTTAATCCAAGTCTTTTGTCTGCCTCTCGTCTTTTATATGTCTCACTTCTAAGTCACACCTTTAAGTCATTCCTTTAAGTCACCCCTTTAAGTCTTGTCTCTAAATCACATCTTTAAGTCAACCCTTTAAGTCACACACCATTAAGTCTCACACACCCAAGAGAAGATCCTGGGTATCTAAAACAAGATGTTATCAGAGTGTGCTCAGCTGTTGTAGGCTGTTGTAAACATGTCTCTTGTCAGGGTATATTGCTCAAGATGGCTGCAAGGATGATAGCCACCACAGGCAATAAAATGAGGGTGTGGCTTTTTAGCTTCCTCTAGAGAGCGTGTTTTTTTTTCTGTTGGCATGAGTCTTCTAGTTTTCCTTTCTCTCTGGCTTACAAAGAGTTAATTAACTCTGAGCCTCTTACCAGATCAAGATTGGGCCTGCTACTTGACAAAGAGTCAGAGTAGTTAGCAGCAGGAATTAATTACCAGAAACCAGCAGCTTATAACCACAGAATAGCAAGAGAGAGTTAAATTTCCAGAGGCCATCAGCTTCTGGCCTACAGAATAGTAAGGATAGAGTTATAAAGACAGAGATCATCAGTCTTTGTTTGGCCTTTGTTTGAAGCTGTGTCCTGCCTCAGCAATACCTGCGAAGGCCAGGGATTGTCCCCCAGCATTACAATATAGTACATCAAGGTAATCTTTATTGATTCTGAACAGATAGATATTATATCATCAGAACTTACCAGTTTTATAAAATCTGATAATACATACCAGTTGACTTCTGAGGGTGATCCTGAAGGACAAAATAAGATCATACAGCATGTTCTTCTGAGCCTGCTAGCCTATAGATTTGGGAAGTAATTTCCTTAGGACTGAAAAACAAGGAAACAATCATACAAATGGAATTGAAACTTACTTCCAATTTTTTCTATGTTCAGCAATTCAGTCATAGATTTCACACCTGAAAATATTAATTGATGGAAATCAAAGAATATTTGTAGGGTGAAATGTTCCATGCTTTCCAAACTGAGTAAAATGTTATTTGACACAGAGTTTATATTTACTTATGCATTTACATACTTAAAGTATGTTTTGTTATTCAATAGTCTAAACACAGACTGTGTAGCATCCTTTATAACAGATGCTCTGTTCCGTCCCATCTCCTACCCTCTGATTACTTCAGAAGGATTTATCAGGGCTATTGTGTATCATCATCACTTGGGAGAAAACACTGACAGAATTCAAACACAAGTGGTCATGTGGACAAGTCTCCTAAGTCTCACTTTATCTTACAGTGCCTTAAATGCCCCTTATTAATGTTATATGTTATGCATGTTGTATATGGATATACTGTAGATATTGGTTGGTCGTTGTTAATAATTATGAAGGTGATTATAAAAGCATTTAACATTTGACCCATCAACTTAAATTATGGTCTTTAGCGAGTGAAGGATAGGGCCTGGTTCATTAGTTCTTAATACAATAGAGGACCCCCTTTCAAGTGTGTTCATTGTGCTTCGGCTCCAATGCCCATTACTAATTAGCTCAAGATGGAGGGTAAATTGCAAGTGGGTATCTGTCAGCTGATGATGCTTGCAAGATTATTCGGAAAAGTTAAGCCTTCTCAAGGCCTGTCTACACAAAGGTCACTGCTTCTGCTTCTCCAATACTGGCTGCACTTTTAAAGAATACTGACATTCTTTTGAGAGGCTCAGGTTAATACAAACAAAATCTACTGAAGAGAGAGTCTGAACATTGACATCTTTCTAACTTTGGGATATGGGAGGTGTTCAAAATGTATAGGCTAGGTTTTTAGGCAAGGGGTTAAATGGGTAAAGTTAGTCTCCAGCCCTGCTGCTCCGAGGGATAGGTTTGGTTCAAGGACTTCAGCTTGATATTGTGTCTTTTACTGACTATGTTGCTTTCCAGGAAAAGAGAGGACTGCAGCACCAGCAGGAACTACCAATTCACTGAGACAGAAAACTATTCCTGGGATGTGTCTCACAATTCCAACTCCCAAAAGCCTTCCAGAGAATCTGATGTACAATAATGTTGTAAAATGGTCATTTTCAGTAAAGTGTTAGCTACTATAAATATTTACCATTTAATAACATTGTCAATCACTACCTTGTTTGAGCTGGTGAATAGAAACAAGACTTACTTGATCAAGTAATCAGGTTTATGTGTTCTCTGAATTTCTGTTACTACCTCTGAAAAATAAAATACTGAAGATGAAATTTTACTATTTTCAATGTTCTCAAAAATTAGCAAATAGCATGCAATAAATATCTACGCCCAATGTAAATGTTCTTCCAAATAATGCTTTATAAACATGACTGTTTTGTTATTATTATAATCTCTAAAAACGGCTTATTTAGATGTATATAATAATGTCTTGCTTCTGGTGCTCAAAATTAAATCCAAAGTAAAAGAGTCACTAGGTGTGTTCTATCATACGCTGTGTACCTTGATAGACTCCACATTGTTTCAGCATCCAGACTCTCTTCCTGCTCTTGCTGTGTGCACTGGAATCATCAGGTGGTTCTCAGACCTAGGAGTTGGTAGTGTTCTTTTCTTCTTATTCTCACATTCACATCTTGTTTTCTCTTTTGAAAATGAAGTTTTCCTCCACATTTCTGCTCTCAGCTCTCTGAATTCCCACACAGCATTGAACTCTTCCTTTTGGGATGAGGTGTTTTGGTGTTCTGATAATCTGTGCCCTTGTTCATAGCATATGACAAATCCCATCCTGCTGGCTTTCCATGTTCTTTCTTTGTGTTCATGAGTACTTCCTTAGATTCAACTTGAGACAGAAATTATGATTATTGATCCTGAATATTTGACATAGTTATGTTACTAGCAAACTGTCCAAATACCCCATTCCCTGGATAAGACAGCTAAGGGTGAGATGCCTCCCAGGATGAAGGCAAACAAGAACTGTGCGAGATTAAGGACACTTTCAGTGAAGTAGAAGTGTAAGGCTCACTTTAAAGGGTCAAGGAAGGCAAACTGGGAAAGAAAGTAGCTGGTTGCTTTGAGCAAACTTTGAGCATTGAGTAGTTATTATTGAAGACTTAGGTGACACACAAGCCCGAGAGTGTGAAAACTATGTTCAACCCAGAGTCACATGAGCCTTTGGTCACAAAAACTCTCACCAAGTTGCCTTGTGTTATTTCATATTGGGATGTGTGTGTTAGGAAGAAACAAACAACCCCATGCTGGCGTTCATGACTTCTCTTTAACTGTAGCAGTCATTTGAAAGACTTCTTGGGTTTTTCTATTAGTTAATGAGAAGCCAGAGCTAGAAGCTGCCTCGTGCACACACTATTCCCTAACCTGACCCAATAGTTATCTGAATTTGAACACTAAGGAGTTGACTATCAAAGAGTTAAATCTTTTTTCTGGCCACAAGGTTATAAGAGTAAGGGATTAGACGCCACATTTTGGTTTTAGGTGTTTAGAAAAAATGTGTTTTATCGCTTTTATTTTCTGTGAAAGCCATTATTTTACCTACTAATTACCAACAAATTTTAAACTAGCTATTTTTGTCCTTCAAGCTACAATTTAAATACCTTTCTTTCAAGCTGCTAATTATCCCACCAGGAGAACATTGTTGATAGTGTAATCTAGAATGTGAAAAGTGTGAATTATGATTGTGGTACAAACAATGTAGGCTCATACTCTCTTTCTAAGTATATTGGTTTTCAGGTCTTTAACCTCCAAGTACGGAAACATATCTTTCTACCCTTGTTGTTTGAATAAGAATGACTTCCGTAGGCTCATGTACTTGAATGCTTAGTCATCAGTGCATGGCATTATTTGAGAAGGATTAGGAGGTGTGACCTTATTGGATTAGGTGGGGTCTTATTGGAAGAAGTGTGTCAGTGGGTGGGGCTTTGAGGTTTCAAAAGCCCAAGCAGGCCCAGTGTCTCACTCTCTTCCTGTTGCCTGCAGATCCAGATGTAGAACTCTCAGCATCTTCTCTGGTACCATGTCTGTTTGCATGTTGTCATGCTCCCTGCCATGACGACAGTGGACTAAACCTCTGAAACTGTACATAGGCCCGAATTAAATGTTCTCTGTTTTAAGAATTGAGAAACCCATGGTCTCTTTTCACAGTGATAGGGCAGTGACTAAAACACTATCCTTTCATTGCCATGCTTTTAGAATCAATTTTGTTCTCTTGGCCCTTCAGCTTTATTTTCAGTCACTTAGGAGAATTCAGGCACTAACAATCTGACACCATAGGCCTATATAAGGGCTCATGAATTTCAAATTCTAATTCTTAGATTCTAATAGTGGTGCTGTAAATCTTTTTGACCACCAACATTCGATATACTACCTTAATGAGATAAGAAACAAATGGTCTTGGAATGCCAAAATCACACTCAAATCTACCTATCATTTGTCACATCCATTTTCTACCTACTCTCCATTTTCCCCCATGGTAACCCTTGTGATCCTCGTCAATTATGAACCCTATGTGATCACTGGGCCTTGTTTCCCTTCGCTTGAAACTCATCAGAACCTTCCTGTTGTTGTTTCACCTGTAGGTGAAAATCTACACTTCTACATTCCGTTACCCTGTGCTTATTTTAAAAACTAATGGCTTTGCATCTTGGTGAGCTTGAAGCCACAAAGCACAACCAGGAGATGAACGAATGGGGAAAGATTAATTATCTATAGCAAGTAATATGGTCACTGGAGCTGTTTTCTACACAGTGCTTTCCTTGAACATAGAGAAGAAATGATGGGCACAAAGGAAGGAATTGATGCACCTTCATAAGGAAAACATGCAGAAGAACAGAAACACATCTCTGAGCATGCTCAGTTTTACAGTAGAAACTATAAGGGTACTAAACTGGGCATGCTCTGTTCAGTATTTGACAGGTCATTTTATTCTAGGTTGGCTAACAGAATAAGGCAGAATGACTTGTTGACCAAGACTTGTTCCCATCAGTTTTCTCCATAGGATTTTAACTGCAACAAATCTAAAGAGCTCTGAAGAGAAGACTTCTAAAACGACAGTAGTGTTTTCTCCCTTAAATGCTCTAACTTCTTCCCTGAGTGTTTGACTTTATTAGGGCTACCAAGATGCATTATGGAGGCTCAGTATAATCTGCTTGCCTTATTAACTTTAACTCAAGTCCTCTCAACTCCAGTACTTTTCATCTGAGCTGCTCTTTATCTTGGGTTTACATTGCTTCTCATCCCTGGGAATATTCTAAGTCTGAAACTGTCCAACTGCTGCTGTCCCTTCTGAGTAGAGATTCCAAAATATTCTCTTTCTGATAATTTCTTGCTTTACCCTTGAAGGATTTTCTCTAATGTCTTCAGGTTTGCCCAGGACCAAAGGGTTTTTTCAAAAGCAAGTGTTTTGGTGTTAAATTCAGGCCAGCAGTGGGAAGCTAGAAATCCCGAACAGGTTGTCCACCCCCAGCTGCAAAATTTAGGCTTTCTTAGTAACACCCAACTAATTTATAGTTGTGTCTTTACCCATGTGGTTTTTCTCATTCCTATTAGACTAAAATTCTATAAAGAAGGAAGTAGTAAGTAGCTATATTTCCCCAATCTTTTTGTTGCCCCAGCTTCACTCTGTACTTAGCATAAAACACCTGCTAAGCAATTACTGCTTTTGAAAGAATTGCATGCGTCATTGGTTACATGCCTCTCTTACAATGGTGTATGGAGTACAGGTATGCAAGTTCAAAACAGTTGGCTTCTCTTTGTCTCACTTTATAAAACAGATGCAATTTTATAAGAATGTTTTGAAAATAATTTCTTTTGCCTGTGTTCCTTAGACTTGTTTATGCTTCCCTCTTGTCAGGAGCTCATGAATTCCACTTTTAAAAAGGATTTGTTTTTACTTCAGTGTATATGGTTGGGAGGCGGGGGAAAATGCACGTGTGAGTGCAGGTGCTTACAGATTGTAGAGGTGTCAGATGCACTATATATAGCTATAGTTAAAGGCAGTTGAGACCCACCTGATGTTGTTGCTAGGAACTGAGCTCAGATCCTCTGGAAGAACAGAACACATTATTAATCTAGTCATGGAGTCATCTCTCCAAACTCCTTTACAGAGAGTTGTCTTTACAGAAGACAAATATGGTATATATTCACTTATCTATGGATATTAACTTTGAAGTCAAGGATTAACAAGTACAATCCACAGAAACATAGAGGGTAGGTGTAGAGGATTGAACTTGAAGGGACAGATAGATCTTGTTAAGAAAAGAAAATAGAACAAATAGATATAGATGGATGTGGGGGGAGCAACTGGAATAGGAGAGTCAGGTGGGAGGGGAGGGTAGGAATTGTGGAAGGAATAAAGAAAGAGGCAGATAAAATTAAGGGGCATTTGAGGAGTAGTATAAAAATCTAGAACAGTAGAAACTTCCTAAAATATATCCATATAGGATGATGATTTAAATGAAATCACCTACTAATGGGAGAGACAGTCCTAACTGGCTATTACTTGTCACCAAACTAAGCTTCCAGTAGTGGGGACATTTAATTGAGTTACATCGAATTGAGTTACAGACCAAAGGGATCCCTTGAGAATCCCCAAACATCCTAGGTTGTTGTCAAGACTATATGTTGCTTTCTACAAACTGACATCAAGGCCACATTGTTGAAGACATCTACACAGTCATTAAAGATGGAGACATTGAACTTATGCATACATAGAGCCTATAATATATTCTAGCATCTTTGGTACATGAACCAAAGAGAAACATAACAACCCAATCACAAAGTCTTCATCTACAATGGTGTACTGCCTACAAGATATCATAGGCAAATGGTGCCACAATTGGAAGATTGAAGCCATGCTGACATTTCTCCAGTAACTAAGAACCTAAAACTTGATAATCCAGGGTCCTAGGGTAAAATCAAAACTACTTATCTAAAACGAACAAACAAAAATGTAGTGATAAAGTGACTCCTGATAATATTCTGCTATTCTCATAGATCAGTGCCTTTTTCAATCATCATCAGGGAACCTTTCTCCTGCAGTAGATGGGAACAAATATAGAGATACACATCTTGGCATTAGGCAGAGAATGAAACAGTTTGAAACACTCAGCCCTAAACAGGATGTCTCCATCAAATTTCTCCCCCGGGAATCAAGGAGCACTGTAGATGAGGAGGCAGAAAGAATATGAGAGCCAAAAAAGATGGAAGACACACACACACACACACACACACACACACACACACACACACACACACTCTAAATCATCATGAGCAATGCACATATGAACTCATGAGACTTTGGCAGCATGCATAAGGCCTGCATAAATCTATATCAGACCCTTTGAATATATGTTATAGCTTCCAACTTAGTATTTTTAATGGGATTTCTGGGTGTGCAAATGAATGGGTTTTTGATTCTTATGCCTTCTCTGGGGCTCTTTTATTTCTTGTTGTTTTTTCCTGTCCAAATTCAATGAGATAGTTTTTGTCTTATCTTATTATATCTTATTTTGTTACATTTTTAAAAATGAATGAATGAATGAATGAATGAATGAATGAATGAATGAAAACATAACCACTAGGATAAACGTTAACATCTGAAGTCTCATGTATACCTGCTGGGAGAGGAAAAGTATTCTATCTCTAATAGAGTGACACAAATAGGCCTCATGATGCCCACCATATCACCATTTTTCTGTGCTTTTATTTGGTAACTGTTTGGTGGGTTTTTTGTTTGTTTATTGTTATTGTTGTTTTGAGATTGTTTTATTTTGTTTTTTTGGTTTGGGGGGTATTTTGTTGTTGTATTAAGTTTTTGTTTGGTTTAGAGTCAGAACTCAAAGTTGAGTGTGTATGGAAGAGCAGAGGATCTGGAAGGACATGGTGGAGAGTTTGATCAAAATATATTTATATTTTAAAGTTGTTTATGTAATAAAAATATAATAAAATAAAAGGACTAGAAAGTATCATTGTATTAGAATAGGTATGGCTTTTTTTTTTTTAAGAGGAAATGTGTCACGGGGGTAGGCTTTGAAGTTTCAAAAGCTTACTCCATGTCTAGTGTGTCTGTATCTGCCTGCTGCCTATGGATCAGACTATAGAGCTCTCAACTACTGCCTAGCCCCGTGCCTGGGAGTAGATATTGTTAATGATCTGGTCACCTTTTGATATCTGTAGAGGTAGTTATCAAAACTTGCCAAGTGCCCCCAAAATGTTTAACTCAGGACTCTCAATCCCAAGACATTTAACATTAGCTCCCAGTTAATGAAGCCCATCTTTAGGGAAGGTATCACATGTTCATATAGCCCACTGACATCTATGGTGTATCAGTCAGAGACCACATCAAATCCGAGGCCCTTAAGGTATATAACCCATCTTCATGCTCACATGTACTTTGTGATGAAGTTTCTACATAGCCCCACTGTAAGCTTTATTATGCATCTAGAACTGGAATTATTGTTGCCCAGAAACATATTTTTCCAAATTCAATTATGTTTAAATATACCTACAATAAACAGCCTGGCATCAGTCTCCTTGATCCAGGTTGAAAAGTCGATCTGCACTGAGATCTTATTCTCACTCCTTCATGGTTTGCTTCACTGCTGGGCTTGACACCTGTAGAGATTCTCTCAGACACACGGTAAAGCTGCGGGAGCTAACTAAGCAATGGTGTTCAAAGTCTCTAGAAGAGATAAGTAGACTGAACCCCATGACAAGTTAAAATTTGCTGTTTGTAAGCCAGAGTCTCTTAACAAAGCAAGGCTTGATTC